>CM023454.1:158851144-159311144 GCA_013339765.2 Haemaphysalis longicornis
AGACGTTTCCTAGAAAGTCGTATTTTTCGCTCAAAAACAGTTTTCTGTAAGCAAGTAGAAGTGACCACAGTGCCTTTAAGAATGCGCTCCGTGTTTATTCTCATTTTTTCCATCAAGAAACTTCCAGTTCCAGATCAAAACGCTCTTCTGGAACCAGCTATATTAAGAAATTGCTTAGCAACATTGCATAGCTTATTTGTCAGCAAGGGCAATTAAAAAAAAGCTGTAGCACGTTTTTTCCACATTGGTCCTTCGGAGCCGCGCACCAAAAAACGTCTTTTGGCCTTCACACTGTTAGGATTGCAACATCGCATATTCTTTCATTCAATGATGATACCAGCGACGAGCAAGCATTTATAAATCATTCGGATGAAAACCTGGGTGCAACACCACCATCAAGTGGCTGAAAGAGGTAGACAACAAGCGACAATGCTTTGGAAATAGAGCTGTACGAAGGTGCACAAAATAGGCAATGCAGGACAGACGACAGGCTGAAAATCAAGAAAAAAAGACTTCTACCGTGATTACGAAGCTGCTGCTTACTGAACAAACGACTCAAGTGTTGTTTGTGGCAAAAACGTATTGTTTTTACCTCTTTTCTTGCGTTCAACTCGATTGTCTCAAAAGAATGCTTTTATTACATTGGTGCCATTATTTCTTATGTCTTCGAGGGTAGCCGTCTGATTTTGTTTCCTATCATATACATACGCCGTCACATCTTCTGTGCCATGATTGAAAATATGCAGGGAGTGGGTTTTTTGTTACACAATTTTTTGTATGCGAAAAAATCCAAGATTTTTGTACTGGGCGAAAAAATTTCAAAAAAAATGAATTTTAGTCTGAGTTTAACAGTTAAAGTACAGTTAAAGGAGCCTAAAACTTGAAAAAAAATTGTGTGCGCATCATGCAAATACCAGTGTAGATGGTGAGAAAAACGTACATAAAAATGGCCAAAAATGCATTGGAAGTATAGGGCGTACGCTATACCCGTAAACATACAGTTTATTACTGCATGCCGTTTCGGAAAGCATGGAAGCGTTTAACACGACAACAAACTTGCTAATTCGAGAGCAATGAAATCACAATCGATAATAATTAGAACTGTTTAGTGTTGCCTTAACATAACTGCGGAAGTTGAATGTAGGTGAGGTGGTTTATAGTCTGGAAGTGAAATGGAAGCAAACATATGTAGTTAATTTGTATATTTATTTATTCTCTTATTTATTTATTTATTTCATCACCCATAGCGCCTGTGGCATTACGCTGGGGGTACAAGGAAATATATATTAATCAATACAAGTGATTATACAATAAATGCAGAGTCAACCTTAAACAACATACACGACTTGAATACACAACTTGAATGTTTCAACAAAATGGGTCATGACATGGAAACAAATGCATTGTTAATCATGACTGTGACAGTATCGCGAGGTAGCCGATTCCAATTCGATATGGTCCTGGGGAAAAAGACTTTCTTAGGACATCTGTTTTACACTTCATTTCTCTTACCTTATTCACATGATCCAAAAAGCATGATTGAAAAAGTAACGTATATAACAGAAGGAAAACCTCTTATATTTAATAGAAAAACGAAATGAAAAACAAAACCAAACCAAAAACCAGCCGCAAAAAGATCAGAGAGAAAGCCTTGTTTTGGTAACCAGGCTCATGTTAGTGGGGGATAGCGGACGCGACAAGCACGACTAAAATTTAGTAAAACCGGCTTTGAAAGAAAGGCGAAATGCGTAAGACGGCGCAGAAAGATAAGTATAAATAGAAACGCAAGTGGTTTTCAACTTCTTTTGCACTCCCGTCAGGTGCGCTGTCCAATTACTGCAAAGTTATATACCGAGGAGGCTCCTAAATACCTGCCGCCGCGTTACTGGTAAGGGAGCCTGACTCATCACCGAAGAGAATCCCCAGTTTTTGCAGAGACGGGTTCGATATTTATTACAGTGCTTTCCCGGATGCTTCGTGGCTGTTGCACCTGCGGCTGATTGGGCTGACCTCTGAGGGTTTATAAATATGAACTGCATCGTTCTCCAGTGCCCGCAAAAATGGAGAAGTTTCTCATCCCGCAACGTGCGAGTGTCCTCAAGAATACGGTTGGATGATGCACTTTGTATGACGATTTACCACTGTGTCCTCCAAAGCAGCCCCCCTATCGTAACTTCTGTGATGTAACTTAGACTGAGGGTGAATCAACAGGTTAGGCAGGCAGCAAACACTCGGGAAAGTACTCGTTTTGTCCCACCTCAAAGAGAACAAGCTTGCCATTTGCTAGATCAAAACAAGCCAATACGGTTAACACCATTATTACTCAAACATGGTGTGCTCATCCTTATCATTGCATCCAAAGACAGGGGCAAGTCCCTGTGCTAATGAAGCAAAAAGTTTACTAACCACATTACTTGTGAGCAAGTCCGAAGTGACAGCACTGTCTCAACCGGGAGTAATCAGGAAACAACCACTTAGAGCATGACTATGCGGGTGGAAGACAGGGGACACAAGTACCCCAATCTAATTATGTTCACGTAGCAAGCGTGATTGTAGCTTTTTTTCACGCTTGTTTCAAAGCATTATACAAAAGCCTGGTTCCGCGTAGCTTTTGGAGCGATCGCCAAGTTTCCAGGGTATCCAGAAGGCAACCACGGAAGCTGCATTCTACGCTCGTGTCAATATTCCAAACCAAGCTGCCCAAAACCTAAACATTGCGAGCACCACGACGAAGCCTAGCCCATACACATAAAGATTACCTCAATACAACATGGGGCAACAACCGAAGCCCTACCTGAACCCACACCTGCACTGTCTCGAGCGGCAATAACGGGGCCGATCCCAGCATCACCAACGAGCTGCCCTACAACCTATCAGCAAATGGCCCACTTATAGCAACCGAGTGAAGTTTGCGCGCACTGCAGCGCCATCTCTCGCCGCCGCTTAGCAACTCCGGGTCGGTGGATGTCGCACCGGCCGTTCAGCGACTAAAAACACGCTCGCTGCGTGCGGTTGCGGGTGGCGGAAGTTTTTTGAACATAGTTATATGCGAAGCAGTTTCAGGGTCCAAAGGATCAAAATGGCAAAAAAGAATTAGTGGCAGCGCCGCAGTGCTGCGTGAGTGCCACAATCGCGAAAGGCAGCCTGCCGTTCTGCAGGTTTCTCGGGCAGCGGTCAAGAAATGGATGTTTAGTTAGGGCGTACGAAACCCATGGACATTTTTTTGTCACTCATGCCGTATTATGAGCGATGATGTTTTGCGCAGCGCAGACCCAAGCCGTGAAACTAAAATCGTGCTTTTAGTTCCATACACATCGCGCACTCGATGATCGCATGCCGTCGTTTTGCATAACACAAGGTTCACGGCTTCCGCCACTATTGTTTTTATTCAGCAGTAACCTTTTTTCAGCAATTTCCCTGCAGCACCGAATGGATGCCAAAAGGCGGCAAAGAATATGTTCACAAAGCACAACACTTCGCGGGTGATGCCCGCAAGCAAGACTCAAAACGCATCCCGTTGCCCCTTTGTTTCCCGAAGTGTAGAGTCGACCAGCTTCCAAGCGAGAGGCGTGGAAAAGCTATCAAGCAAGTTTGCATCATCGCGCGCCAATGCGTTTGCGTACCTGAAAGTTGAGGCTATTGTATCAGAGGATGGGAGGAGGAGGAATACTTTTTTTGGAGAATTAGAACGGCCTGAACAAACTGCTCCCAAGCGTTTATAACTAAAATACCAAGATAAAAGGAAACTAAGAATCTTCTAAAGACAACCGCATCCGCATCAGATTTCCAACTGTGTGGCTCGTTTACTTTGTCATAACTAATCGTTTGGAATCCGGTTTTTTTCAGTGACAAACCACCGAGCTGAGAAGGCCCAAAACCTGTATGTGGTGGGCGAACAGAGAAAATAACACACCGCTTTGCGTGGAGCGCCGCGTTGTATACGCTGGCTCACGATTGCGCGTAAATAAGCTTCCCTTGTGCCTATCGTGGCTCCTATTGAGTGGGAAAACACTGGGGTTTGAGAATTTAAAAAGAGGTTTAATTATCTGAAAAACTGGATTAAAAATATACTGAGGACATCAAAGAAACGTCGACGCCCTGCTCGGGCGTGGTGCGACTCCCTTGGGCGAACAGCACACACACGCACCACCGAGAGTCAATCGCACAACACGCTGGGGTAAACATCCGGCCGCAGTCGCTGCACGGTGTGGTTTCGATTGCTTCGTGACAGCCCGGTCCCCTCGGCATGCCGCCGGTGTCTGCTTTCGTTTTTCGCCTCTCCGAAGTATGTCTCGGCGCGATATATCCAATACTTCGAGACCTGACATTGCTGAGAATGGGAGCTGAAATGTTGTTCCCATTTCTGCGGCGCACGACACGCGGCGGGAACGTAACAATCTCACTTCTCGCCGCAAGTGAGGCCGACTCGTAGCTCAGCGTAATTGTCCTAAATCGCAGAAACTTGTAACGGGGAAACTAAACAAATTTGCCGAACATTTTCGAGCCAGCACCTTTCCAAAAACACCAACGAGAAACACACAACTGGGAGGTGCCGAATACTGACGCGCGCCCGCCGCTGGCCTACAACCAAATTTATCAGCTTCCGCGGGCGGCGCTGGGCACTTAATTCGTGGCCTGAGCAGTGATCGCTGTGGTATACTGCACGCCCGAATGCTCGGAACTCTACATCGGCTCTAATCCCATTTGAGGCGTTCACGTGCCATTCTACATCAAGGCGTATGGCCTATTAACCTGTTGTCGCCCTTACCGCCAGATCATACGGTGCTGTACACTCTGCGGTGAACTTGAACACCGACGAGATGTCTGCCCCAATCTCGACGTCGCATCTGCCAGCGATTCCCCGCGCCTGACCCCCAACCAGACCATGACTGCAAACCCATGTGCCAGCTCTGCGGACTAGATCACCTCACGGCCAGCAGAGAGTGCAAAAAGAAACTACGACCGCCGCCACCCACCGCCAAACTACGGCACAAATTGCCCAACTAAAACAGCCATCGACCTGCCCCTAATTACAACGCCAGCCAGCAGCAAAGGCAGACTGCTAACCAAATGAACACCACTCACCAAGTAAGCTGGTCAGCCATTGTTGCACCACGACTCACTGCTCGCACGTTTTTCCCCCCATCCCGCTGCGCCTGCCACACCCCCAATTACACCACCCCCGACACGCTCACCCAGATGCTTCAAGCTGAAAATGCACTGCTGAAACAACAGCTTGAACAGACAGCACAACGCACCACAAAACTTGAAAATCGCATCGAACAGCTTCTCGCTGAAATGGAACAAATAACTCGGCAGCAATCACTAAGCACCCCAGCCCTACCGGCCGACGAAAACCCAGAAATAGGATCCTTGCGCACAGGTGCCCCAGTCACCATCAGAAACTTAGAGTCCTTGTCCGCCATTCCACATGCTGCTGCACCCGCATCAGTCGACGTCAGCCAGTTAGAGCGCCTCATACGCGGCATTGGCGAACGGCTCGACGAATGCCTCAATAACTAGGATTGAAGGCTACACTTGCTGGAGGAAACTAAGAAATCCAAAAAAGCACGCAAGAAGCCCACGAGGCGGCGTTTACCCCCCGAACGAGGCAAAACGTCATCGAGCCTTCAATCCGACCATGACATGTAAGATAAAAGGCATCCCCCATCCACGCTCGCCCTGTGGCAATGGAACGGTCGGTCTTACCACCACAAGTAGCCTACACTTACCCTCTACACACAGCAGCACAAACCCGACGTCTATGCATTGCAAGAAACACTCTGACACTGGTTAGTCTGCGTGGGTACAACACACAAGTCACCGGCCTTGGCTCCCGCATCACTATCCTGGAACAGTCAACCTAAACGACCCAGTCCCGCAATTCGCCAAATGAGATCGCTATGCATTTGTAGAAATCATTCCAAGCAAGAATAATCAAATCAGTTTATTTTTACTTGACATATACATTCCCCCAAACAAACCTCCTACCGGCATCGACAAACTCCTTAAACCCGTGCGGCAGCGAATGCGCAGAGAAAAATTAATCGTTCTCGGTGACTTAAATGCCCCACATACGGCGTGGGGATACCTCAAAGACACCGAGAAAGTCAAAAGACTATATGATGCAACACTTCTGAAACTTCTGCATTTGTGCAACATTCCAGATCTCCCGACCAGAATTGGCAACAGCATCTCCCGAGACACCACCCGGGACCTCACCTTCACATATAATATCAAGAGTGCCACGAGGACGCGATTTGACGAAACACTCGGCAACGATCACCATATTATGCAATTGGAAATTACTCACGCAAGACACGTAATCAACGCATCGGCACCGCCAGAGTCCCTAATTGGAAAGACATTCGAGACGACACACCCCTGCGGACTCAATCACTAACCTAGATGAGTGGGTCCAATGGTTACTTGAGACGACCAAGAACCACACGAAAGAAATTTCCCTTATCCGCGAAATCCCAGCCACTGACGCACACCTACTCCATCTTTGGAATGCCCGACAAGGCCTGCTTCTAAGGTGGAAATGAAACACAACAAATAAGAAGCTTCGCATCCACATCGCTCAAATCACAGCAGGGGCAGATGTGTACGCTAAACAACCTAACCAACAAAAGTGGGCTAGTTCTGCAACCACCTTTAAGGCACGCTCGGCATGCGCTGCACCTGGCACTTACTCCGATCCTTATTAAGCAGCAAGGAATCCAAATCCACCACACAACACCATCTGAAGCGCCTCATACATAATTACCAGGGTACAGAATCTGATCTTTTGCGACAGCTTCTGCAACCGCTTCAAGCACCCATTCCCGCTACTTTTATGACACTTTCATCATACGCAAGAAAACTCAATCTAGACATGGACGCACCTTTTACCACGACGGAAATAGAAGCAGCCATTCACCATCTAACCGGCAACACAGCCCCTGGAAAAGACCGGATACCTAACAAGCTCCTACACAACCTTGAGGACGTTGTCCTTGAGAAACGACCAGAATTTTTAAACTCCCATTGGCAGGCTGGACCTCCCCCCCCCCCCTATGAAAGCACGCCGAAATCACCATCATACCCAAGCCCATCAAACCGCTCATTACAAAGAACCGCCACTTTATCTCTCTCACTTCCAGTGTGGGAAAACTGTTTGAGCACAGGGTGAGCAACTTGCTATCACGCCACATCGAAGTGAACGGGTACTTCTCACATACAATGTACGGCTTTCGCCCTTACTTATCGGCACAGGATATTCCATTTCAGATTAAACACGTCGTTCTGGATGCCCTGAACAATCAGCCAGAAATCACTACGAGCCCAAGGCATTAAAGGGGCATTTGATTAACGTAACGCACCATGCTTTCTTACAAAGTCTTGCCTCTACCAAATGGGCCGAACGTGCATTTCCATACATCACTTGCTTTCTGACGAACCGCTCAGCGATGATAGGCATTGGGCATCTCCATTCCGACCTATTCCCAATTGCGCCCAAGGGAACCCCACAAGGATCCGTCGTTTCACCATTACTATTCAACTTTGCTATGAAAGATCTGCCACCGCTCCTCCCAGCAATCCCCAATTTACGCTATGCACTTTAAGCTGACGTCATTACCTTGTGGGTCCCTAACGGCTGCACCAGCGTCCAAGAAGACGCACTTCAAGAAGCCATACACATCACCCAAACATACCTACAAGCTCATGGACTAGAAGGCGCCCCGAAAAAATCCGCCCTCCTCACGCTCTCTGCCCGCACTTACAAAAACACGAACAGACCCAATCCCCGATCCGGAGTTAACGATCAACAACCTAGCAGTACCCACAGTCACCCACCTCCGCATACTCGGCCTCAGCATACCCAAAAATTGAAGTGGCTCTCAAACCTTACCCGCATTTAAACGCTCCCTCATACAACTGACGCACCTCGGGCGACGTATCGCCCACCACCGCTACGGCCTTCAGGAGAACGACACTCTCAGAATAAAGCAAGCAATACTGATCAGTCGTTTAAATTACGGCACACTATACCTGGCTCTCAAATCCGTTGTAAAAGAAAAACTCAATGCTCTTACCCGCCAAGCCTACAAACTCGCCCTAGGCCTACCACCCTCAACATCCACGCGCAAGGTGCTCCAAATAGGGGTACACAACACTTCGGAAGAATTGCACGAAGCTCATCGTTGTTCCCAAACCACCCCTCTCAAGCACACACCTACCGAACGAGACACTCTTACACGTCTCGAATACCCGGTACCGCCCAAAAAAGACCAACCCAACGTGTCCCACTCCACATCCGTCAACACATTCGTGTAGCTCCTGTGCCGCGGAATATGCACCCCCTTTACAACAAAGCACGCCGCAAAGGACGGGTCGATGCAGTTACGAAGAAGCACGCAGGGCACCTTAACCCTACGACACACACAGACACCGAACGCTACCCCCACAAACCCGCTTGCGCAGTCACTGTTATGGATCACCAGGAAACCGAAGTCACAGCCGCTACGATATGCAGTACCTCTACAAATGGCTGCTGAGGAAAACGCTATCTACCTAGCAGCCGCAACAAACAGCGAATACATTACAGTCATTGCGTACTCGCAAGTTGCAGGCCGCAACAACCAGCTCGGCCGCATATGAACCTCGGCCATCAAGATTCTTAATATCATCCCGCAGCTTCCCGACATTCATATCGTTCGGGACCCTTGACACGATTATCCCGACGTACACAGCCTCCGGGCCATTTCCGAAGAGAGCCAAGACACGGAGAAGGCCCGCCACACACTGAATGGCTACGCGGACATTCTCTCTCACTTTAGACACGAGCGTTTACGGTTCCCGCCACCGAAATCCCGCCTTTTCAGAGCCCAAGCCACCACACTCCCCCGGCTACAGACCAACTCCTACCCGCACTGTACCGTCCTCCACCATATCTACCCCGCCAAGTATTATAGTACCTGCCATTTTTTCTCCGAGCCAGGCACCCTGTAGCATATGGTGTGTGAGTGCCATCAATCCCCATCCCTTACAACCAATCCCCGTCCCACGTACGAGCAGTCGGTGGACCGGCTGTCCAGCTTGGACCTTTCAACTCAGCGGGTGCTGATAGAGCTGGAACGAGCAGCCAGCAAGGACCAGGGCATCCCGTACCAGCGGACGCCCCCACTGGTGCTCTCTGCCTTCTGCACCATTTAGCTCGATAATAAAGGTGTTTATTCTCTCTCTTTCTCTCTCTCTCTCTCTCTCTCTCTCTCTCAAAGCGTTATGTGGTTTTACGCTGAAAAATCACGCTTGCTAAGCCTGACTCGCGGCATGCGTAAGGCCCATGGAGCGTGAGTAAAGGATATATTTTGCACGCTTATTTTAGGCTGGGTGACCCATCACGCTAAGCGCTCACGCTTGCCATACATGACTGGCGACCCTCTTAACTCCTAATGAAGGTGAAAAAGAGGATTTCTATTTGCTTGATGCGGCGTTCTTTAGCGGTATATAAGATGCCTCTCTGACCGCGAGAAATCATTCCAAAAAAAAAGCTGGAAGAATGCAATACTTGCTGCGCCGTATTTATGGTCTGGGTAGCTTGGACCACCAACCAAGACCATAAACACGGGAGAGCTAGCTATTGCCTGCTATCAGCTTTCTTTTTAAATGATTTCTCACGGTCAGACAGGCGTCCTATGCACCGCTGAAGAACGCCACATAAGGTAAATACAAATAGTCTTTTTCACCTCCACTAGGTTTTGGGAAGGTCGTCATTCACGAATCGGCATGGCTCATTTTGAGATTGCGGCGTGAATTCCTTGTTATACACGGCCCCAAACTTAGTATTGTAAGCAGAATAAGGGAGTTTAGGATTGCCTCTGAACTTCTGTTGTGATGAACCCAAGCGCTGTTGAAGCCAGTGCAAGACAAACTTTCATAAACATCTTGAGCAAGTGCACCTGGTGAGTACCGAACAATAAGCCTATAATGTGCATTCTTTTGGCGTCATTACATATAGGCTTGTGAAGAAAATTAGGTGAGGAAGTCTGTGAAGATTACTGCGAAGGTTGAGATTCTGAATAAAAGCTGAGAAAAAACACAGACGAAGAAATGTAAACAAATTTTAAATGTGAAACTTTTTGCTCGCAATAACGTACTAGAATGATTCCATACAGAGAAATCCATGGAAGACAGGAAGTTCAAAATAGGATTCAGAAGTACTCTGGATGCCGCTGTAAAGCTAAAGCTGCACGTGAACATTGCCAAATTTAAGTCAGACGAGGTGTAGTTTCATCAAGAAACCGCGTAGCAATTTGACCACCCGTGGGATAATGTCGATGCCATCACGTGTAAGTACTACCCGAACAAACCCTAGCAACCGCACGAAGGCAGACGGATATACTTCACGTAACACACACACACAAACACAGCACCAAGACTTTTTGCAGTGACGTGTCCAGTTGCAACTTCATGAACTCTTTTGGTTCATCCGCATACTAGCCGCTTCACGTCGCCTCATACACTGCACCGGCAAACGATTTCCACGAGTGAAACAAGACAAAGGTAAAAAGTGGTTTCGATATGATACTTGTAGTCTGATGCGTTCTAATTGCCATTAATTGCCTGCCGCAATGTGCAGCACAAACTCGCACATTTTTTATTGTGCCCTAAAGCGGCGGTTCAGGATGCGGTCATATGACTCAAAGTGCTAGCGTTCGTAGCCATTAGGGCAGTCGATTTTGTTGATTAGCCCCCTAAAGGGGACAAGATCGAGTACTTTCTGTGGGTCAATAAATAATCCGGCAGTAGAAAGAACTGGGCGTAGCTATACGTTTAAATCGGTGGCTATTTCAAACGACACTGAAAGGCCGCTTTTATTTTAATGCTATGTTGATTTTCGGATAAGAAATTACTTGCATTAGGTGGCACCTCGTGCGAGATACATTTATGTGCAGTGCAAGTCTGGGACAAAAACGAAGTGAGATATGTCGTGTGGTATTCGATCGGACAGAAGGGCTCAACAGATTTATATATACGGGTGCGTATTGGACATAGTTCAAATATTCAAGAAAGCCTTTGGTGTCCAAATGAAGACAATAAAAGCAACGATTACTGATAGTTGAATTAAAATTTTTGCAACTGATGCCCTCCGGCTAGGAATTGAAGTTTTGAGGGAGCTTGAAAGTAGCACTAGATACACTTGCAACAGTAATGGTGGCGGGCTTTTTTGAATATCGTCGTCGCACATCTAGACGCGGTTGAGAACTCGTCAAGGGGTGGTTCGACAAGAGAAAAACGTCAGAAAGCGACCTTTTGAATATCTGTCATTGGGAACAATGCCGCAATTTAAACCCTGAAAGAAACTACAGTAAACCCTCGTTATAAAGAAGTTAGCGAGAAGGCGAAAAATTTCGTTATAAGCGGTCTTTTGATATAAGCGACGCTCGAAAAAAATAAAGCAGTTGAGCTTTAATTACACCACGACTGCAGGGAATCAAAACACAATGTATTCAGTAAAGCAAAGCTTTATTCCGGTGCAAAAAAGGCAGTGAGCTTTGGCTGTTTCAAGTTCTGGCGTGGCGCGAGCAACCCCTGCTCTCCAATTTGATTAAGCATTGCGGTCGCCGCCCATAAGAGTGGCACTGGCTATGACCAATTTGCCGGGGGGAGAGTGACGTGAGGGCGTCACGGAACGCTACGCGAGTTTCACGCCTGGAAAGCGCTGCAAATGCCGTGGCTCGACTTTGAGGTTGTGTTTGTTGCGCTCAAAAAAGCGATGAACCGCTCATTTTTTGGTGCTTCGCACAAAACTGTCCGGCTTTGTACTAGGGGCTTTGCATCATCTCTGGGAAAGTTTTTCCCGAAATGTGCAGCAGTGAAGTTTGCAAAACAATAGATTTTCGGAGCCCCGTTGTCGACGGCACTGCTAACTCTACGGTTCGAGAGTAGGTGTTCGGGCAGCGTCGCGTCCACGCCATTGACCAAGGTCTACGAACGAAATTCACTGACCATACCACGCATTCGGACTGTTTGTTTAAATTCAGATGGCACAAATCGAGCATGACCGGCTCAAGTAAATCGTCGGGAAAAGGCCAGCTTGCGTTGACCCGCCATGTTGGCAGCGTGACTCACCGCTGGGTCGGCGCCGCTCGGAGATGCCTCCACTCGCCACTTCGCTCTAAACGGGTAAAAGCTCTTCGTGCACCTCGAGCAATGCGGGCTAAAATGCATGCGTTTTGGTTGGGACCAGAATAAATTTCGAATAAAGCGATATTTCGAGTAAAGCGATCTCGTTATAATGAGGGATTACTGTACATTGTTCACATCTTGCGCATTAATTGCACAAGAAAACTTATTCGATTAGATTTAACAAACTGTTCAGTGCGCCATTGAAACATTAACTTGATATTCTTAGATGGTTCTGTTTGAAACACAAACTAATTTCAGCAATCTGTTTTAAGCGTATTGAGTTCTGCCTTGTGACACATTTTCCCACGGTTTTTTATTCACGCAAGGTTCTATATTCTTTTTAACCATGTAGAGCACGCAGCGTTCCATAATAATTTGAAAAAAATCTCAGGTATGCACGTACTTTTTTATTTGCATCAGCAAGTCACTGAGGAACACAAAATTGGTAAATGATTTCTCAAAAATACATATGTTGGAAAAGGAGTTTCAGAATTCATTTCACATGCTGTCTATTTTTTAAAATTTTTCTTCGTAGTATGAGGTAGGCGTTTTACCTTTGTTTCCTGTGCTGAAACATATTTTATATTGACGCAATATAAAGAAGTGTTTCGAATCACAAGCGACTCTCCCGCAATGAACGTTCAACAAAAGGCATTAAACCTTGCGGAATTGTAACTAGAGTTTGTAGGAATTTTATATGTAGCACTTTTAATTGTATAACAAACGTCTACAGTGAGGTATTGTAAATTGTAGCTATGGAGCGGGAAGGATTTTGAATAAGGTGTAAGATTCATCAATCGATATGAAATCTACAGTGACGTAGCGTGAGAGAAATAAACATAATTCAGAAGCCTAGAAGGCGAAAGCTACGTATGGCGTAACGTTTGGCAATGACGCCGAGCAGCATGCCTACTGGGTTGCGGAGCAACATGATGACTGTTTTCATAGAGAGAATCACTGCCACATCGTGGCCGCTGTTTAGGTACTGAGTGAGTTCAAGTGATCCCGTGGCGTTAAATATTAGCCCTGGTTACTGCGCGAAATATTTACAACGTACTTGCGTATGCAGTTACACAGGGTATGTTCATTTCAGGAATAAATAGCTTGATAATATTATAACTTGTCTTGGAGGTTCATAATTTTACAGCGAAGCAGTATACGTCTCACCAGCCAAGGACATTCTTGTGTCTGCGTCAGCAGAAAACTTCCAGGCTACTACTGGCTACACAAAGAAACATCGCAGGCTTCTACTGGCTACAGAAAGTCCACACAAACGAACTACTCGCTTCGCCATGTATCGAACTTGGGCCCGAAGAGAACCAGAAGAGACTGCCGGTCACCTGGCCGACCGAGATACAGCCACACGGGGAGACGGGGAGACAGAAGGTGGTTTCGATTCAGCATCTGTGGGGGCGTGCGGTTTTTGGAGGCGACACATGAAACAAGAGTCAGGGGAGGCAGTGAGGGAGATGATGCCATAGCCGGGGTGCCGCCCGCCTGCTCACTCTTCAAAAGACGGTCCTCTTTATTTTGTTTCTGCCGACGCTGCTGCGTAAGAGACCGCCCCCGTGAATCCCAGGTAACAGCTGGCAGAGTCTCTGGTTTCACTGTTCGTAGAGCCACGTGTGTGATTTCAAGTAACGCCGCATGGGTAATCGTTATGGGTGTCGTTTACAGCATAGAGTTTCATACAATGGTTTACAGCTCCGCGTTCCAACCATTTTTGCAGCGTAGATTGGCGCGATTTTTAAAAGACGATAGTCTCTATTGGCTTCATTAAACAAAGAAATTTTGGTCTGTCTACCTGTCTGTCTGTCTGTCTACCTGTCTGTCTGTGACTCGATTCAGCCACCCGGCCAAAGTGAAGCGAAAACTGCGCAATATTTTTATATACTCACAGCCAAATCTAAAGGCCTAAGTCCAGTGTTAGTGTTGATACTTGTCAACATTATGGAAGAACAACAAGATATTGCGCCAACATAAGGAAGAAAATCAATTCATAAATGATATTTGTAGTGTTCCTTTATTAAAAATTCACGGATGGTTGTTTTTTGCAAATAAATACTACATCAACTGCAGGAAACTGTCGTCAGTTGTTGCCCGCGCAATCCCCTGGCGGCATTTAGGAAATCAAACTACAATAGCAACGAAGGTTTCACTAGATGGGATCGAGGTTCTTCTTGGAACGCTCGTGGAGTAGGGCAACGTGGTGGTATCAACGTTGTAGTAGGGTGAATCAATTTCCGCGCCTCTCCGCCGTACAGCAGCGCTGGCATCGAGACACCCGACTTAGAGCAGTGGAACGCGGTAAATTTAAATTCACTTGACCAAACCTCTAGCGTGTTATCTCGAGAGGAACGATACAAAAAACGAATAGCATGAGTGTAGCGGAAACGAGAACGAAGGGCTTTAATTGGCAGGGGCGCCAGTCGACTGTCGTCTTTCGGGGGCATTTAGGATGAAAAGAGCAGATCCGTGGCCATTTTTGTTTCTTCACGTCGGTACTATTAATTTTCTATTTGTAGCTGCCCCAACAACAACGTTATGAGGTTTCTGTTGTATGAAACACTGCCGAAGGAAGCTTATAACTTGAAGTGCATGGCCTGAGCACTCACGCAATGTTGACTGCCACAAGTAATCGTCAAGCAAGAGTGTCGCGAGACCACCCACAGAGCCCGCTCATTCAATACGGGAGCAAAGGTTCTCCCAAAGCTACAAAACAACCTTCAAATTTGAGTGGCGGAAGGTTGGACGAATGTTCGGATCAGCTCCCCTTGTATCCACAGACCTTTTTTCGAGTGGGGTTTCAGTTGCGCAAACGTTTGGGGGTGTCGGCCGATAAGTACATGAAAAGCGCCCGATCCTGTTTAGGTGACATAGTGCGGTTTGTGTCCAAGGAAGCCTTTAAATTATGAAAGCGGCTGCTAGTATTGCCATCATGGTAAGCATATTTGTTACACCCTACAAGAGGAGGTTACATTTGAAGCCTAAGAATATGATGAATGGTGGTAACTGTGCATAGCTTTGTAATTGGTAACACACAAAGTAACGAAGCTCTATCACCGATACACAAAGTCGCACCTTGGAAGCAGCGGTCTTTGAAAACTTGATTGCCCATCACCAAATCCGATACGGGCTAATTGTCGCAAGCTCCGAATAGTCGGCAATTGAGAAGCGCCAGGCTTCTCCTTGCAGTGGGAAGGTTCTGCTCCGGACACGAAGGAACGAGACAAGCCGCGGCGGGTACTACACATAATCATTTTGTAGGAACGGTTTGATTTCTCGGGACTTTCGGCACCTTTTATTATATGCGTATGTGCGTACATGCATACCAGTATGCATGTACTTACGTGTGCACATATACGCCAAAAGCGAGGTAAAAGCTCCGAGAACCTTTTGAATAAAGCGACCTTGTATGTCGCCTTTTTCGTAACGTTACAACGATCGGCTCCCTAATTTACATAATCTCCAGACCACAGTATGTATTTAATAGGATTGTTCTCATCGTCTTTATATTTACGAACCGAAGCAAGAGAAAATTTAAGTCCCACTGGAGGAAACGGAACTCTCTTTTTGAATTTCAACTGTGCCGCTCCAGTGCTCTCTAAGCCAAATTGTAGCCGCCATATTTTCTCACTTGCCCCTCATAAAGGTGGAGGCATCACCTATATCTTGTCATGCCTCTCGTACCTAACTCATTAACATAATGGTCCACCGATTGCTGGCTTTTTGCATACACACCAGCCAAACATCATTTATCTTTTAAACCAGGCGGGCAAAGCTGCCTCTAAAATGTGTATAAAGATTGGTGCCGCCATGATGCCACGCTGCAGTGGCCACATCAGTAGTTGAAGGTACGGCTAACAATTTTTTGTGAAAATCAGGCCGAATATATTGCCCTAAACTAAACAAAGGCAACGTTTATGACAATACTGAGTGTATTTACTAGTTTGTATGCTTTGTATAAGATTTTTCACCGCATTCATGCTTGATGAACAAAAAGTAAAAACATGAAGCATGAAAAAGGGGGGGGGGGGGGTGCTCTGAAGTGACAAAATCAGTTTCAATATTTTGTGAGGAGCGTCATAGGGGGTAGCTTACAAAGCTACTCTCTACCCCACTTTAGTGTCTGCCGTGTCACTTCGCTGCTTGCGGAAACTAGCTTATCTACCTCCACGCTGCAGCCCGCGCACTGCCGACGATGCGGAAAAAAGCCGCCGCTGCCGCCGCCTATCTTGAAAGATACCTTCACACATGCCTTTAGTGGCTGCTGCGGATTTTAACTCGCCGTCAGCCGGTCATATCTTGTTACGTGAGATATTTCTGGGCAGATCGGCTCCTTCTCAGCGTATATGATTCGTAAATTAAAAACAAACAAATGTACGAAGCATTTTACCATGGCCAGCGAATAACAGGTTCTTGTTTACGTGTGGTGTTACATTTACACTGAACGCTGTTTTGCGTGAGTGAGAGATGAAAGAACCGCCAGCTAATAATAATAATGACAACTTTATTTGCACAATAATATGTTTTTTTATAGGAGGACAAGGCGAAGCCGAAAAGTAATCCCGCATGTAAGGGCAGAAATCTCCCGTATAGATGTGTGGCATTGGTTCATGCTCCTTCGAAAATTGAAACATGGAATCTGAATTTTTTAAAGATATAGGTGATGCTTTGCAAAATACATTTCCGAAACTCGGTGGGTCAGCGAAGTTGTTTCTTTACGTCTACTTGTACTTCCACTACCATAAGGGCCGCGTATATATCTGCACAGAGGAGGAGCAAACCTCTTTCACGTGAACTGGGTACCCGCCTGGTGGGGCGTTAAGAATAATAATTCTGACCTTCCCTGCTTGCATTCGCTAATGAACTGAAGCGGCCGCTTCCGTTCGCGTCCAATTATTAGGACTACGATGGATGAATGGGGTTTTGCGTGAAATGCCTGCGCGTTTGGCCGGAGCATACGAAGAATCTTGAGCTAACGTACATATGCGCGTTCTTGGGTCGCGATGGGGCCGTCGTGTACTTTGTGCAAGGCGAAGTCGACGAGGGATATATGTCTCCCTTCACAAGTAAATGAATTTCAGTGTACCTAATATTAGTTGTTGAACCTCATTAGTTAAATAATAGCGGTTATTATGAAACTACTGCCAAACATATCTATATAGCAGGTGAATCAGACGGCCTAGCACAGCACCATCATCATTCACTAATGTATATTATTGAGACGCTTAAAGTGTATTGCATGTAGCAGTCCTTAGGATAACCGACAATAAATTGAACTCCCAATTATTTACTTGCGACAGTTACATCTGCCCGCATCGATTCAGCCAGGACCACCTTGAGGCGCTCTTCAGCAGTATGCCAAACGTCCCAGCCGTAAAATCGACCATCACGGATTTGCTCAGTAAAAATTGTGGGTCATCCTCGCATGGCCCACAATGCTCGCCAAAAGTATTTTTGTCCAAAAAAATTATTTTTCTGTTTCTAGCGGCCCTTTTATCTCCAGGGTTGCATGCAAACTTACGTCTGTGAAAAAAATCATGAAGAAGTAAATTCTCTTACAATAACCACCATTTTTTTGTGAACATCATGTCGAGGCCCTGGGCTGCTCTATGGCGCATTTTTTTTTTAAAAATTCCCTTTTTTTGCTGTGATTACGCCATTCAGAAAATACACGGTGTCGAGAATTTTCAAACATTTTTAGCAAACACAAGCACATTCTCTCAGCCAACGAAGCATTTGTACCTGTATCTCAGCATTATGGAAAATTTGTAAAAACGATATTTACACTGAAAAAAAGATTAAATGTGAGAGAAAACGTTTGTCAAACTTGGGAAAATCTCCCTTATGGCCCATATTCACCTTGAAATTGCGCATTGTTGTGCTCGTAGTAAAAATATCAAATCCCTGTGAGCCACTTGTACAAATGATCTCAGTTTATTCCGGAAAGTTTAATCAGAACAGTTTTTGTTTTAGCACAGAAAAAAAATTCCCCGCATTTCCCCGAGGGGAAGAATGTGAAAGTGCGAATGCACGAGTTGAATTTGCGCGGTTCGGTAATGTTCGCGAAAGAGAGATCCCACACACACACACAACTACGAAGAAAGAAAGATGCATTTATTCACAGACACCTATTTGTGTTGTCGTTGTACTTGATTGCTAGAGCGGATCTCAGCTTTGAAATTTCGTGTCAGTACTCCTTTAAGCGGGTGCATTAGCCCTTCTCATGCCCGATTCCTGGCCAATCCCCCACGTGGGTATGTGCCATGTCAGCGGCCAGGCAGCGCGCACCCATCTCCCCCCGTTGCTAGGGTAGACAAGGAGCGCCCGCACCCGCAGCTGTTGCTATGCGGACTACGGCGGTGGACGATTCAGGCTCGCTTAAGAAGTGCATTCGCACTTGCAAATTTTCAATTTGTACAGCGACACTACCTCACCCCAATGTTCCACAGAGCGTCTTCTCTGCACGGCATGTGCCTGCCTGCATGAAAGAGCCGCGAGCCAGCGGGTTTGCGCTATAAGAATACCTTTCGCCGCAATGGTAGTTCGTAGTGTCAGTACAGGAAAAAAGGAATAATTCGCGTGTTAGGGGGAAAAGTACAACGTGGAGCTAGCGGTGGTGGCAAGAAAAGTATTACGAAATCAAAAATGCAAGAAAAGTATTACGATAGAGGTCCTCATTGACCGCTATGCCGTTGGCAAGCATACTGCGTCCACAAGAATGGCACAAGACAAGGCCCAAGGTGTAAAAGTATTTTTCCGTGTAGCTCCTGTGTGTATTGATAAGTGTTAACCTGTTTTGTGGACAATCAAGAAGTACTGGACTGTTCTGAGAAAATATTTTGGTGAGCGCAACCCTGGAATCTCTTTCTTTATTATGTGGAAGTGCTCATGATTGCAGATAATGCCGGCAACCCGAAATGTTTTCTGAAATAACTATTGTCTGTTGCAAAATCAGTTCGAGAGGTGCCCCCTATGTATTAAAAATGAAATCGCCAGATTAAACACGCGATCTAACAAGCGTCTGAAACAGGCGACGAATATTGCGCAAAGAAGTCAGGCGCGCAGCGGGTGGGTAATTGTTTGGAAAGCTGAATTCGGGAGCTACTGTGACGTAATTTCTTCTGTATGACGTCAATAAGCGTATATTTCTAGTCAAGCAAAACACGCGTTATAAAGTGTTGCATCACATCTAAGAAAGGGGATTTCGGACTGATGCTCTTCGGTAACAATACTGTGTTTACGAAAACAATTGTGCTGGTGCGTTTCTTCAGCTGGAATGGAAGAAAGCAAGAAGCGTTTTTTCAACTGTTTTTTGGGCTACTGCAGCTTGCAGGAAATGATCATGGTTTCTCCCAGCATGTCTGAATATATACTAGGTAATTTGAGATGTACGATTAAATTTTTATTATCGCGAATTTTATTTTTGTTGCCACAAACTGTTAAAATTTGTCAGCTCCAATTGCTAAATTTTCGTACTAGTGTTTTCTGCAGGGTACAGGCTTTTTTTCGCTTAGTGAACAACTTAGTAAACAACTAAGTAAACAACTTAGTAAACAACTTAGGGAACAATGTAGTAAACGACTTACTGCTAGCATGGTTTGTCAACAATATTCCTCCCTTCCTTCAGGCTTGCCCCCTTATTACCTTGGTGAACTCTTGTCATTGTGAAAAACAGGAAACGTAACTCTAAAAACTTCAGCAGAGGGCTGAGCATAGAACAAGGATGAAGGAGCGTTATGGTTTCAAAAATTTAGTGATCCCTCATAGCCTCCACCAATAACTTTCTTTTCACTCTTCTTCATCTAACCTGTCTTTGTGTTTATAGAATTCAAAAGAGTATACATTTATTTTTAGGACGTGTACTCCATTTGCCCGTTTCCCGTCATCCGTTCTGCCCGTTTGCCCGTTTTCCTTCAAGAACTCCTATTTGCTGTTCGCTTAAACAACCATGTATCCGCACAACATTGTTTTCTAATACATCACGGTTGTTTTCTTCCCTTGAGAGGTCCTGTTATCGCCTTTTCTGTTGCTAGAGTTTGTTACCAGAGTTTGAAAGCATGCTTATCTCAAGCGACTATTTCAACTGGGCATTGACTTTGCCGGACTCGTTCTTATGTAATTTTGGTTCTAATATGTATTTTTTTGAGTACCCTAAATGCCCCGAGAGGCATTACATAGGCGGCGATACTATTCCTACAGAGGATACGTCAATACGTGTGGAAAAGACTTCACACAGCAGTTATACAGAAACGCTCAGTAGTAGTGTCAGATGAAGTGTTCGTAATTGATATTAGTCTTTGATCTGAGCTCCTCAGCGCGGCACCCGCTGCTCGGGAGCGGGTGAGGAGGAGGGAGAAGTGTGCTGTTGACAGACGAATATGATGTGTGGCTTAGGGCCGTTATAGGTGAACTTGGTGGTGGCGTGTTGGACAGTGCCGTGCCCTGCTTGTATCTGCCCGTTTGAGCAGCAGGAATTATTGTCCCAAAATCACAGCCCAGAACATTTCGCGTAAATAAAGAATATTACAGTTCACCTGTCATGGAACAGGGAACTACGAAAACGAACAATCTTCGGGAATGATCTCAAGGTATTTAAAAAAAACAGAAGCCCACCATTCAAGAAAGAAATAGTGCGACGATGGCTGACGTGTACTTAATGTACAGTTAAGTCAGGCATAGAAACATATATCGAGTCCCGGGATCTCTCGAAACAAGCCTCAACATCATTGTTGTGCGACGAGTGCCAGAGATATTTCCGGTAGCATGTAAGAAACACAGGCACCGCCTCAAGCAAAACTGACTGAATAAAACGCTGTGAACACACCAAGTGCCGTTAAGGTAGCTGTGACGTCCGCGATCCATTGCTGCTGTCTAAAATAACAATCCCCATGAGCGAAAGCGATCACCAGGACGCACAAAAACTGCCTTCATTGGTTTTTATAAGAGCATGTTTCACTCCGGCCATTTCTTGTTACCGACGCTTCTAGAGAGATGCTTAATGACTTGTTTGTGAACCCGAAGTCGAAATTCGGCTTTGTGTTTTAACCGATTTTCGAGTCACACATTCACCGCCTACAAAATGACCCTAATAGAAAGAGCTTGTTCGTTCACACTTCAATATCAGACACCCTTTTTGCGTCTAAGATGTCTTCCAAGCATCTGCGCTTGTGCGTAGTAGTGAACCAGGCTGTAAAGGGGCCGCGGAGGACAGTTCTTTATAACAAGACATGGGGTTTTATTAGGTAATTGTAAGCTCCGCTATGCTACTGTCTTTCTTTTTCATACAGTACGTTTCACACGTAGAATAACAAACGTGTTCCTTCTGTTGAATAAGATGGCGCCTCACTTCCCTCATGCCCATCACCATCACCATGATCATGTTCCATAAAAGCACGCATGAGAACGGGTCACGGTGGCTCGTCCCTTTTTCCCCATCCTTGGTGCAAGAAACATGGGACCAAGGGACCTCTAGAGGTGAGCCACACCGAGCGGATTGACCTTATCTTCGACCGCCTTCACGCCTCTGGGGAGGATGAATAAAGCTGTCGTTTCCACGAGTGCGTTGATGAAGCTCGGGGCCGGCTAAAGAAGACGATGAAACGAGCCGCACCCCTACGGGCTGCAGCTTTGCCGACTTATCAAATATACCTTCGCGGCTCCATAACTCCCGGTACGATGACGTCGACTTCTGCCGCGTGAGCCTGATCGCCAGCAATATCGGAATTCGTGACGCTGCACTAGGTTATGGAGGCCCTCATTGAAAGACGGCGTATTGTAAGGGACCGACTTGCAGATGTGCTCGGCAAGGTTGACGATTTTTTTCGCCTGGAGGAACCTCTAATACGTCAGTTAAGAATCTTCTAAAAACTCTGACTGAACGAAACGATTGCCTCACCGTGATTACCAGAGATGTCGAAAATACCATGGATATTGAGAACCTGCAACCCGAGATGCTTGAAGCATTTGATTTTGCGGCCACGGTGATAGCGGCAAAGGTGAAACTGGAAATGAAAATACCCGAGAGAAGAACTAACCGGCAAGCTTGAATTGCGTCCACCGAACCACGCGATGACCAGCGTAGGCAACAAATGAATTGCAAGGCATTCCTGGAATAGAAAACCGCGTTCTTGGTCTCTGTGCCGAAGACACCACGTGCCATCAGACACACATTGACTTCCCAGAAGAAGCGGCAGTGACGATGACTGTAGTGAGGCTTGCGCGACCAGAAAACAATTTTGATGAGTTGAATGTTAGTAATCGCCCATCGAAAGCAACAACTACTGCATTCATTCACCTGGTTTAATCGACACTTGAAGTGCCCGGCCGTGAAAAATGGCATGAAGAAATCAATGGGACGCCCGAAGAGAGGGCGGAAAAAGGAAGCACGCTTCTGCATTTTAGGCACAGGTTGAACTTCCCTGAAAAATTCGACAGCATGATATCCCTGAAATATTGCCATAAAGGCAGAGAACAAACAACCACGCCGAAGCAGAAGAAATGTAGGCCAGGTTTCTTTCGCAACGTGGCGAATTCAAGATGCAAGCGGCAGCATTAGATGCGGTCTCACAAGTTAAAGCGAAAATATCGAGTCGAGGACAGCCTGCGGAGAAGGAGAAAATAAAGTTAAACGAAGGAAAATTGCTCCTATCATTCTACAGAAGTCTGCAAGGCGTTTCAAGGTGATAAGGGTAATGCGAGTTTCTGTGACAAACAAAACGACTGCCGGCTGGCAGACAAGGAAGTGTAGACCTGGAAACAGCAATGAACGAATGCGTGCGTCGAGAATTTTCTACAGAATTAGATCAACGGTGATTCACGAAATCAAAGTCTACGCTTCGGCAGGCTAAGAAGCATCGAGTTCATCGGTGGAAGGAGAAGCGGCGAGGTCGGCGACTCTGCTTGCTTCAACGGACATATATTCTTCATGCCTGTCACCTGGACTGCTTGACGGCCGCGGACACTATCACGGACACTAAAACAACAGCCCGAACGAGCAAAAAATCAGTAATCTTGCTTAGTGAGGTTTTAGGTGAATCAAGTGGATGACTTCGGAACGTATATGCGTCGTCCTGATGCTCCTGAACCACCGTCGGGGATCACCCCGTAGGTAAGTTGGCCAACACGTCGTAGAACCCGGTAGGATCCCAAATACCATCGCAGATGCTTCTCAATATGCTTCTGGGTCGGAGTCGTCGGTTGGGAGTCCAAACTGACAAGGGACCGCCTGGGTGGTAGTCTAAGTCTCGGCGTCGGAGGTTGTAGCGTTCGGCATCCGCCAGCTACTGGTTCGTTGTACGAACTGAAGCGAGCTGGCGAGCCTCCGCACGCTGAAGGTATCCGTGGACGTCAGCATTGAGGTCGTCGTCTTCTACATGCGGAAGCATGACGTCAAGCATCGCAGTCGACCATCTTCAGTAGACAAGCTCGAACGGATTCATCTGCGTAGTTTCTTGTATGGCCGTGTTGTACGGAAACGTTACATACGGGAGCACTTCGTCCCAAGTCTTATGTTCAACGGCGACGTACACTGACAGCATATCCGCGATTGTCATGTTCAGACGTACCGTCAACCCCTTCGTTTGGGGGCCGTACACCGTCGTTCTTCGGTGATGCGTGTTGATATTCCTTGCATAAGATCCACAGTGAAGGCCGTTCCGCGGTCCGTGATTAGGACTTCGGGGGCTCCATGCCGCAGCACAAGTTCGTTTATCAAGGACTTTGCGACTTCTTGTGCAGTCCCCCCTTGGAAGAGCGGTGGTCTCTGCGTAGCGCTTCAAATGTCGCTACGACACTCCACTTGTTCTCGGTTCGCGACGTAAAGAACGGGACCAGAATGTCCATTCCAATTTGTTGAAAGGGCGACGATGGGACGGCGATCGGCATCAGAAGTCTGGCGGGTCTCGTCGGCGGCATCTTCCGTCGCTGGCGGTCAAGGCAGCTCCGGACATAGTGGAACACATCAGTTGTAAAGAGGGGCAAGTAATGGGCCTTATGTAAAAACTGGCGCCCTCTTGCGGAAACCGCGTGCGTTTCCGCCATATTGGGGGTTGCCGGATCTCCGGATACCGCAGGATAGATGATAGGCTTGGGTTAGCGACGCGCACGTCGGCATTTATCGTTGTCCAAGATGTTTAAATACTGCCGTGCTTAGGGTGGGCGTACTCGCTCGTGAGTACACTGATTTGTACTCATTTGTACTCAAACTCACGAGTGAGTATGATGATGAGTGAGTAAAGACCACGGAGCAAGATATAAAGAGGAGCGCCGACTGTGGCCCAGAAAAAATCTTTTGCTCGGGCCGATAATGTCCACGCGCCGCCGGCCGCCCAGCTTTCCCTTTGCTCTCTTCCTCCTTCGTTCGCCCTCTCGTCGTGGTGCCTCTGTACATAGCTCTTCCCTTCTTCGCTCTCCCCAGAGGCATCTTTTCTTGCGCAGCGACGTCTGTCTTATGCCTGTCCTACTATGCAGGAGGCATGCGTGCACGCGCGGAATTTAAACGCCCGTGCGCGGCCGCAATAGACGGCGCAGATAATCGCACGCCGCCGCATACATGGCGATCGCTTATTCCCGGAACGTTTAGTCTGACATTATGAATATCCACTAAAAATATTGCACTAACCCAGCACATGTAAGACGCAACTGAACGGCGATGACTTTAGAAGCACCGAAGAATGAGCAAGAGTAATATGGAACGCCACAACATAGTCTAGCGTGATTCTGCTTACGACGAATCGATGCAGCGCAAAGGTTACCCTCTGTTGTTATCCCGCTCTCCGGCCGCGTGCTTAATTATTAATGCTGCTTCTGCGCACGAACAACGCTTACGAGGGTCGCCCGGAGACTCCATCGGCAAACGGCAATGATGAACATTTCTGTGCCAATGACTGAATTGGACGGCTGCCCTGTTGTATCAAGTGTACAAAAACGGTGTCAGCTTGATAAGGAACCCAAGAATATCAAACGCATACTTCATTTTAACTCATGCCGCAACTTACCGCCCGATGTTCACTGTCGCTGTACGGTCGTGTTATCTCGTCGATAACACCGCGGTCTCCAAATAAAATGCTGCGATTTGTATGGCTGCAATTTTTTGGCCTACCAGGGTTCCCGGCGGTTTTTTTTTGTTTTTTTTTTCGTTTAGCGGCTGACCAGCAAAACAACCGGCTCGTTAAACCTTTTCTTTCGGCGAGTTATCGCGAAATGAAGGCTTGTGAAAAGACCGCACTGTCAGGGACTTGATCTTGAGCAGATTGCTACGTCGCGGGCAGTCGCGGGTGATGTTATCGCATTTCTGTTCTTTTCTGATGAGCGTGTAAGTGCCGGCCCGTGTTCTAGACACACTCTGTTTTGGACGCAAGTTGCGAACTGCGAGAAAGCTGAGGGAACTTTTATAATCGCCAGTGATCAGAACCGGTTGCTCCTTTCGCCTTTTGTAAAACCTGTTATAACACAGCCAAATTGGTATTCCAAAATTTACAAAAGGGAGCCACATTTTCGGCAAGCACCACGCAAAAGGTAGTGTCGTATAGCAGCCATATGTTTGTATGTGGTCTCTATATTTTGTTTTCCCGCCATGCAAACCAATCCTTAACGTATCTTTGCCGTACGGCCACTCAATTCCTTCGGGTCCGGGTTACCCGGAAGGTGCTGTCGAACAAGTTAATCAACTGTGCGAAGGAGGCGCGCAATGAACGCGAAGCGGCGCCAAAGCAGGCCCAAAGCAGTCCGTGCCCAAAACTACCGTCGCCGAAGCAGACGACAGAGCCGACGAAATGCGTTCCGCCAACTCGCCCGCCGGCGCACGGGGAACGCCGGCCGCTTAGCCGCCGCCGGCTAAGGTCCCTTTCGCTGCGCCATCTACATTGTGCTCCGCGAGTTATGGACATTAAGAGCCCGCCGGAGAGAGCGAAGTCGGCGCTCCTGTTTATCTTGCTCCGTGGTAAAGACCTAGATTAAAAACGTATGTACGATGACGAGTGAGTACAGGGGTAAGTCTACTACTCGTGAGTACAGTACTCATGAGTACACTACTCATGAGTCTGAGCACTCATGAGTACAGTATTCATGTGTATGAGTACTCATAAGTATGACTACTCATGAGTACACAGTACTTATGAGTTGTACTCATGAGTACTACTCGTGAGTGCACAGTACGTATGAGTACAATACTCATGAATGTTGTATTTTTGTGTGCATGCACTTGTGGGTACATGCACTCGCGAGCACAGTAGTGCAAACAAGTTCTATCACGAACTCGAGTATGGACGGGCGTCTATGAGTCGCAAACATTTAGCAGTGCAGCTGTGCAGCTTAACTCTCAAGGATCCTACAATCAGACAACAAAAACTGCGCCTCCCTCCTTTCCCTGTCCCTGACTGGCGCTGTTAGCGTTTTTCGGCGGTCCCTTGCCAAGGGGTCGCGGTGAAGAGGAAAAAACGAGGGGGTGAGGTACTGGCGGGAAGTGCAGCCGCAGTGACTCTGTTTCTACGGCACGTGTTGATTGGCACAGTTATTTTTGTTTACAAATACGCTGGCTGGGAACACGTAGCTGCGTCGTTCCGCTTGCTCCGTTCAAGTTGCTTGAGGGTAGGCAGTGGGGGCTGGTAAGAATGCACCGACGTGGCTCTTTTCCGGTCTTCAGCACTTTCTGTAGACGTATGTCACTCTGTGTAGTCGTGACGTGAGCCTAACCGCTCGTTTCAACAGTCGCAGTTAATGTACCGGATTCGCGTCAAATTGCGTGCATGGTATGTGTCACCGAAATTGTCTGCAACATGCCGCTGTGCGATAATTTGGCTGATGTACGTGTGCCCATAAGGTTTTATTAGGCTCCCGTTTTGAAAATTTTTGCTCAGGTTTGGTAGGACTATGGTCTCGTGCAGCCCATTTACAAGTGAGCATATAGCCTCACCGTGCAGGCGCGGCGGTGAGGCTATAAAAAAAAACGGCATCTGCAGAAACAAAACCAAAACAAACATCACACTAAAAGTACACGATGTGCAAGTAACCTATACACGCCTATATTCGCACACGCGCTTATATTTGCACACGCACTTATATTCGCACTCTTCAACTTCACTTATTTCATTTCATATCAAAACATTCGCCTAGCAAAACAGGACAGTACAGAAACGCTTCACCAAACACAGGGCTACAAATTGCGCGATACTTGATTCTGTTTACATACGCAGCAGCCAGGTACAAAGGTCTACCGACAAATCTCCGCAACGCACAAAGCGAGTCCCTCAAATCGTTAGGGCTAACCGCTTACGCGTCCGATGTTCAAGAGCAACTCTATTACGTTAAATACATACGACAAGAAAACAAGGTTCACTAGTACTCACTTACCTCCACTACTTGGCAGTATTTCTTCGTCCGGTAGATAAATTCATTGTAGTCAAATCACCGAAATAACAAAAGTTGAAGCCGTGCACACCCGTGCTGTCACCGGCCTGCACGCGTATCGATACGGAGAGCAGTAATTATACAACTGTCGG
Source organism: Haemaphysalis longicornis (assembly GCA_013339765.2). Classification (NCBI taxonomy): domain Eukaryota; kingdom Metazoa; phylum Arthropoda; class Arachnida; order Ixodida; family Ixodidae; genus Haemaphysalis; species Haemaphysalis longicornis. Next base: position 158,878,822 of record CM023454.1, read on the forward strand.
ACGATCGGACTCCCCGCGCAGCGACTTCCTGTCTTGTGTTCGCCCGAGGGAAAAACTAGTTTCTGAAAGACACACACCTTGATAAAACGCGTTGCGAAATAGATGCCCAAGTTATTGGTAAATACAGATATTAGTTTCCACTTATATACAAGAAGAGCGTGAGCGTGGGTATTCTTAAAGAAAACAGTAATTGTACCGACAATCTAGATTATGGCATTTAAGGCAATTTCAGGGTCTGCGGTGGAAATACAGCTGCCGTGGTGTTGTGGCGCCGTTATTTTACGGTTTGTTCTGAGGCCGCAACCATCTGCAGCGTATTTTTCGCGATTTCGCGCGTCGACATCGCCCCGCGTTGACGGCGTCGGCAAAATGCACAGCGACGTGAGCTGACGCGGGAGGAGGTGGAAGAGGAGAAAACTTTATTGAACAGGTAGATCGAACTTCGAAGTGGACGGGGACCTCAGTCCAGGACTCCGTTGGTGCGGCCTGCCATCTTCGCCCTTTCAGCGAGCCAAAGCTGCTTACTTGAGTCAGAGCTGCCAAGTTCACTCTCCCACGGCTCCTATGTAGCTACGCCGATGTCTATGCTGTTCGCCAGATATCAGCGTCGACGCAGCGCCACAAAGCATCCGAAAGCAGGCGATATCATCCGGATTCTATGTCCATCTCCTAATTTGGGGTCATTACGTTCGCAGAAAACAATCATTTTTTTAACGTGCGGTAATTTGGGGCCTGAGGCAAATTACAAGCTATTTCTGTTCGACAGTGCATATTCCTCCGTGGCTAGCTTGACTTTCATCGGGGAGATCGGGGGTTTGGGAAAGCTTTTTGCGAGTTAATTACGGGAGCTCTGGCTACATCGCTTGTAGTGTTCGCATGATGGGCTTGTCTGCAAGATCGGTGCGTAACGATCAAAGTTTATCAACGCCAGAAATGTAGCGGTGCATTCAATTTCATTCCCGGCTACCGTAGCTTGCATCGGGGGAATGATGAAGCGCGCTAGCTTTTCTTGTCTTAAATAAAGGAGCTTTGGTTACATCACTTGCAGTATTAGCATAATTGACATCGCCTCCAAGATCGGTGCGGAAGAAACAAGCGTTAGCACTGCCAAAATTTGTCAAATACGACCAAAACGAATCACCCGACAATATTCGCTGGCAGCCTTTGTTAGGGTTCCACATTCGTGTGTCCACGCATTGTTTTCCGGCGTGGTCGAGTGGATTGGAGCTTAGGTGCTGGTGTTGTATTTTGAAAGTCTATGGTTCGAATCTTGGCAAGACCTCACGAATTTTTTTAGTTTTTTTTGCAATGAGGGTGTCATCGAAATTTTTTTCAAGGAAAAAAAAGGCAGAGTACCTTGCCGTTTAACCTACAAGTGTCGTTTGACAGTAACCTCGGTATCAAGGCAGGCCCGAAATTTGCTTTGCTCACACTTTGAATTCATGAAGCTGCAGTCGGTACGTAACATCAAGGTTAAATCAAGTAGCAAATCAAGTTGTGCTAATTGCGTCTTAGTTCATCATCCTATCTTATTTTGTTCAGATTTGACGGCAATGACACCCCCCCCACCATAAAAAAAAACCTTGCAGGGCTCGTTGGCAACGTCGATTGTAAACGAATTCTGCACTAAGTCTCTGCCTCTTTCTGTGAGGTTCGGTATTGGGTTGCTGTGTTGAAGGTCAAAGGTGCAAAGCAATAGTGGTGGATTACAATACTTGCTCAAAACCACTCGGTACAAAAACCCTTACAAAACACATACAAAACCCCTCGGTAACTTCAATACAGTACGCCTGCGGAGAGCTTGAAAATAAAATATAGCAAATATAGCTAAAATAAATGTAACTGCGATATACATGTTCGAAGTAAAAAACGGATATACCAGCAACATCTGAACAACGTCAGCAAGATATGTCTAAGTACCGTCCCCAAATGAAGCAGCAGAAACATCGAGAGTAGGTCTTTAGCAAAGTTGAAAGAACGTCCGACATTAAGGTACTAGCAACGTTATCTCAACATCCAAAAATTTTCATTAAAATATTGCACGTTGTACGGATGTTTAATAGAGATACTGCTGGGACATACACGTTCGGATCTTTTTGGGACTTCGCAGAGATGTTAGTGGTTTGCTGGGTCGTGACGATAGGGTGTAGGTGGGTGAGGCCGACGGATGGCAGCAGCGTAGGACATGGCGTGCGGGTCGCGGGGTGCTTCTGGCGTCGTGGACGTTCCCAGCGCTTGCTGCGCTTCTTCCCTACACTGTAAACGCAAACTAGCCGGAAATGGAGTTTTAGTCAAGTAATGTGCCCTGAAAAGTACCTATAGCAAAAAATGTACTCCCTAGGCATGATCTAAAGAAGTGGACGAACCTCCATGGTAGTACCGTTGCCCATCCGGGTAGCAAAAGCGAGGATTTAGAACTACTTAACACCATTTGTGAGATGGCGTTCCGTTCCTTGTATACTACCACGTCCACAATAAACGCCCTATCTGAGGTAATCATCTCAAGCGGGCGGTCGCCATGTTAGTCTTCTGTTGTCTCCGTGCACCAGCACTTCAACCGTGGCCTAATGCTAATTAGAACGAGTGAGCAGGACGCGACGGTTGCACGCAGCTACAAAACCAATACCGTACGTATACCCGTATAGATGCTTCAACCAGCGCGATCACAGGCAGAGAGCGCGGCCGTGTTGTCTCAATCTGTTTATTTTGGCGATAGGTGTTGTCAAACTCTGCTGCTAACGAAGAGGCAGTTCTCGCCGTTTGCAAACAATTGCAATGTTCATCTGCTTCGCTTGCTTGCGCATACATAGACGATTTAAATTCTCGTGCCAGCGCGCCAACGCACCCGACTGCAGCGACTCAACTTGCCCTGGCGGCACGACTGGCTGCCCGGATGTAAACAAGTTCTGTGCTATCAACGCAGCGCGGCCGGTGACTCGGCGCGGCCGGAGCTTCAAGCCTCGCCTTGGGCCGTCGTTTTTTCGTATTTGTGAAGGACTAGTAGTGCCATTTGGTGGAAAGATTTTCATGTGCCTCCTGTCACACGAGGAAACAGCCGCAAACAGCATTGGATACGGCGACAGGTGTGGACAGCTCGCTGGTAAGTGGTCTTTCATCAGTCGATGCGTTTGTCAAACGTTTGGATAGGGTTAACAGCGAAGTACCCGGGTACCCGTGCCGCTCACAGCTCGTACACGCACGGGCAAAGAAAAAAGCGCACACTCGTATTATTTTACTTGTTTGTGGGTTTTGGGGTATGCGTTCGCATTCTTTTGTAGGCCGGTTTGTAACAGGGCATTCGAGATAAAATCGTTTGTCGCGCGCGGCGTCGTTTTCAAAGCAACGTGACGGTTACTTTCGTGCTGGCGAAAATCAGCCGCAGTCAGACGGAAGCGGGAAGGAAGGTAGAGAGATCGGGAAAGAGGGCGCTAATATATAAAAGAAAGCGTAATGCAAGACGAGAAATATAACACAACCCGCCTGCATTTCTCCGAACTTCAGGACAGAGCCGCACACGGGTACGTTGTCACAAACTCGAGCGTACAACGTCTAAAAGTACCGTATATATTTTTTTTCATTTTTCAACGTGACCTGAGCCACTTATCTTCTCATTACCGCGCATGCAGACCTGATTGTGTCCCTGTGTTTGAGCGCACAGCCATCCTTTTGCGACATAAGAACCAGCAAACGCGAGAAATTGTAGAAGCCAGCCACATCAGAAAAGCTGGTTCCGAATGTATCAGTCATCCCTCTATCGCCCTGCTTAATCGAGAAATCTCATATTTAGACGCACATTGAGCGCTATTTCGGTGCTTCTTCTGGGAATGCGTGTTGGGGGTGGGAGGGGGGTCTTAATCCATGTATGATGCGGTTATCTTTGCTGATTTTTCGCCTTTCGTACGCCTCAAAGTTCGTTTTGTGGTTTTGTTGTTACGGTTTTTTAGTATTTTCGGCTGAGTGCGCCGAGAACTGTGACGCATTGGGGGCGCGGCAATTGGGCGCTTGGGCATATAAAGCTTTGAATTGTGCAATAAACTAGTTGCGAGTGTGCGCTTGTGCCGTCTTCATGTGTTCTTGTCCTCGTTAATTTGCGCGCAGTTTATTTTTCGCAATGCATAATTACCAACTCGCCCAACTCGCAACCCTTTTACAGATCCTATACTCCGTAAAAATGAGTTGCCCTGTCCTTTTAGGTACGGCAAAATCTCGCGCAGCGCATCATTCTGCCAGGGGGCCATATCATAATGTCAATGCACACACTATGAAAGCAGCTTGCACTTAATGCGTCACATTGTCTGCTGATAAGCATTTTAGATTCGCCCCTCTCATCATCATTCACTTCGTGGAGATGGCGGGGATTTTCTTTCATAGCTTGTTGTCACTGCAGTAATTAATAGCAGAATCAGTCCTACAAATCACAGAAACGGTTCGTTTCACGTTGAAAATAATCACAGTAACACACTTTGCACCACACGGAGGAACAATCGGTTGCAGTGATGAGGCTAAGGGTAACTTGTTGTTAAAGGGTCATTGAAGACAACCAGCAAGTTGATTTCAAACGGAAGTCGGACCCTCCGCATAGCCATTTCAGCATTGATTTAGTGCCAAGATGCCTTAAGTGCTGAGAAATCGCTGTTCAACTGCTCATCAAACGTGACGCAAACACGACTGCAGTCGCTGTTTGCATCAGGATAAACCGGAAAGCAAGTGAAGCAGCGGTGATTAATAGCAGTATACAAGCAACTGAATACAACATTACCACGTACCAAGCAGTTTTGGTCAGTTCCGGTCAAATCGCTCATGCTTCCCCAAACTCCCCTGTCATTTGCCGTTCGAGACCACTAAGCAAAATGTTTCTCCATTGGACCTGTGATCAGTATTTACGCTTCACTGAAGAAAAACATTGGCCTTTTGAGGCCCCGCAAGTTTTGGCGTCGAACGATTTTCTCATGCGTAGCTCGCATGCTCCCTTGGAAAGCGGTACTGCCACCCCCAGTATGGACGAGTAGCACCATCCAGCGGCAGCCAAGAAAGAAGTTGTGCGCGTCAGGCCACTTAAGCCCTTCCGGTGAAAACGGTGTTTTGCTAGTTTCAACCTTATTTTAAAAAAAATGCCAGGTGTAAGAGGGGTATAATAGTGTTCTCCGTGAGCTAATCTATCAACCTAGAGAGACTTGCATTTTAACTTCACTGTCATTTAAACTTGTGCTCGAGTATATTGTGCGGAAGTAATATCTTCTTTATTGCTGCAAAAGCCACGATGGTTAATGTACTGGCACTTGGTTTATGAAGCCTTCGCATTCCTAATTTAAGTACTGAATCTTCGCAGGGAACCTGGCATAACACTTTTATTACTGTACCGAATTATTAAGTTCATTTAACCATAGTGTCTGTTTTGAATTTTACATGTGGGCATTTTTTTTTCTTTTTGCTTTTTCAGGTAGATGTTCCTTTGACTCCCTGCCTGCATTCCGCGAACGGGGAAATTAGCCTCCGCATCGATGGCCAGAGTGTCTTGACTGCATCATCTTTACTGGAGGACTGTGTAGTCTGTTGCATCGTTCTGGGTTTTCAACATTCAATATCCCAAGAAGGCACACAGAGCTCTAACGTTTTGTGGAACATGCCTTTTTGGACCTTGCCAGCACCAAACCACGTGTGAAGGATTTAGAACTAATTAACTTTTATCGCATCAATATCCCTCACCAATATTTTATTTGTTTTCAATCCTGTAATCATGGATAGTAGTTTAAAGAATTTCGTATTATGTTTCTGACGTTTTCTTTTTTTTTACTGAACAGGGGATATTTGATGGGCCCTTCTGTATGCTGATAATACAGCTATCTTTTAGTGAAGCAATAATATTAACCAACTAATATAACTTGAAACAATTATCTAAATAATGTGGCAACTGATGCCAAATGAATCAACTCAAAATTATCGGAAAAACACATCTTACATGGCTGCTTCTTCTCACTCTGAAGAAGCTGTCGCGATACCACCCATTCTGTTCTATATCCTTGCAATTAACCCCTCAGACTGGGTCACTTTTCTTGGCGCATTGTGTCTTTATCAAAACGCACTGGTATTTTCCGCATCATATTTCTCGTTCTTTATATTACTCATTTATCCATAGCCATCTCATTGCTGTCTGTCTCCTACATCATTTATCTCTTGTGCCTTTACCATCTACAAAATGCTCGTTACCTTTCAATATCAAATCGTTACACAGCTCTCGCTCATTTCACCACCAATTGAAAACATTTTTTGTTGTTTTAAACCACTGCAACCATTTTTTTTCACTTTGTGTACTGAGTACTGATGCGTACTGATAAGTACTCACGCGTTCTCAATCCTCTAGTATTATATAATGATGTCACTTACCATGCCGTTGTGTTTGTGCCTATATGTTTTTCGCGTATTTCCAGTTCTTGTAGTAATATTGTTTCTACAGTTTGTTCAACTAGCACACAGATCGCTCATTTCACCACCAACTGAAAATGTTTTGTTGTTGTAAACCACTGCAACCATTTTTTTTCACTTTGTGTACTGAGTGCTGATGCGTTCTGATAAGTTCTGATAAGTACTGACGCGTTCTCGATCCGCTATTATTATATAATGATTTCACTTACCATGTGGTTGTGTTTGCGCCTATCTTTGTTTTTCGCGTATTTCCAGTTCTTGTAGTAATATTAATTCTACGGTTTGTTCAACTAGCATTCTATTGCTGTCTTCCATTCCTAACTGGCGTGTTTTTAGCAATTTACCATTTTTGCTTTCTTATAGGAGGTCGCCCTAAGTTTTTATTTCGGAGCCTCCTTGTGTACACCATGTACCATGTAAACTTGTATGCGAAAGTTCGTTTGAAATAAACCTGAAACCGAGAAAAACCGTGTGAAATCAGTACTCCCGCAGGGAACTAGAAACTCTCCCTTGTGGCCTTGAAAAAACTCCTTTCGGAAGGCCTACAAAACCGCCCCAACTTTGCAAAACTCCATTCAAAAGAAATATATGCTTCCCTTGAACCTCCTAAAAACTCCCCTCGCGAGGCCTACAAACGTAAAACTCCATGCAAAGAAGTAAATGCTTCTTTTGAACCTCCTCAAAACGCCCCTAAAATAACATAAGTACTTCCCAAGGGAGCCATAATAGGCTCCTATTCAACCGCCTAAAAAGTCCATAAACATCACTTAAAAACGCCTTGAGGAAGCAAAGAATACTCCATTTTGATCTCCTTAAATTCTCCCTAACATTTCTTAACACTCCCTAACTACCTCCTTTCTATCACCTAAAAACACCCTGTTTTGAGGAGGTAAACAAAACCTCCCTGTTCCATGTAGTAAAAAAACTCCTACAAGGAGGATCACTAGAGGACAGGCGAAAAAGAACCTCTAGGGAGTATATGGGTGGAAAAAAAGTTTAGAGTGTAATCACGTCGGTAAAGGAAGCGACTCTGGGCTCCGGCGGTGTGGAAAGAAATGTCCGCAGCTCATGCCTCACTACTGCACGGATATTCTCGCGTAGGCTACCTGCCGGAATCTGCATGCTGTCGACGCAGTTCGCACTGGCCGCGCCAATAAAGTGTGGTCATACTGCTTAGCACGCATTTCGAGGGCCTTCTCAATTGTGCTGGCTTCAGTCATGAATTTGTCGACGGTTTTGGGCGGATTGCCGGCCCGTCCAGCAAACAGTCCCTCCTTCAGACCGCGCATTAAGAAGCGTAACTTCTTTTCGTCCGCCATGCAAGGGTCAGGACGCCTGAAAAGCGCCTTCATCTCTTCTAAAAACCCTGCAACGGTTTCGTTAGTATGGTGTGTCGGCGTTTGCAGCAAGTCATCGGCCCGCTCTTTTCACACAACCGTTGTGGACGTCTTAAAAATTGCGTTCTGAATTCGTTTTAAGAGCGAACTCTCATGGTTTTCTCACCAGATCAGTGCTGAATCTTTAAGGTAAAAGAACACTTGCCTTAGTGTCTCCGCGTCGTCCCATCGGTTACACACCCTGACCCGTTCAACTTGCTCCAACTAGTCTTCGGGATGTTCCGAAGGTGATCCATGGACTAATGGGGGTTCCCTTGGTTGTGGAAGAACGAGTGCATTATTGGAAGCGCTGATTATGGTGCCTGAGTTGATAACGGTAGTTTTTATGACGTCTTCTTCTTTCACGTTATCCAAAAGCAGTCCAAACTCTGGCTGAAGACTTTGCTGTCGGCGGCTGACACGAGTTGGGCTTTCTTGTTGGCTTGATGAGGGTTTAGTATGCATGTGCCCCGCACCTTTACCATATGTCACGTAGCCAAAGGCGACGTAGTTGTGTTCAAGGAAAAACAAGTTTCTTGAAGCGGACTTTTGCTTGTCGAGTGTCGGTGAATCGAATACCGGGGCATCTCCTCTTCAGGCTTTTATCTTTCGGCGCGAGTCTTTGTGGAACGGTCGATTTTGCATCCAGAATATTGTCGATCAAGGAAGATTATTCTAGGCAAGTGACGTTAGGGCGAAACGCTCTCCTTATCAGAATTAGATAACCAGTGCGGTATAAAAATAAAAAATTGAACACGCAGTTTGTTTGGGACACAGATAGCACAGCCGGGCACGGCCGGGCAGTAAAAATACAACATAAACAAACCCAATGCATGGTTTTCAGCAATATTATATACCTGTTCTTCATGGTCTGTCAAATGGTGACCACCAGTGACTACGAGAGTTTGTAACCATAGGCACCCGTATCTGCCTCGGAGTGCCCATGCCAACATCGGAAAATATGGTTCTCTAGGAAGCCTATGTCCACGTTTTTTCCTGTGTTAATGACCCCAATATACTTGTGGTTGATATAATTGTTGAGACTCTATATGTTCCCAAAAAAGTTGCCAAAAAAGTGCATACTTATGGTAGAGCAATCATAGTGGAGCAAAATAGGAAGCAATTATTTCGGCATTTGAAACTTCTTTCCCCCCTTCTGATACACTAGCAGACGAACTGAATACTGAACAGTTATGGAGCGTGTTTAAAAAGAATATATTTTACCTGCAGGCAGCTTTCGTTCCTATACCAGTCGTGTCATCTAAAAACGCAGTAGGGATAAACCATGGTTTAGGAGTCAGCTGCATACTTTACTGCGTCGTATATGGCAAATGTACGTGAACTGCAAAAACAAGCATGAGCCAGAAAGATTGAAACTCAATGTTTAGTCTATCTAAAGTAGCCAAGTATCCTCACTTTTAGAACCTCGGTAAGACGCTCGTTGGTGACTGGAAACAGTTTTGGAGACAGGTTTGTTTCAACAGTATAGAGAATTCATCTTTTCCTTCTCTAAAATATTACCACACAACTGTTCAGACATCTTCAGCAACAGGCAGACATCTTCAGCAATTAGTTTTCGTGAATGTTTAGTCGCAGTTTTTTTTTAGTTGTTAACACGGTTTTTGAACTTGAGCAGTTGATGCCTGACGTCACTTTTAGTGCGTGGTATGATAGAACTGCTGGAAAGTGTTAATAGAGAAAAAGTGTGTGGCCCAGATGATATTCCAGCAGCAATAATGAGGAACCGTTTGGCCACGTTATCTTTCTACTTTCAGTGTTTATTTTGCAAGTGCTTGGTTAATAAACCTCGTAATTGAAAATCAGCAAGTTACACTTGTTGATAACCAAGGGATTGACCAAGGAATGACGTTGAGAACAACAGGCCAGTGTATTCACATAGTCGTAGCCGTCGTCATCATCATCATTATCATCACCATCATCACCATCATCATCACCATCACACCCTATCTACGACCAGTGCAGAGAAAATCCCTCCAACATTCTTCTCGAATTCTCCTGGTCTTGCGCTAACTGCGACAAATTTGTCCCCGCAAACTTATTGACGTCATCGGCCCATCGAGCTTTTTGCCGCCTGCTGCCACGCTTGCCTTCTCTAGAAATTCGTTACGCTTAATGACCAACGGTTATCTTGCCGTCACATTACACGCCCTGCCCACGTCCATTTCTTCTTCATTTTTACGAATATGTTCTCAACACGCGCTTGTTACCTGACCCACTCCGCTCTCTTCTTGTCCCTTAATGTTACACCTATCATCTTCCGTACCATTGCTCGCTGAGTCGTCCTAAATTTCAGTTGAACCCTCTTAGTGAGCCTCCAAGTTCCTGCCCCTTAGGTGAGTACCGGTAGGATGCAGCTGTCATACACTTTCTTCTTCAGGTACAATAGTAGGCTGGCATTTATTATCTGAGAATGCCTGCCGAATGCACTCCACCTCATTCTTATCCTTCTAATTATCTTGGCCTCATGGGTGGAATCCGGGGTCATAACTTGGCCTAAGTAGATACATTCGCTTACCACTTCCACTGCCGCGACGCCTATCTCAAATCGCTGTGCTGTCCCGAGGTAATTGATCATTACTTTAGTTGTCTGCAGAATAATTTTCAGGCCCACGGTTCTACTCTGTTCGTCCAGTGCGGAAATCATGCTTTGAAATTCGTCCCCCGAGTTACTTAGCGAGGCAACACAATCAGCAAATCTGAGGTTACTGAGAGGCATTCTCCATTAACCCTTACTCCCACCTGTTTTCAATCTAATGTTTCAAATACTTCTTGTAAACATGCTGTGAATGAAATTGGAGAGATTGTGTTTCTTTGTCTGACGCCCTTCCTTGTAGGCATTTTTCTGCTCTCCGTACGTAGGATGTTAGTAGCTGTGCACCCATTGTAAATATCCTCTAGTATTCTTACATAATGCTCATCTACACCCTGGTTCCGTAATGCCTGAATGACCGCTGAGGTGTTGACTGGGTTATATTCTTTCTCATTATCTTTGAAGGCTATATATAGGAATCCCCGCACTTGTCTTATCACCTGGTTGATCGTGTGAATATGGTTCATTGTTGAGTAGCCTTTACGAAAACCTGCTTTTTCTTTAGGTTGACGGATAGCTAAGGTGGCAAAAATTCTGTTACTGATTACCTTGGTAAGTACTTTGTAGACGACTGACAGTAAGCTGATCGGCCTGTAACTTTTTAAGTTATTCATGTCCCCTTTCTAATGAATTAGGATGATGTTCGCGTTGTTCCAAGATTCCGGTACACTTGTTGTCATTAGGCATTACGTATACAGGTTTGCCAGTTATACTAGTACAATTGCCCACCATCATTCAAGAGGTCTGCTGTTATCTAATCCTCACCAGGTGCTTTGCCCCCTTTCATTTCTTTCAAAGCCTTCTTTACTTGTTCTGTCGTCACTGGATGGATGTCTATCTTCTCTGAACTACTTTCTCATCCGGCATTATCCTGGATGTCCGGTCTACTGTGCATAGATCTATAGAGGTCCTCAGCTACTATGACTATTTTATCCCTAGTTGTGATGACTTTGCCTTGCTTGTCTTTAAGTGCATACATCTAATTTTTCCCCACTTATAGACGCCACGTTACAGTATAGAGTGAACAGTATACAGTTCTTTACAGTATATTTGATCCTCACAATATTATACGTCGATGTGTCAGCTGTTTTACGCCTATTGATTACCTTCGAAAGCACCGCTGGTTCTATTCTGTCAGCTGGGGTGGAGATTGTCATGGTTTGCCGTTTCCTAATTAGATCTTTCGGCTCCTGCGAGCGTTTACTATTATCTGGTCTAGCCATCGCGCGGCCAAGTTCTGCTGCCCACTCAGCGAGAATGCGTGTGAGACTGTGGCTGGCTTCATGTGTCGTAAGCTCTGCTCCCTCGGTAAGAGCTGAATATCGGTTCTGCAGCGCGATTCTGAATTCTTCAACTTTTCGTTTTACAAAGCTTATTGATAGGCTTCTTTCGTGCTAGGCTGTTGCGTTTCCTCCTCAAATCTGGCCTGATTCGAGCTCTTACAACATGGTGGTCACAACACCTTACCTTTCCGAGCACTTGCACACCCTGGGCGACTCCAGCGTTATCACATAATCTGAAGCCTCTTTTCCTTTTTATGCTTCTAATGCAGGCTCCTCCACGTCTTCTTCTGGCTCTCCCCTTTGCAGAAGAAGGTGGCCATGATGCGTAGAATATTCCGTTCTGCGAGCTCGACTAGTAGGTCTCCCCTGCTATTTCAACAGCCGAGACCATGGTTCCCAACTGTCTTGTCTCCCGCCTGATTCTTGCCTAGTTTAGCATTGAGGTCTCCCATAACTACTGTATACTGTGATTTTACTTTAGCCATTGCCGAATCCACATCTTCATAGAGGCGTTCATCTAGCTGGTCGTCGTGGCTGAATGTAGGCGCGTAGCCTTGTACACCCTTGAATTTGTACTTATTATTAAGGCTAATTACAAGACCGGCTGCCCTTTCGTTAACGCTATAGTATTCGTCTATGTTGCCAGCTCTGCTTTTATTGACTTGAAATTGCGCTCCCGGTTCTCTCCTGTTCACTAGACCACGCTAACGTAGGACGTGTCCGTTTTTCAGCACCGTAAGGGCTTCATCTGTCCTCCTAACCTCACTAAGCACGATTACATCCCATTTATTTCTCGAACAACACCTCTAGTCTCGGATCTCTAGATAAAGTTCTCGTGGTAAAGGTATCTAGGTTCAGATGCCAATGGAGGCCTGTCCGGGTCCAGGTATTCTTAGCACCCCCTGCTGCTTCACAGGTGTAACCGCCGCCGTGGTCAGTTGCTTCGCAGCCACTGGAGACTGAGGCCCGTGCGTTAATTGCCATATTCGTGGGAGGTTGTGGCCATTACTACATCTTGGTGTACTATCTTGCTCTGGTGAGGAGTGCGTTGCCGGCAATGGTCGGCGGGGTCAGGCCGCTCCCCAGGCTTCATTCTAAAATTTATTCATTTATTTATTTATTTACATAATACTGCAGGCCCAGTGAAGGGCCCTAGCAGGAGGGACATAATTACAAAGCTCGTAATATGGACGACAGAAGATCAAGAACATGAAAAGCGCGAAGATTAAGGACATAACTCAAATAATGAATAAGAAAGAAATTTCACACTTTAACAATACGGGTCAAGATACAATATGTTCAATTGAGTCTACGCTATTTACGAATGATGCTGGCAATTGATTCCATTCGGTTACAGTGTGCGGGAAAAAGGAGAATTTGAAAATGTTAGTTCTAGCATTGAAGGGCGTTAGGGAGTCGGCATGCCGGTGTCGTGTTCTGCGAGCGGTGAGTGGTTGGATATATTGTTCTGGTCTCATTGACAATTTATTATTCTTGAGAAGGTAAAGGAATTTGAATCTTTGGATTTTGCGTCTGAATTCTAAGGTTGGGATGTTATGGTCTCTCATGAGTTGGGTTGGTGAATCGCTCGAGCGGTATTTAGAGTAAACGAACCGAACCGCTTTACGCTGAATCATATCAAGTGCATGAATGTTAGTTTTTGTGTACGGGTCCCAGATTAAGCATGCATACTCCAATTTAGGTCTTACAATAGATGTATAGGCTAGCATTCTAATACTTGCAGGAGCATGTTTGAGCTTATGTCTTAAAAGACTCAGTTGACGAAAAGATGACGCACAGATGTTTGAAATGTGTTTGTTCCAACTTAAGGTGTTTGTTATGGTAAGACCCAGGTACTTATGTTCATTAACTTCGTTGAAAGGTTGTCCTGAAAGGTTGTAAGGGAAGGATAGAGAATTTTTCTTGTTGGTTATTTTCATGAATACTGATTTGTCGGCATTTAGGTTCATATTCCACTTAGTACACCAGTCGTATATGTTACAAAGATTGGAATTCAATGCTGATTGGTCTTCGCGGCATGTTATTTCATTGAATAATACACAATCATCTGCAAACAGCCTTATTTGAACAGGGCCAGTAATTACATCCACAATATCGTTGACATATATGAGAAACAACAAAGGACCTAAGACACTTCCCTGCTGAACGCCAGATGACACGGGGAGGGATTGTGAACAGTCATTATCAATGCGAATGAATTGCTTTCGGTTACTCAGGTACGAAGATACCCAGTTAACTATAAATGCAGGAAGACCAGTTGATTGTAATTTATTGATAAGGTGAACATGAGAAACAACATCAAACGCTTTGGAGAAATCTAGAAAAACAGCATCTACTTGGCCCGACTTGTCAAGAATAGCGGCAAAACTGTGAACAACCGATACTAATTGCGTTACTGTAGAGAAAACTTTTCTAAAACCAAGTTGAAAAGAAGAAAGCAAATTACGGTCATGTAAAAATTTGTGAATGTAGTTAGCTATGATATGCTCAAAAAGTTTACAACACGATGACGTCATTGAAATTGGCCTGTAATTACTAGGGCATACAGGGTCACCTTTTTTGAAGACGGGTACCAAGCGGGCTATTTTCCAGTCAGGAGGTACAATTCCGGTTGCGAGAGATGCGCGAAAAATTATAACCAGAAATTGAGCCAACATCTCGGCATAACGACGAAGAAAAGTACTGGGCAATTTGTCCGGGCCTGGGGAAGCTTTTGTTTTAAGGTTAAGGAGAATGAAACAACACCAGGTAAAGATATAAAGTCATCATCGGGAGCTGAAGGTACATGGATTGTAGGCATGGGATCACTAGAGTTAGAAAAAACACTTTGGAAATAAGCATTAAAATGTTCATCAATATGGAGAGGTTCAACAAGGAGCATGCCACCGTGGTTAAGTTGTTTTATGGGCTTTTTTTTACTGGACAGGAAACGCCAAAACTTCTGTGGGGCATTCCTGATGAACTTTGGCAAAGTATTTTCAAAGTACCAACGCTTTGAGTTTGCGACTGCAGAGTTAAGAACGATTTGGTTGGCACTAATGGTACCACGGTCACCCGCTCCTCGTCTTAGTCTTTTGATTTTCCTTTTGATATGCAAAATTTCACGCGTTATCCATGGAGTTGTTTTGCGTACATGCCCTATTTTGTTTGGGATGAAAGTGTCGAGGCAATATAAGCAAATGTTTTTAAATTTGTCCCATAATTCGACGGCATCAGAACCACAAAACCTGCTGAGAGAAAGATCGAGATGTTCTAACACACTTTCATCCTGGACCATCGAAAAATTTTTGACAAATACAGATTTGGGCCGAGGCCTGGGGTAGTGTACATTTTCAAAAACACAGGAAAACTCCACAATTAAATGGTCAGAAATGCCACTGTTAACATTCACGGTAACATTTTCAATGATACGGCTCAGGAAAACTAGATCAAGCATCGAGTTGCTTGACCCGGAAACACGTGTTGGTTGCTTTACGATTTGGTGCATGTCATGGCTTAACATTATATCAAAAAGGTAAGACGCGTGAGTGCTTAATCCTGGACTGCAAATAGGATTTTCCCAATCAACGCCAGGCAAGTTAAAATCGCCTACCAGAAAAATTCTGTCATGCCGAAATGTCATCATATGGTCATACAAAGCTTTTAAGTACTCAGGTGGGGAATCGGGCGGACGATAAACCGCAAAAATAAGAAAACAACGCCCCCAACAAGATGCTTTCAAAGTAAGGCTCTCATGATTACTTATCTGATGCAAAGCAGTACAGTTAATTCCATGTTTAACCAGAACGGCAACACCTCCGCCCCTAGACGTTCTATCACGGCGGAACACTTGATAAGAAGGGGGGAAAACAGTATCGTCCTCAATATCACCCCGTGACCAAGTCTCTGTAATAACTTCAACATGTGTGTTATGGCCCAATATGATAGCTTCAAGTTGTTCTGATTTATTTGCAACACTGCGAGCATTTATGTTTAAAAGACGGAGCTGCTTATCCTCAGGGGAACTTGGTCATGCGCTGAATTGCCTGTTCGGAGAAGCGCCGAGTTTAATTCTAGAGTTTGTGGTATCATCCCATGCGAATTTTTCTTTGTCTACTAGAAGTTTGTCGTGTACAAGGGCTACTTTCTTTCCCTGCAGCTTTTCATTTTTTGCGCTCTCCCACAGTAGCTTGCGTTTGCGCAGTGTTTCTTTCGAGTAATCATTCTGGATAGACACCTCGGTACCCGTCAGTTTATTAGCGTTCGTCAAAACTTGCTCTTTTTCATTGAAATCCTGAAAGAATATAATCACTGGTCTTTGATTTCCTGGCTTTCCAATCCTATGTATCCTGCCAACTGACCTGCAAGGAACATGCAGCTTTTTGTCAAAGATTTCGGTCAGTACTTTGCGCTTCAAATCAGTCTCGGTTTCCGCAGGATCCTCGTTCATTCCAAAAACGACCAAGTTTGCGCGTCTGCTTCTATCTTCGAGGTCAGTTATTTTGGCCTGAAGGGAAGCGATTGTCTTTTCCAAAATATCTACCCGAGCTGCCCGTTTTTCCATTTCCGCGAAACGCAAGGCCCACTCACTCATAAGCTTTTGCATGTTGTCCTGTTGAGCTCTAAGTGCTGCGATTTCCGAAGTGATGGAATTTGGGCCGAAAGGAGTGATTCAAACATTTCCTCTACCGTAGGGCCCGGGTTCACCTCGACATCCCCGCACAATACCAACAGGCACACACAGTGCGCATCATACATATTGCAAAGACACTGCTCGGGGCACGTCAGGACCACGAGACCGCGGCAATCACTTCTACATGTAGTGTAACAAGCACCAACCTGTACGAAGTAGAAGAACGGCGCTTTATGCCACACGTCTGCGCAAGGTCCGCCGTGCCCACTGATACGCGGATTGTTTCTTTTCATCTTTTCATTCCATCAACACGCGGATTGTTTCTTTTAGATGCAACGCATCTCATGCTCGCCCCTCTGTCCTTCCTGCGTCTGTCCGGCGTTGTCCGCACAGCTGAGCCTCTCCTCCTCTGCTCTCTGCGATAGCGAACACTCTCTCCCAAACAGCGGCGGGTTGGCGCAGCGGGCTCTCACTCCGTTGCTAGGCGCCGGTTGGCCGCTATCAATGTCTATCATTCGAAAGGTGGAATCCCTGAGAAGTCTATCCAAGCGCCATTCTACATACCCTAAAGTCGGACCGCAATATTAAAGTAAATGAATTTTCTTTTAAAGGTCACGCTTTGCGCTATTAATTTTTTGTTAGATCATATGGAGAAGAGAATGATCCTCTGCCTATGTTTGTAGCCAATGTTTCTAATGATAATTTCTACCGCACTTTGTGTAAATATTTTCACTGTCATTTGGTCTCAAATTTGATTCTTATTTTTGTGTATCCCCCTGCGGTAATGCATGCAAAGGCAAATCAGGAGTCAAATAAAAATAAATGAATAAATCTTTCAATGTACCCAACGTCACCAGCGGCGTAATGTGGCAGACAGATTTACCAGGCATTTAAATTCCCGTCACCAGTCAAAAGGTACGGTAAAACAAGACTGGAGGCCCCAATAAACATCGCAAACATGATTTGTATCTCTGGCTTTGGTCTGTGGCTGCCAATCGCATAAGTATGTCCCTAGGAAAAAAAAAGGGCAGTGAAGAATGTGGCTGGTGAGCGGCAACTTCATTTCTATCCCCGATTACAGAGCTTAATTATTTAAAATTGTCATTATAGCGACATCATTGGTATTGAGACAAAGCCATCTTTTGAATGAACGAAAATTGTAAGATTTTTGTCACGGTCACTTTGGAGTGCAAACTTCAAACGAATGAATGAACTTTTTTCACAATTAAAATGATTCTTTCCGAACCGATTCGCGAACCAGTTCCGGCTTTGCGAACCAGTTCGTGAACCATGCCGGTGCGTAGTTTAGTCAAGCAAGAACTAAACTGAACGGAAGGTATTTCATCCGAACCACAACCATGACCAAACCGGTATTTTTTTTCGGTTCGACACAGCGCTAGAAGGATGGTATTAAAAAAATTAGCAGTCATTTTACTCGAACAAGGCGTATAACCGGTTAAGCATTGTAGCACATGACACAGAGATAACACAGAATTTAGGCGAGAGTAGTGACCAAATTTCATTCTGGTGGCAGACCCTTTGCTCTTTATTTATAGCCTTCACCCGGCACCTCAAATTGAAATGACCAAGACAGTAGAATCTGTCAAGCAGAAGCACACGAGCAGCTAGCTTCACCCTGGCTGCCCCCCCCCCCCTCTTACGCATGCCCGTTTCCACTTTTTTGTCTTCCCCTCACCCTTCTTCCTCGAACAAGTAACCTATTGGACGTTTTCACACCGGCCGTTCCCGAAGCACTGCCACTTTTTGAAATTGAAGGTAGGATTGGCGAAAGGTGGAGTTTTGTAAGTTTGCCAGATTGTTTTTCTTTTTTGACACTCCATCCCGTGTGATGAACAGGACCATATTAGCCAAATGCGTGCTAATCCCTCTTTATTAGAGGCAATTGTAGAGTTCTCTCTCCAGAATGGTCTCTATAAAGCAGTTTGATTCGTGATTGACTCAGCCCTGTATGGGTCAGTGATTCTGTGACAAGTGCGAACTGACTTTCTAATGGGACAAAAAGTGCAAATGTGTTATTGATTACTTTTATTTTCATATTTTTTTCCCTTTCCCACTCTCCCCCATCCCCTTCAGGGTCTTATGACCTCCTCCAATAAACAGCCAATGAATCAATCAATCAATTTGATCAAGCCACTCCGCGTGCCGCGGACAGTCGGTGCTAGCGCGAGCCACGCTCTCACGAGCCCTTGTCATTTTATTGGCATTATGCCTAAAACGGCTAACTTACGTCCAGAAAGACCAGCTCCGCTGTTAAAAGAAAAGAAGGTGGTGCTAAAAAGTTTAAAAGAGCACCTCAGTTGCTACTACAAACCGGGTTAATAAATGGGGTGCTGTGAAAATTGTCAAAACGCAGCATGTCACAAGTGGCCAATGACTTGTACCTTCACTCGCTTTTTCGAAAGACGAAAACCTTTGGTGGGCGACTTAAAAGCGGAAACTTTATTATGGGGTTTGCATGTTTGTTTGTCGTTTAGAAAAAGATTATTTGACAATTCACACAAAACCATGCAATACAAATACACTACACAACGCTGATGTACAATGCCTACAGGTATATACAAACGCTGACAATGTTTAGCACAATCAAGTTTGTCCAGTATGTCCAGTATGTCCAGCAGGGCGAAGACTATTGTATAACAATGCAGGTACACATATAGTATAAGCATAAACAATATATTTTTAAGGGCCACAATAACAATGCCACATCCGTTTGAAAGTTACAACTAATGGCCCTTACTGTACATGAACAAAAGAACGTGACCACTGCCGAGGAACCCCTTTTCCTCAATGAAGACAAGCTCCTTCGACATGAATGATAAAACTTCCCATGGCAGGCGCCGTAGAATATACCTCACAACCCAACGGCGGTAACCCCTCACGACCGCTTCGCAGCCGTTTCGCCACAACGCAAGAGCACCCGCCAGTATGTGCAAGCACGCAAAGCGGCGTCTGGGACTGGGCCTTTCGTGTGTATATCGCCCGATTTTTCAAACCAATAAATCTGGTGCCATATTTACACTTGTGAACATCGTGGAGCCAAAGGAAACGTTCGGTATATTTGAGTAAAAATAGCAATACGTGAGTGGAACTACGCAGTCTTATCTATACTGAAAATACTGGTGCGCCGGATCTTTGCGACAGCAAAAAAAAAAAAAAACGCATTCAAAACAATCTTTTATCTAAAAATACAAAAAAAAAGATCTTTCGCCTGAGCCTACACCTCCTTGCAGTGTTTCATTAGTCCAATGGTAACGAAAAGGTTAAACAGATGCCACGGAAGCAGTGGCATTCAACGCGTGAAAATTGAATTCGTTTGATCAAACTTCCATCGTTTTTGTCGTGGGAGGAGCAAAACCAAAGGGAAAGAGAGTGAGGGGTGGCCGGGAGCCGAAAAAAAAAGAGGCATTTACGTGGCTGATGCGGCGGAATGTCTTCCTTCGATGACAACGCGGTTCGCCCACGACATGCCCTCGTCTACAGGTGACGTGATCCCAGGAGGCGGACACATTCGACAGGGGCATCGTGGGTCCACTGGAAGATAGTACTTTTATGTGTCAAAAAAGCGTGTGCGCTGTTAAGGCAACCTTTTATCCTGTACACGGGCGCATTTTTTCATATGGAATTTCTTGTTCAGTAGTTAACCATTCGACCGATTGTTGACAGCTAAAGCACAGTTTTTCTCAAGTATTTAAGGAGGCAGTTTAAGGATTTCCGCGAAGTATTTAGGAACTCTTAGTGGTGAGGCAGTGAAAAATCAACACGGCGCTACTGCACCTGCCTTCTCTCAGCTTATGTATGGCATGATGTACTCGTTGGTGTCGTTGGCACCGAGCATTATGACGGAACAACGTTTGAGTTATTTGGTTGTGGTTCGGGAGTAATGCGTACCTGACGAGGTATTTGTTAGGTAACAGTTAGGAAACAATTACAATTACAACAAATACAATTATCGAAGAAACAATTAAAAAATGCAGTTCGGTAACAATAAAGCAGCAGCGTGATTCTGATAATAAACAGTGATTTCAGTGCGGTTTCCTGTTTCATCTTATCTATATGAAATAGCGCTGGTTAATAGGGTATAGTGGCCGCAAATAAAATTAGAGCTGTTAGAGTGTTCTCTGGAGTATTTAAAACGTAGGTTTTACTGAATGGCCGACGCAAAGGAAGTTGCCCTTGTCTACTCACTTTGCACAAGCGAGTGGCGATACTTTTCCTTTAATGCTTGCCATGCATTTAAGCTAGTTGCCCTAGACCGCCTTGGTCCGTGGTAGAGCACTGCATGGGCCCGGGCTGACCGGAAAGCCTGGGGCCGGTCTGGGCCGCGTATTCCCAAACCATATCCCGTAGGGGCCCAGGCCGACCACACCCCCTTCAAACGGCGACGTCACAGTATGACGTCAGTTTCTCTTCGTGCGCTAATTCATGCGACGTGGATTTTTTTTCTCGTTTTGGGCGGCGGCCGATGGTTTTGCTCCGTGCGCGAGGCTGGGGCTGAGGCACTGGGGAGCTGACGCACATTTAGTAGAAGTTAAAGGCCCAAGCATATGCAGCGTACTTTCGGCGTTTTCTCGCGTGGCGACGCGAGCTGACGCGCGAGCAACGCTGATGTCTACGCTCGCCAGATATCCGTCGACGCAGCTCGAGAAAGCAGCGGAAAGCTGGCAGCGGCGGTCGGGTTTCACGTCCTTCTCGTGCTTTAGGGGCATTACTTTCAGCAGCAGGGAATCAATTTCTTTTTAACTTGCGGTTGTCGGCTGCATTGAGACAAATTGCAAGCTATTTCTGTTCGAAAGCGCTCATTCATGTGAGGCTTGTTTGGTTTTCGTCGGGGATATCGGGTATTTCGATAGCTTTTTTGAGTTAAATAAGGGAGCTCTGGCTACGTCGCTTGTACAATTAGCATGATGGGGCTTGGCTGCAAGATTGGTGCGTGACGACGAAGCCTTATCAACGCCAGAATGCTAGCGGCGCATGCCATTTCATTCGTCGCTACCGGGGCTTGCGTAGGGAAGACCGATGTTTTGCGATAGCTTATCTTGACTCAAATAAGGGGGCTGGGGTTGCATTGCCTGTAGTAATAGCATAACTGCCATCGGATCCAAGATGGGGGCGTAAGAAACAAGCGTTACCACGGCTCAAATCTCTCAAACAAGACCAAAGCAAACCACTCCAATATTCGTTGGCAGCCTCTGTTAAGGTACCAAATTCTTGGGACCCGCATCGTCTCCTGGCGTGGTCGAGCGGTTGCGCGCTTGTGGGCTGGCGCTTTGTTTTGAAAGTCCATGGTTCGAATCTTGACGAAGCCTTGTTTTTTTTTTTGGCAATGATGGTTTCACCGGCTTTTCTTTTGTTTTTCAAGCTGAAAAAAGGGGGCCAGAATGCCTTGCCGTTTAACCTAGAAGTGACGTTCGACGGTACCCTCAGTATCAAGGCAGCCACAAAATGTGCTTAGCTCATACTTTGAATACCCATGAAGCTGCAGTCGGTACATGGAATCAAGGTTAAATCAAGTAGCAAGGAAAGTTGTGCTAAGCGCGTATTCGTTCGTCATCCTATCTTACTTTGTTCACGTTTGATGGTAATGAAACACTTATAAAAACGGATCAACACGCTCGCTGATGTTAACAGCGGATGAGCGACCGACGTACGCGTGTGCTTACGACCAATTGGGAGCAAACGTTCTGCGCTTCGGTATGAAATCCAAAAGACCACCCAAGATCAAAAAAACATTTTCGGCACTCTACTGTAATTTGAATGATATTTTATGTACTGCATCAATGTTTTATATTTCGGGGTATAACATAACAGACATACGATTACAACGAGCGCCGTGACAGGGAAGGGATAAATTCAGAAAACCTGGAGTTCTACACGCACAAGGGCCGTCAACTTATAAAAACAGGCATTTTCAAATATCACAAAACATTTGTGTTGTTGGCTTTAAGATTGCTATTAACAGTTTACAGACAGCTTTTTATTAGGGAAGGCTCTTTTAAACGCTTAATAAGGCATCCAGGCAGTTTGTCGTCGAAGAAGTTTCAATAAACTTGCGAGATCATGTTCCAATTACTGTTGACGGCACCTGTATACGTGTGGTTTACATATCGCACCATCTAAATACGGCTGCCGTGGCTGTAAATCATACTAGCGTGCTAGGAAAACAGCACCACTGAGCAACCACTGCAAGTCAAAGATTTAAATTCCCGTACATACTCGTGGATGGAAACCAGCCACCAAAAATTCCAGCGTACAAACTTGCGGCCGACACAACCACGTGAAGTTCGCAAAAATGTGTCGACCAAGGGTGATTGTGCCTCTCTTGTAAGAGCGCGAGCTAATATTGCGCCTACATAAGGGGAATTGAAGATGGTCGAAGCTAACGTACCTGCATTGCCTAACCCTAAATATTTGCATTTCAATCCATGACCTGCTGTTCAAACTAGACGCTCTGTCTGATTGCCCGCTACAAAAAAAAAAGCTCAACCAAATAACATACACCCACACGCGCGCCTTCCCTAAGTTTAACAAGAAACGACCAGGCCTGGGCCAGTCCCGGGTCTGGCTGACTTGTGGACGCCCAGGCCCGTGCCGGGCACGAGGTACGTGTTAGGGGCCCGGGTCGTGCTCGGGATTGAGGAAGCGGGCTAGAACAAGGCCCGGGCCATAAAACTAGGCCCGTGCAGTTCTAGAGTCCGTGGTACCATTGGCACCACGTTTGATGTGATGAGGGTTCCCGATGCGGAAGTCTGGGCTCGCTGGCGTCTGGGCCGAAGGTGCAATCAATGCCACTTAATGAGTAACGGATATCCAGAGTCTGGTTGACACCTGCTCCGCCAGTGTATGCGTCGACGCATTCCTGGACACGCCATGCGGGCCAAGTTGGGAGTTTTCTAAGATCAGCGAGTTTGACAAGCTGCGCTATCCGGTGCAGACTAACGCCACGAGAGATTGAACCGGAGGCATCCGCAGCAGCTGCCTCAAGCACTGGGGTAATGCCGACGCACTTTGTCTTAGCGGCGGCCATGCATAAGAACCAGGATAGTTTTGTACGCACTTAAAGGCGGTGGGAACGGTTTAAACAAGCAAGCGGTGACTTTAGGAATCGGCTGATCACCGGTATGAGACGTTATTTGGGACTTCTGAGTGGGCCTCAACTTCAGCGAACGGCTTAGCTTCGGCTCTGCATTTACTTTATCTTAGACAATTGCTTGTTACTGTGATTTGGTGTTTTATTGGGGCATTGAGTGCATTATCTGTAGGGGTATTGTCTCTTCGCCGATGAAACGCTGAAAACAGATGCTGCAGCTGAAGTCTCGGCACGGAAGCCAAAAAAAGTTGTTCCGCGCACTTACATGTGCCAGCGAGTCAGTTCTTTGGGTCATTATTGCGGCATCACACGAACTTCTGGCATTGAGGTATTGAAGTAGTATTTAGGATCGGTTAAAGTTTTGTTTCGTGCGTTTTTTAAATTTACTCAGAGGTAGAGTTTCTATTTTGCATCTGTTGCAACAATTTTTCCTCTGTAGATAATTTATAACACTTCTCTCCAAGCAATTATATTTCATATGCGATTCCGCAGCCTGAATTCTGCTATCTGACTGTTCTATGTGAGGAACTAATACTACGCGTAACCGTGAGACAAGAATTGTTTGATTGTTTGACGGAGCCAGCCATCTGATGGCACTGTTTGGGTTTAAAGAGTGCACTTAGAACTGCAGGTTTTGAGGTTTGTGGTGGCGTTTATATGATTGCGCATCTGTTGTAGATGGTCAGCTGCATAACTCATTGCGCTGGTCGCAGGTGGTTAAATAAAATGGTGTGTTTATCCTTTTCTATACAATAAACTACGGTTATATGAAAGAATTTCGAGATAAAAGCTTCAGTGCAGCGGCTATACCGGAAGCTATGCCGCAAAATGCACGGATATATATGCGCTGTAAGCTTGGTGAAATTGTTACACTCACTTCGTTTTTTTCACTTGTCATCTTACCGTTATCGTTATTAGGCTAATACTCATATTACTTTATTCTGTCTATCAAATTGTCATCAAAAACTCTTTTTGTGCCTGCAGTCGCTGCAGAAAAGTTTGCTGGTTTGTGCATATTTTAACGCTATCTAAGATACAATACCTTTACGTCCACGTTACTAGCTTTCGATATTATTCAATTCTTGATTTAGTAACTTTTTTTGTTATTCCTTCCTTGCGGGGTTGAAAAACAGTGAAACCACCTTTTCGAACTATAATTACTTAAATAAACTACCACTTTTTAGGTTGGTTTAGGTATGATTTCTTGGTAACTTTTGACATAAGTCCTATTCGGATAGGTGTGGTTTTACAAGTACGGTGTTATGCTTTTAAACTATCTCTATGATGGTTACTTCAGTTAATTTTTTTGGTGGGTTTGGGCGCGGGGTGTGTTTGATTTTGAAGGTTTTTACAAGGCAATAATTAAGGTGCGTATCTTACGTTACGCACGTACACTTATAAAATTAAGCCATTTGGGTGGGCACAGGGGAATTTCTGGAAATGTATATTCACTTATTTTTACGCTTTGGCTACTACCTCAAGGCACTTGAAGCACACGAAAAAGTATTAAAAATACCAGGGCTAATGCAGAACTCCTGCTACAGTCTTCATCATCGGTGGCCTCTGAGTGAAAACACAAATATCAATATTTTATCCGAAATTTAAACACCTTACATACCAATAATGAGGCAAAGTAAAAAAAATGTATTTCGTACGCACCTATTAACAAAAAACGATTAAAATGAACGAGGAATTCCAATTTGAAAAAAATTGGAAACCCGCAATTTTGTATTTGCCGACCGTTTTAATTAAATTTGCAACAGTGGGCTAAATTGCACTTCAACTACGAAGAGCATAACAAAAATTACTGCATCTCCAGTTTTATTTTTTGTCTCTGGAATGTGACAGGAAAACAACCATCCGAAAGTTTTATTTCTGTACATTGCAAGAAAAGGTGCATAACGGGCTTGGAATGTACCAAATCATGTGTATGTAGGGAAAAGGAACGGCACAATCGCTTTTGCATATAAACGTGATTAGGGGATAAAGGTGAGAAAACCAATACATATTAACAAGCTCTGGATGTTAATAGCACTTTTATATTTCATATTTTTTCGACGCCGGTGCCACAAATTGAAGCATTCAGCAGACCACTGAGAGAAATGTATAATGTGTGCTTGCACCTAAGAATTCCCAACGTGTTGGCTGGGAACACACGCCGGGGATTCCGTGTAAAGTAACTGAAGTATTTTTGTCCCTATAACACAATCGAAAAAGCAGCGCGGTTTACAGTGTCTGACGCAAGAAAGCCCGTCTTTGTATTTAGAGAGCGAGCCCTGTAGAGCCCACATGTAGAAGACAAAGGAATGATAGGACTTCGACAACAACCGCAAGTAAAAGGGCGAAAAAGCAGAAATTCTATTTGTCCGAGATAATACTGCAATGTTTACAATTTCCTTACACAATGGCCTATTTTTTATAGGCAGAAACGAGTGAGGTCAAGAAATATAGACACACCTTTCCTGGCATGAACTATAAATTGAGCGCGTGATCTGATTTAAGGAATACACCTTCCAACAAAAATCATGGCGAGAATTGAAGCCATGAGCTATCTAACTTTGCTTGTTGTTTTATGCACTTTCTTTTACTTTGGGAGCGGCCAACAGCCTTCACCGAACAGTATGAGCTGGGGTTACGGAAACCAACCACTGCGGCCAGAACCAGGCTACTGGGGTGGAAATCCGCATCGTCCACACCACCGGCGTACGTATGTTATGGCTGATTACTTGCACTTTAGGGACAGGAAACGTTATAATTTGTTCAGTAGAATGCATAAATCAAGGTCACGGATCCTAATATTATGAGAGTCCTTGAAGATCCTTGAGGGACTCCGACATTATGTATTCTTTCTTGCTTCACCATACTTGTCTCGGTAGGTGCGTCCGTTATTTTGCTGATTTTGATTTGGAGGTAACAGGAGCACTTTTATCGTTTTCGTTGAGCGCGTGGCATTTGCCGAGTCCTCTGTAGTTCATTGGTCGTTAGGAACTGATACTTTTTCAGGGCACAGATAAGAGCACATCACCTCCTTTGCAGAAATGTTTAAGTATTGTTCCATATTTCAAGCTTCCAATATATCTAAATGCGACGGCATAAAACTGTTCGTTATGTTGTAATGTAAACCATTCAAGAACATGAAAAATTTAGCGCCTTTTGCGGTCATTGATCCCTAATAAATCACAATACCGCAGGTCGTTCCCGATCTGACATTCATATCCTATTTGTGCACAGAAGTGACGGGCGCACAAAAATACCGCCTGAGGTTGGAAAAATCAGAAATTTAGTTTTTGGAGAAATATGGCTATGGTAGCGCCCGTTCGTTCTTACAACCAAAAGGAGTGTTACCTTTAAAACTCGTTTTAGGAAGGCACGATGATTTGCTCATATTTATGTGATTTGCTCATATGCCAAATTTTCAAATCATGCTACATATGCTATGCATATGTATGCATATGTATGCTATTTAATCATGCATATGTACGCTATGCCTATCCTGCATTTGTATGCTGTCATGCATATGTATGCTATGCAACTCATGCTTCTGTATGCTACGCAAATCATGCTATGATGATTTGCTCATAGGCTATGTCGAGCCTCTCATTACGTCGCCGATTATTTTGGACTCCCACGTCTCCGCATATTATTTCAAAATGGGCGAGTTATTCGATACAAATGACCATGGCCGCGTTATTTTGTCTATGTTGGATGCAATGGCTCCCTTGAAATCTCTACTCTTCGAAAGAGAGTTCATTAGTTACGGTAGTTTAAGGCGTGTATGGAAATGGATGTCACGTGGTGGCAGCACAGCTGACGCAAACCATCGTTGATGGTTAAGTGATATATTGATAATGAGAGGAGATGTATGTACAGGGGGGCATGACTGCAACAGACAGGTAGCGTGAAAGGCACATCTTTGTCTTTGTCGGTAGAAGCGGCAAAGCACCATTACCTACTGTTTATTTTGTCGTCGTCGTCGTCACGTGACATAGGAAGACATTTTTGTGTAAGTACAGTGTAAGCATGTTAAATTTACAGCGAAATAAAGACACACACAAGCACGAGTAAGCGACAAACGCAGCGCTGACTTCCAACTGATAGTTTATTGACATGGGAAAATATTTATACATGCAAGATATTGTGACACTACCGTATAAATGTAGATAAACAAGATATCAAATGCGCTACACTTATTCTGCCCGCCGTTGCCGTTCAGTGCCAGCATGTGCTTCGTGTAAGTAAGCCATTTCCTTTGCAGTTAGTGAGATTGAAGGAACACTGATGCAGTCGTCCCCCAACCGTACAATCTCTTCTGCTTCGACTATCTCCCTTGTGGTCTATTGCCGTGCTCGTACTTGAGTGGGTTTTTATTGCGCTGTAAATTTAGCATGTTGAACCAACTAGCCCAGACGTCAACCTTACTAAGTACAGTGTAAAGCGAGGGCAAATCATCCTTAAATTGGATTGCTGAATAATGACATTGTTTTGCGAGGCCGCATTAGTTTGTTTTTAGATCTCGCTTGCCGTGGGTTTGCTTATTTTGAACACACCAGCTTTCTGCCTCTTTGGTTGCTGGGTAGGATCAGTGAGCATGTGTTGCTGATGACGGCCCGCGCGTCCCGCAGAGCGGTCGGTTCGGTCTTGCAATCCTAAACCCGGTGATGAAGGAAAACTTCCAATTAAAGCGCACGTTATCTTAAAACCACGTTGTAAGCACGCGGTGCGTAAAAAGACAAAATACATTGTAGCAGTACACACAGTGTACCTGCAGCTCATGGTGGGAATAAATCATAGTGGGAATAAAAACGCTAAACAATTTAACGTTGTCTAAAACAGCTAGCTGAGTAATATTATAGGTTACAAAATATCCACTTCAGAAGCAAGTTAGGAACTATAGGAAAGAAACTAGTGATTCCTTCAAACATGGCTTCTAAAAAGAAACCGAAACCCAGTAATGTGAATCACAACAGGTTTAAATTGATCCAAGAAAAAAAAGTGATCTGTATTTATTTGTACACATGGGCATGTCAATGACCATTAGCACAATCAAAAACTCTTTTCGGGTACTTGACTTGCCAGCAGCATTCAAGTGTGCATTTTTAATGCGCCTTAGATATATTGCTGTGACGGTCCTATTTTGGATGTAAAATAAAAAGAAGCAATCCTCTGCCTCAGTCAGACGGACGTAAAATCCGCATTTTTGGCAGGACATTCGAGATTCGAAAAACAACCTGTTTCATCACCTTTCACGGAAGATAGAACTGATGTGAATTCACCAAGGGTTCATTCTGTGAAACGTCCTGAAATTCCTTGGCATGAGTGAGCATGCCGACATGCTATTTCCAAACAGGCTTTGAGAGGTCGTTCTTGTGTTCCCTTCTTCGGTGGCGCAGTCCTGTTACTGCAGTCAAGCTACGTGCAACGTCCGGCTGAAATTCCATGACATCTTTTACTTTTTTTTGAGGGGGGAGTCTCTCGGCGTTCCTATCTCGTTTGTATTCTTCCAGCCAGTTGTTCGCATCGACAATTGTGGTCAAAAGAGCTTGAGCGAACGTCGTCGATGGCTTTTTCTGACTTACTGAGTGGTCTCTTCTAACTATAAAAAATACAATGCTCGTATATATTCAGTAATACAAGTTAGACAAAAATGTAAGGCAAAGGCAAGGTGATCCTACCAGGCAGTGTTTAGGCGTCATGTGTACAACTGCACACGTTTTTTATCCACACCCTAGTGCTATCTTCTACAGGAATCACAAAAAGATTATCATTTGCGACAAGCCAGAAGCTTGTGTTAAGCTGACGTGAACATCAATTTTGTAAAAGCAATATCACCCGTGAAAACAAAAAGAGTCGCAATGTACTGAAGTACAGTTCCTTAAAAATTGGAGGCGTCCATCTTGACTGTTTGTGTTGGCTTCAACTTCGGTGCGAAAACGTTCAATGACGCTAATTATCCACTTCAAGCTCATCCAGCAGTGCGCAAGGGAAGTACCGTTCCTTTTGAATAAAGGAGCTCCGTGGCGCCAAAACAGATGTGTCACACCGCCGCAGAAGGGGATATAACGTTAGTTTGAAATGCATGGATATGCAGAATTTTGTTTAAATAAGTGAAAACAAAGAAATGCAGACATACTATAGCACAAAGAACACTTCCTGAACTATTACTTGTTACTAGCTTGGTTCATGGTAATGCCCAAAAAATTCTCTGATGTGTAGATATAATCCTGATATTAGGATACACATGCCGTAGACAAACCACTTGGTATTCATTCGTTTAAATTGCAATGGTTCTTTTGTGAATATTTTAAGAATCCTTTTACCACTTGACTTTTTGAAAATGTCCCATTTTTTGGTAAAGTTTGAAGGGCCCTCCTTCAGGTGTGAACGGTTCGCGAGTCTGACCCCGTACGACGAACTTATACCGACTTGCCACAAACAGAAGTGCTGTTTACTCCGACCCGGCAAAAACAAAAAAAAACACTCATGAGTATAGAAATATTGAAACGGAGAACGGTCATGACAGCCACGTAACCTTGAACGACGTACTGCGCCGATTTTGCAGAAGAATAATACAGCGTTTCCTTCGACACTCACGACAATGTCTACGTCCTTGTCCGAAGCCACGCCGTGCACGCCCACCACATGTTCTATGTAGGCCAAGTTGGCCGAGGGTCTTGGTGGCTGTTATCCGCCCTTTGATGCCCCCATCCTGACCACCCGCTTCCGCCGGGCTGTTCCCTTCCACCAACCCCGCTGCACTTGTGAGAGCTGCTTACAAGCCTGAATTGGCGATTGTGTGCATTTTCCCGCTTTGATGCGCACTACAAACGTCTTGAACCCGTGCTCACTGTTCATTGCGCCGGCACTCGCGGGGAACATGACTTGAAGAAGGCTGGCGTCCCTATCTGTGCTTGACGTGCACTCACTGCACTGTCATCCCCACACGCAGGGCACAGCACACGTAGGGGTTGCGTCCCTACAAGTTAGTTTCTCTTGAAGATGCTATTGTTTCGCGCCAGTATCTTATATGTTCTTGAAGATCGCCCCTAAAAATGTCTCCTTTCTATGATCTTCAGGATGTCCCCATCATCAAGTTTATAGAAAATGCGTAAGCAGTTCATGCGGAGAGCGTCAGTGTGGCCAACCTTGGAGGACAGCCTGTACATTAGACTGTGTCAGCGGCTGCTTTTGTGGTCCTGCATTCTGCCGAGTACCCGGGACCCGGATCTGCCGCCGAGATGAGTACTCCCCTCCGAAAAACGTCCACTGCTATTACACGAAAGCAGTCCTTTTTGGATCTGCGGGAGGAAATAATGCCGAACGGTAAAAATATAAAAGACACGCAGTGTTTTTCAACAGAAATAAAGTTTGTCGAAATAAGTGGTTGCTTAAATTGTTTGCATGTCAAGGTCATCATTGTTTCGCACTTGTGAGTGGCAACACGACTCACAATATTTTGAAATATAACTTTCTTGAACGTTATGAATATTGAATGAAGTTTTCGTGTATTTTTCAGTAAGCCAACAGATACGCAGGCACAAACGATTCCAATGTCTGGACTAACATTATTACCGCAAGCACTAACGCCTGGTACTTTGGGCCGTCAGTTTAAAAAAACTGCTACGGAGCCACCTACACTGCAAAAAAGAGGAAGGTAAATGGGCGCCATACGCATAGACAGCAGCAATCACTGACAAAATGGTATCTTTTAACAGCGAAGCTGGTTAGCAAATCGTAATATTTGGTGTCCGCAGTTAAAAATACCAAGAAACTGCCGAGCCCGTTCACGGGAGCGCGGGCCTCGGGGATGCCGCCGGGCAGTCAACAAAACCACGAAAGTGCCTAGCCCTCGGTTGTGTGTGCCTGACGACGACCGCGCAAAGTCTGCTGCGCACGTTTGTCAAGCGAAGCATACGCACTAAGGGAGATTAACCAACATTGCGGTGACTGCCGGACACGAACCTTCAGAATGCGAGACTGAGACACTGTCCTAAGACACAGTACCTATGGCTCAAAACTTTTCACTTCAGGCATAGTGTATAGAGCGTAGGTTTAGGCTTACAAACTTTACAAACGTATGTTCACCTTGAAAGGGTATTAACAGGCGCCAATTATATGAAAAACAAGCAATTTGTCAACCAGGGAAAGCCTACTCCACGAATTGTTTAGTTTGGTTGGCGTGAACTTTAGATTCTTCAAGGCAATCCCAACAGATATCGGGGAACGTGTGCGGGACGCAGGCAAAATAATTCGACTTTAATTTACTTTATCGCAAGGTGGAAACTTATGGCGTCATAGGAGAAAAGATATAGAAGGTAAGAGGGTGACAAAACGGGTATACGGACAGAACAGCACGCGACGAAAGGGCACGCGACAGAAGAGCACCGCCATAACAGCACGGCGTCAAAAGAGCACGCGACAAAACAGCACGCGACAGAACAGCACGGCGTCAGAAGGGCACAGCGTCAAAAGCGCACACGACAAAAGCGCACGGCGACAAAACAGCACAGCGACAAAAGCGCACGCGACAAATAAGCACGGCGACAAAACAGCACATGACAAAACAGCACACCACAAGGGCACAGCCGTGAAACAGTTGGGCGCGGTGGCGTAGCTAGGTAGTCTGGCGCAGTGCACTGGCGGGGCGGGCTCGGGCCGGGTAGCACGCATTTTCTCGGGCTTGAACCAAAATTTTAGGGCTGTGCCAGCCCGAGTCGCCCTGGCCATACCTGAGGCCGGGAAATGCCGTGCCGCAAATTATCAATTGTTGACAACAAAAAGATTTTTGTTGACCTTTCAGGTTAAGTGAGAACAAAAAGAAGAGAAGTGTAAATTCATTACGGCGCTGTTAAAAGACTTGGTAAAAGACCATTGCGCTTAGAAAGCCTTTACATCTATAAAAATATCTGGGACCCATCAGCATAGTGGGAGAGAGTGGGCCAGAAAACGGCGGAGCTCTAGCCACACAGTACAACATGATTGTGTTTTCCCTTTTCTTTTCAAACAAACACAAACAGAACAAACGTGACCTGGACTTTGGACTATGTGCAGAGTTTGAAGGACCAATTTTTGAAGCAGAGCCCATGATTTCTTCCGGGAAGATTTTTTTTAAAACCATGAAAAGAGGCAACAAGAGCAGAAGCGCCGATAGAATATTGCTGCCAACGTAACTAGAGGAAAATACTAAAATGAAGTGGTGAAACCGAAGGCATCGCCAGCTCAAATTTGAGCAATTAATAAAACAGCGAAAGCTGAAGTACCTGCTGAAGAATTTCAGTATTGCGAAAAATTTGTCCACTTGCTCCGAATCATTTAAAACTATCCTCGGTGTTCTTTAGCTCGAAGACAGCGAAACGAAGTGGCAAATGGAGTACATGACTACTGAAAGAACAGTTTCTAAGTGAGGATATTGAAGTTGTACAAAGTTCGGTCCAAGTTTATTGGAAATTTAAATTCAAATTAGTCGTATTCGCTTTGTGCTGCGCTTTTTTAAGCTACACAGCAAAATTCTTCGATTTCATGTTTATAGCCTGTCTGACTAGGGAGGGCATTTAACAAGTCTGGCGGGCTCGGGCTTAATTTATCAAATTCTGCTGGGCTCGGGTCTGGCTCGGGCCCACGTTTTTGAAGTTTGCCGGGCCCGGGCCGTGTCTCTATCGGGCATGTTTGGGCCGGGCCTAGAAATTGCGGCCCGGGTAGTGCTCTAGTAAGGGCACAGCTCGGGCCCGGGACGGTCCAAAAGGACGAGCCCTGCCCGGCCCGCGTGCCGTGCTCGGGCCGGGCAGCACGCATTTCTCGAGCCCGGGCGGGGCTTGGGTTTGAACGAAAACACTTTTTGGGCCGAGCCGGTACGGGCAAACCCTGAATCCCGGCAGTCATGTGCCGCAAATTTAAAATGTTGACAACAAAAAATTTGGCTCATTGATCCTTTTGGTGAAATGAAAACAAAAAAAGCGAGGTGCTGTCAGTCTGTCACCGTGGCGATGCTAAAAAAATAACAAAATGACGTATTGCACTTAGAAAGCCTTCAAGCCAACAAAGAAAACGTATGGGCTTAATCAGCATAGTGGGAGACTATGCTGATTGTGACTTTGTGCGACCCATAACACCAAAGATTAGCTAACGTACCCTTCGGTCATTCCTAAAGCTTTTTGTACACATACATTTTTGCCCATTAAGCGACTTTTTGAGTAGAAAACATTGTGAGCATGAGAAGAACTTAGGTCTACTTGGATATACACCTGGTGCAAACCGACAACGAACCTTGGCAAATTAAATTGAGAGAAGTGCAAGTTAAACTAGCTCTCGGCAGAGTGTGCTATCGTCAAAAACAAGTAGGAAAAGAGTTCTTTGGGAAACGAAACTGAATGAAATAACGACAACGGGAGTGTCTGTCCAAGAAATGCATAAATAAAAATATCCACTTTTCTCAGCATTATTTAAGCGATCCTCATTGTGCTTTAAGTTAGGAGACTGTCGCAAATGCAGCGCCTATTTTACCGAAATTTTCCGTAAAGATACATTTTTTAGGTCAGGATATATATGTTGTACAGATATAGGTCTAAGTATTGAACAAGTGTAAATTCAACATACTCCCTCTAGGCTTATTTTAGGCTAAAAACACCAAACTTTGAGGGCTCATGTTTGGAGCCTGGCGGACTCGGGCTGAGCTTAAAAAACAGTGCGCGGGCTCGGGTTTCTTTTATTAAATGCTGTCGGGCTCGGGCGGGGCTCGGGCTTCTATCTTAATGTTTTGTCGGGCTCGGGCCTGGCCCTAGCCGTGTCTCTACCAGGCGGGGTCGGGCCGGGCCTAGAAATTCCGGTCCCAGCACTGCTCTAGTCTCTGTCATCCAACGATTACTGCCCTCTCCCACTCGACCTGCGAATTCCGCGGTCGTGTGAGGCACGCGTTCCCTCAATTTGTTTTTTTTTTGTTTTTTTTTTCAACACTTGAATTCACGGGTATGACAGGGGCACGCAAGGCGGCTCAAACAGCGGCCGTGTTGATTTTGTCGCACCATACGTTCACCGGTACTACACCACGCCCGGTAGCGAAACAAATGGTCCCGGAACAAATGGCCCCGAAACAAATGACCCCGAAACAAATGGCCCCGGAACTAATGGCGCCGGAACTAATGGTCACGGAACAAATAGTCCAGGAAAAAATGGTCTCAACTTCAAAATAGGAAAAAATGGTCCCACCACTACTGCACCTATGCATGAGCGCCTCTATGAGAGAAGGAGGGAGGGGTCAGTGTATTTATATTTGTATGTCTGTATTTGTGCGCAATGTATTTTGCATCTGTCTATATACAGGGTGATCAAAAGTTAAGTCGACATTTATTTTTAAAAATTGACTGCTTAGATATACGTGGAAGACTCAACCGCTACAGTGAGGTTATGCACCAAGGGGGACACACAGGGAGGTGGTAACTATAGATGTCCGTGGCTTGTTTAATAACCTTTTTAATTAACTTTTTGGCGGCTGCAGTAAGCAGGCATGTTTTGTATTGAAATTTAGAGGGCAATCGTGTTTTCACACGGAGTTTCCATTTGACCAGAATTCCTTTTAGCGCATTCCGTACTCGAGGATGTCGAAAACCGTGAAGTTTAATTGCCGTTCGCATGATTACACATGCAAGACAGTGAAGACCAGAGCAAAGCTCCTCCCTTTTGTGACGCGCCTGCTGTGTACTGGTGTTTAGTTTGACAAGGAGGAGTTGGCGTAAGAAAAAAGTGATAAGCTGCACCTTTCAGTCTTAGCTGGCGTTATCGTAATCTGCAGTACTCAGAATCGCAATCGAACAGAACAAAAAGTGCGGGGGGGTTGGGGAAGGGGGGGGGGGCTTTGCGCCGGTCGTCACTGTCTGGCATGCGTAATCATGCGAACGGTAATTAAATTTCGCAGTTCAATATCTCGGAGTACGGATGCGCGAGAAAAATTCTTGATTGATTTTAGGGTTTAACGCGCCGACGCAACGCAGGCGATGAGGCGCGCCGTAGTGGAGGACTCCGGATTAATTTTTGACCACCTAGGGATCTTTAATGTGCGCCGAAATCTCGTACACACGGGCGTTTTCGCTTTTCAACTCCATCAGAAAAGCGGCCGCCGCGGCCGGGAATCGAACCCGCGACCTCGTGCTCAGCAGCGCAACGCCTTAGCCACTGAGCCACCGCGGCGGGTGCTAGAAGAATTCTACCAAATCAAACTACATGGAACTTCTCAATACACACATGCCTGCTTACTGCAGCCGCAAAATAGTTAATCATTCAATTTTAGTTAATTAAGCCACCGACATCAAAATTTAGCACCTCATTCTGTGTCCCCCTGCACGCATAACCTCACTGTATAGGTGGTCTTCACGTAAAATTAAACGCCAAATTGAAAAAAAAAACAAAATTGAAAAAAGCCAACGATTGATGCAACTTGATGCACCACGCCGCTAGACTTGACTTTTTGGGACGCCCCTTAAAAAGCGAGATCAAACAGGAAGGAGCGGGCGGGGGGAGTGTAGGTGGTTCGCTTCGGTAGAATATTTCTTTTGCTTGAGCTGGCCCTCGTTGCCCTCTTTAGAAGAAATTTGTAATGGTACTGAATGTCATGATAGCCATGTTGGACAAGCGGCCCAGCCGATGGTGCGCGAGGTAGTCGTAATCAGGCGTGCCCATGTCTCCGAACTATGCCTGTCACCCAGCCTCTCTTACTCGCCGCGGTTACTCTAGAGTAACTCTATATAGCTCCCTGTGGGAGCTATATAGAGCTGATCATGACATTCAGCACCATGACAAATTTCTTCTAAAGAGGGCAACGAGGGCCAGCTCAAGCAAAAGAAATATTCTACCGAAGCAAACCACCTACACTCCCCCCCCACCCCCCGCTCTTCCTGTTTGATCGCGCTTTTTAAGGGGCGTCCCAAAAAGGCAATTCTAGCGGCGTGGTGCATCAACTTGCATCAATCGTTGGCTTTCCACCCGATGGTGCGGGAGGTAGTCGTAATCAGGCGTGCCCATGTCTCCGAATTCTGCCTGTCACCAGCCTCTCTTACTCGCCGCGGTTACTCTAAAGTTCCTGTATATAGCTCCCTGCAGGAGCTATATAGGGGAACTCTAGGTTACTCGCGACAGGTGCGCCTTCCTGGAACACGGCCGGACTCAAAAACTGTCTTCCTGAGTGAGAAAGGAGCGTGGAGTCTGGCCGTGCCTGGACTTAGTTGCTGTTAGTGTAGTTGCTGTGATAAGAAAAACCTCGAAGAGGGGTGGGTAGAACTAGCGAAAATATATAATTAGCGGATGTAACGGTTTAATAGTTATAATAGCGGAAATAGAAATAAATTGTAGTGCGGAATTTTTATATATACAGAATAATAAATAAATAAATAAATAACACGAAAGAAATACAAAAGTAAAAAATACAAACTAAAGAAATGAAAATTTATTTTTAAACATCTACATCAAAGAATGAAATGAGAAGCCGGAAAATAACGGTGGAAACACAAATAAAAAATGACAAGAAACAGGCCAACTGTGTTATGCCATGCATTTGCATTTGCGCAAAAATGCATACTAAAATGAAGCGATGGTATAGTGACAGTTTTTGTTAGAGAAGGCGGTACACCACTTCAGCAAGATGCAACAAATTTAAACAAAGAGCCAACGTAAGAATTTGTAGAATCATTTTGCCCGATGAGGTGCCGGGACTATTTCTTCTCGGGAACATAAGTTTCATGTAAGGACCATAAGTTTTTAGGGCAAGCAAATCAGCTAAGGCATTTGGGCGGTGTTCACTACGGTACAATGCATTCTTAATAATATTTGCTGAAAATAAGCTGAAATTTCCTTTACAAAGAAAGCCGCTTCACAAACATTCACTTGCCCCCAAAAATGCAGAAAATCTTATGAAAAGTTTTAAGTAAACTGCGTTGTCATGGTAAACTGAATTTTCAAACACTGTTGTCCCTAGTTTTTTCTCCAGACAAGCCTGCGATATTGTCGTGGAGGAAGAACGAACCTTTTTGAAAGCATGTACACGCATTGTACGTCCCCGCGCACGCCCTGTAATACCCGTTTATTGCTGTTGTGTCGGGGGGGAGCGGGAGGCTATTGTATAGTCCTGCGCAGGGATGGCACTGCCCCTTTGTTCCTCTTGGGTGCAACAAAAGCCGACCCCCCACTCGTTCTCACAGAGGAGAGGACACAGTCGAGGTTACACGGACGGGGGCAAATGCTGACGTGTGTATTTGAGAGGAGGGATTGTGAACACGAGTGGTTGTTTTGAGAAGGGGATTTTTAGACTGGCAAAGGGCGTTGGGGTTGCTTCGTGGTCTACCCACCGCAATGTCCGTGCACCGAAATGTCCGCATCGAAACGTCCTGCACCGACATGTCCTCCTACACCGAAATGTCCCGATACCGGCTAAAGGGCCCCCTTCTTGCTTGTTTTTCCAGTCATTTTCATCACTTTAATTTAATCACTTTCATCACGACATACCCATGTTCGCCAGCTCAAGCAGCGGCTGCGGTGATTTACTCGCGTCATATCATTCGCTTTTTTTTTTGTGCGGATTCCATGACCCGCGAGGGGGACACTGGGACTCGTTGCGGCTGCACCGACGATGCAGATGAGATTGAACTCTCCGGATCATTATATAATGATTTCTTGTGCCATCACTAGATTATTACAACTTTGTTTGCGTGGGGACACTGAGACTCGTTGCGGGTGCACCGACGATGTAGGCAAGATTGAACTCTCCGGCTCATTATATCATTATTGCTTGTGCCATCACTCGTTTATTACAACTTTGGCGACAACTACTCTCTGGCAACCCGCCAGCTATCGGCTCAAGCCGGCTGGCCTATCTGGTCAACGTCTTCGTCTACACCTCATCAGGTTTTTCCCCTCCAAAAGATGACGACCCACGCCAATACAATGACGACCGTCAGTGGCCCGCGGGGCGCCCGGAACTCCTTCCTTGGAATTTGGGTTCGTCGACCTTTCCCCCGCGAGCCGAGGCACGCACGTGATGTTGGCGAGTCCACGGGGCGAGTCTAAAGTTTCCTGTACAATAGCGTCTCAATTATTTCCCTGGGGCTCTTCGGCCGCCACCTACACTCCCCCCCCCCCCCCATCCTCCCTCTCATCTGCGGCATTCCTGGCAGAAAAAACCTACAGAAGAGACTTTCGCAGGTACTACGAAAGCATACGAGCAGACTAAAGCAAAACAAGCTGACACGTTTCAGCTTTAGAACAGCGTGACTGGAGGCAGATGGTCCAATGAAGTTTTGAACGCCCAAGAATAGCAAGAACAAACTTACAAAAAGTGTGCATCCTATAGATATTCTAAAATTAACAATGATTGAAATAGGAAATCCCGGAACATAACAATTAAAACGTGATTGAAGTCGCGAAATTATAATTGCGCGTGTTTCTTGAAACCTTGTCATCTGTGATTACTTAATGGGGAATCACTCGTCGATCCTTTTTCATTGGTTGAACATTGTTTTAAACGATATTTCAACACGCACTCACTTCAATTACGCAGGCCGTGGCGCTATATTACTCAGCTGTTGTCGCAGGTTGCTCAAAGCTTTGCTCAAAAAAAAAAAAAATACGGCAATAACTCGTTACAAGAAACCAGTTAAAAAAACATACACGATGAGATTGTCACTGATTTGCTCTATAAATTAAGTCCCTATAAAAAGAGAAATAAAGAACAAAATTGATTGAACGCTTCAAATATGTCGGCTCATATTCCACAAATAAATGTACATTTTTGGAAAGGCCGCTTAACCATCCGCTGGCCTAAAATAACGCAGAATTGCGAGCAAGAACATATCTAATAAATAGTTCAGAATGGCGAACATTCTCCATCGAATTATATTCCAAGTCGCTCTAACATCTGAATAAATCGAATTCAAAGAAACGAATCGTAAGCGTCCACTTTCTTCATTTAAACCAGAGAAAGCTTGGTGTTTCAGCCGTCTTCCTCATTAAATGACTGATTATTTTTTTGTGTCCTCGAGCCGTGTTTGCATGTAGCATTTGAAAGGCAGCAAAAGAAACAAGGCATACATTTTGGCCATGTTAAGAAAAATGCATGCAACTATCCCTCAGAAGCCCAAAGAGCTAAGCCCTTTATAGTTATAAATTTGTTTTGAAAGAAATAAACGAGCGGCATGGAAAACTACAGTGTACAACAAATGAAGAACACAAGATTTCTGTCGAAATACCAACTTTAAATGCAGTAAGCGTGAATATAATACAACAACCTCGCTTATCTTTTCGCAAAAGATGCTTCTCTAGATGTGTACGATCTAATTCAACAGAACGTCTTGACAGAATCCTCCTTCTACGAAACGCCGTTCGCTAACAAAGGCATTATTTGGTGGCGGTTTATTTCAGTGCGATAACTGATTGTAGGCTTACTTGTTTAAAGCCACCGCTATGGTTTTATGCACACGGTGGAAGGGTTTTGCCTTGAATATCAGCTGACGGAGAATAATTTGCGTTGAATTGAATAACTACATTGCTTCCCGCAGTGTCTGCGTACTTACTGTTAGTTTGCAACCAGCTACAATGAATGTCATTTATGGTAGGTTGGAGCCAATTCTGATTCTGTTTTATTATCAATCGCTGTCGTGTACCTTAAGCCACTCATCGGTCTCTATTTTTCACCGTGCTGGGTTACGTGTATTTGCTCGATGTTTTTTTATGGGCTCGGGCTTTTTACGTCTCTTGTCATTGTAGTCACGGTGCTAAAACACCGGAACACTCGTTTTCCAACGACTTGCGCTAGAAAGCGACATCACCATGGGAAAAAACGCGTACTAAAAGAACCCACCGGGACACTTGTTTTCCAACGCCTCACTCTAGAACGCTTCCTGCTTCAAAGAAACGAGACTTTTTCAGCAAAGCTGTATACCTCTAGGCTCTACCTCCCAAAGGATTAATCTCCGTGGGCAAAAACGCCAAGGCGCCAAGAATACTGTTATACACTGCATGCTTTGCCCCTCCACAGGTTTCACGTGAGTGGAGATGGTACGGGATTTTTTCTTCTTTCGCAAACAATGTTCGCTACTATGTTCAAACTTTTTGTGGTGGTTGCTATAACTTCTTATCCTCGTACTAGCGAATTTTAATTTCCCAATTTTTTACAAGGTACACATTCGAGGGTACATCATATTGTTTATAGTGTAAATATTTCGACACTGCAGGTTTACGTAGTGTAAGCCATGCCATGTATTGAATCCTTGGTCCCAGTCAAGCTATGTTTAAAGCTTTTTTGCCTGCGAACCCATCTAGGTCTTTTAGAAAATAGGTAGGTAGCTGGGTTAACTGGTTTATTCAGAGGAAGGGTTGGAAGCCAGTAAACCCCGGCTACTCCATTTCGCTGAACGAAGGGCCATAGACCCGATTAAAGAAATCACAAGTACACGACAACGTCCACAAGGTTCCCGAGGTTTAGTTGGTCCTTCTGGGTTCGTATTCAGGAATTCGCGGTTAAAGGCTTTAACTATCCGTTATTAGTTTGAAGGGATACCTGTTGAGTTAAAGAATGCACTGAAGGGACGGACAACCTTATTTTGGCGTCCAGCGTCAGGCCATATACATAATAGTTTTTGGACCCACCATAATATGGTTAGTATACTGCTATTGTTTGTGGTACAGTTCACGTTTTAGCCTGGAGTATATTGGGCAGTCTAAAATAACACGCTGGAAATATCTTCCTTGTGCTCTCCGCATGCGCGGGATGGGGAATTTTCACAGTCATTTTAACAGCAGAACTGGTTAGGCCGAGCTTTGTCCGTCTAGTCTCACCAAAAATCCTCGAAGCCTGAGAAATAACTGTGGTTCGGGAGGGCATGAAACCACAAACCAGAAACGCCATGAAACCATAAACCTAACACTGTACCACCCCAAAGGCCCGAGGGTGGCACGGATGTAGCGGCGGCAGTGAACAACACAATAACAATAATTGGAAAGAAAAAAATCCTGGGCTATCTCCACTGTGGCGATGCATGTAGTGTATAAGTGCATTCTGGCACCTTGGCGTTTTTGCCAACGGAGATGAAACCATTGGGGGTAGAGGTATACAGCTTTGCTGTAAAAGTCTCTCGTCTTTGAAGCACGAAGCTCACTTGCGTGGGGCGTAAACTAGTGTCCAGGTGTTTTTTTAGTAATCGTTACGAAGCGCTCCAGCGCGAGGGGTAAACGAGTGTCCTGGTTTTTCGTTACGCCTTACGTTCTAGCGCGAGGCGTAAACGACTTTTCCTGTGTTTTAGCACCATGACTACGTAAAACGACGATTACGACGACGAAGACGAGGACGAAGACGATGACAGGAGACGCCAACATCTCCAGCCCCTAAGGGGCTCTGCCCCCGCGGTCGGCATCGAACCTGGGATCCTCGCGTTATGGATACTGATTGAGCATCGCATTCCGGGCGCACTGCATTTCCTTTGGGTTCGTACCGCGGGCGTTGACTTTAGACTCGGCCGCCAGTTCTAGCGTGGGCGGCCCACTTTGGGAAAGATGTGGAAGCCTGCAGACGAAACAATCCGGGCCTGCCAGTCTTGGAGACCTTTCAGCGGCAAGTTCGGAAATAAATGTGAGATGCCATAGCC
This sequence comes from Haemaphysalis longicornis, assembly GCA_013339765.2. Taxonomy (NCBI): domain Eukaryota; kingdom Metazoa; phylum Arthropoda; class Arachnida; order Ixodida; family Ixodidae; genus Haemaphysalis; species Haemaphysalis longicornis. The sequence goes on from CM023454.1 coordinate 158,920,873, forward strand.
TGGTCTCCGACGAAGGGAGCGGACCGCCAGCTCTGCTTTTTTCTTTGCAGTGCAAGCTGCGCCATTTTTAAAACAAGAAATAATTTGTAGGCAACGCTGCGTCGCATCAGGTGGAAGAGAGCTTCCACATATTCTGACACCTCTTGATTCAATCGGAACTGCAAGGCTCGAAAATATTTGAACAGAATCGAAATAACTGTGATACGCAGAGACTATCAAAAAGTTTTGTAAGGGGGTCTCAAGGCAATACCTTGTTGTTATTATTATTATTATTTTTATACTTTGTTATTACCCCCAAAAATTGACGGGTTACTTAAAAAACGATTAGTGTAAGGGATCGTTTCTATAAACCTTGATGTTGCAAAGGAAACAAAAGCCATTTTGAGTTTCATATAGCCCAATCTTTCGTATTTCCTATTTGAATTTTTTGGTCTGAATAGTTATACCAAATGACGGCCCTGGTTTTTGCCGCTAAATTAAATCCGGAACATATTATTCGAGAAAGAGTAGCGGAACGTGAAGAGAAAGTCCTACAGAGCATCTTGCACCCTCTATAATGTTTGTATACGCTTTAAAATCTAACCAATTGCCCAGTTAGGCATTCCATAAAATCGTGCCCTTCTGTCGCTGTGCTGTTTTGACGCTGTGCTGTTTTGTCAATGTGCTCTTCCGTCGCGTGCGCTTTTGACGCCGTGCTGTTTTGTCACGTGCTGTTTTGTCGCGTGCTGTTTTGTCGCGTGCCCTTTTGACGCCATGCTGTTATGTCGGTGCTCTTCTGTCGCGTGCCCTTTCGTCGTGTGCTGTTTTGACGGCGCCCCGACAAAACGGGACGCAAATATAGAGTAAGATGCACAAGTAGGGTCTAAGCTGGTCAAGTGTAGATTAAGCCTTTCACATTCACCACATAATATAGAGCGCTGGCTGACCATGAAGTTTTTAACAGCAGTTTCGTCGTACAGCGTTACCAGAAAACACTGCCCAGGCGAGCGCTCGTGACCGTTGCCTTGAGAGGAGTGTCCAATGTCTTCAGGGCTTGGTCGTGGGCTTGCGCCACGTAAGGAGCTATCGAAAAAATGCAAACAAAAAATACCGAGCGCACACATGCGTGCACTTCCTGAGGAGCGCCCGGCGTCGGCCAGTTCGGCCTTCTACAGGTTTTCCCGCTCAATTTCATCCAATCGCAATACAATTTAATCTAGGCACCAGCCAATTTAATCCAAGTGCCATCTTATTTATTCCAAACACCACCTAATTTATTCCAGGTGCCAGCGAATTTATTCTAAGTGCCAACCAATATAACCCGCACGCAAACCAAATTATTACAGCTGTCATAAGGTCGCTCAGGGGGTTTTGTGCGAAATTAAGCGCACCTTTGCGGGCGTTTTTGCATGTGGTGTGAAGTAAACGTGGTTTTTTGAGATGCTGTACGTGAAAAATATCTTGTTGGTCGTGGTGCGAGGAAAATGTGGTTTTTCGTTACCCAGTACATGCAAAATATCTTATGCGCACAGCCTAATGAACATTTACTAACACGCGCAGACTACAAGAGTGGCCTTGCTTGACAGTTGATGCCGTGTGCTGATCGCCTGCGAGATCGTCAGAAGCGTCGTCTGCTCGCGTATTGTTACGCCACCAGACTTGCCAGCGTATGGTTACGGCAGCAGAGGATACTTCTGACGCGAGGAGGTGATATTCATGACGCGAGCAGACGATATTATGATTTCGAAAAAAAGGTAACATGACTGAAAACCATACATTATTGTAAATCAGAATGCAAAGGGCATTTAAGTAATGTGTTTTGATTAAAGGAGCTTCTGAAGAGATTGTTACCGGAGGTGCAGACGATGCTTCTGACGTGAATTATCTCGGGCGCTCGCAGACAATCAGCTTACAGCACGCGGCACCAGCGGATCAAAAAGACCGTTCTCTTAGTCTGCGGGTGTTGGTAAAGGTTCATTAGCTGCGCGCATAGGATCTTTCGCACATAATGGATCAAGAAACATTACGTTTTCACCACAGCACGCGCAACAAAGCTCGCAAAGCTGCGCCTAATTTCGCCAAAACACCCCTGAAGAACCTTCCTGCAACTGGATTAATTTGGTTGGCGCGGATTAAATTAGTTGGCGCTTGGATGAAGTTCGCTGGCAACTGCAATAAATTAGATGCCGTTTGGAAAAAATTAAATGGCACTTGGATTAAGCTGGCTGGGTCCTGTAAAGAATTAGTAGGTGATTAGATCAAATTGAGCGAGAAAACCTGTAGAACGCTCTGCCTGGTGCTCATGGTGTGATCCCTCGCATGCTCTTTTACTAGCCAATTAATGTGCGGTCACACCTGAGGTGGAGAGCACAGACGCCGAGTTCGCAAAGCCCGTTCCCGCGAGTACTAGCGTGTGGTGGCAGTTCACTTTGAGAGAGACTGAAATCCTGCGGATAAAACGATGCAGGTCTTCCAGTCATATCTGCCAGTCATAGATACTTTTCAGCGGCCAGTTGGAAATCCATCTAAGGAGCACACCCGGTTCTCCGACGAAAGAAGAGGGGCCACTAGCTCTACTGTTTTTCCTGCCTTGCACTCCAGTGAAAGGTACGACATCCTTTTGTGTGTTGCAGTGGTGACTGCTGATCAGTGGTAACTTTAAAATATTCTCGTCCTCCTTGCCAGTTTAATCTGGAACGCCTCTACACGCTGTTTTAAGAACACTATGGTCTTGGTGGAAGCACGGCATGTGTTATCAATAACAACCCCTGGGCCATCATGGCATTGCGGAGGCGAAGTAGTGGGTTAACGGGCGAGCAGCTTGCCTACCTAAGGGCCTGTTTGCTGCTGGCTCATCTGCACTGGAAGTTTCTAGGAGGGAGCGGCGCACTGGGGTTGTAGCGTGAGAACTACATTTGAACCGCGCAAAAGGGAAGTCGAGGACGAGGGACTGTACTGGTCGAAGACTGCATAACGATTTCACATTGAGACGGAAAAAGAACACAAGAAATTAGGCAAGCAACCTGCCGACAACAGCAACGACTTATATACATGCGGGCGTGGTGACTCGTTGACCGAGAAAGCTCCATATTAAAATGTAGCACTACAAAGGCTGCTTTTCTCTGTGCCCATATATTTGAATATCTAAAATTCTTCAGTACCCCTTGCGCAAGAATATTTTTTCACCAACTGCGTGCATGTGCGAAAGGATAATGGGTGCTACCGTACGTAGAGCAATAGTTTTGCGAGTGCGAATTTGGTGTCCCGTTTAAAGTTGTTTGTGTTGTGCAGGCGAAAGTTCCAAGAGCCATGCCTGATATTCGTCACCAATTTTACCACGCTTTACTTTCCTTCCAAGACCCCCATTACTTCCCAGTTACCGGGTTACTCCCCAATTAGTTTCCTTCCATGACCAAACATTACTTTCCAGTTACTTAATCTTAGAGTTCGTATTTGTGAACAGAAAAACACGGGAATATGACGTAGCGTTTCCCGACGTTCTCTGTGACCCTAAAATAATCATCCTTTGTAGAAAGTCATCTTTTCAGCCATGGTAAACGAAAGGTAAGGGATGTAAAAGATTTAAGCCTAGCTGGCGATGTTAGCATTTTGATAAATTTAAAGATATCTCTGAATTCGTTTTACGTGGCAATATACTTCAATCAATTGTGACGTAAATTAAAAGGTATAGCTTACTACTACTTGCATAAATGTGTACCCCAAACAACGAATAGCGTGAGAAAACATAATCCTTGGACGTTTCTGGAAATAATCCAGCTCAAACGCAAGATTATGAGGAAAAGCGAAATGCAGGAAGAAATCAAGACGACATATCTTCCCTTATATCAACTTTAAACTTCAAGCTCGCAGCTGCGAAGCAAAACGATTATTCAAACACGCGGTCTCAATTTATGAAAGTTTCAACCCAACGTTTCTGGCGTCAGCTTGCCGAGCCCCCAAAAAATGTACAGTACATTGACGCTGATGGAAACATTGTTACTGTCAGTGCTCAAATTGCTAATAGGCGCAATGGCTAGTCTCATTTTGTGTTTTTTGCTTCAAAAGTTCCAAAATAGAATTGAAAAGGGTGTAGCCTGCCTGCGTTGTGTACCGTGGCAGACGTCGTTCTTTCTTAAGACAAAATCCCACCAATTCTGCTCGAGTTGGATTGAAAAAATCGATTGGTCTCGTTTGCATACTAAATGAATTCTTGAACCATTACGCACAATAGGTTGCGAAGAAACTATTGGTTATTTCCAAAGCATCCCTAGCGCAAAATCATTTACCTGGTTACTGGTTAACAGGAAAGGAAGTCCCTGTTTACAAGCCTGGAGCAAACTGCAGGGTCGACAGTTACACACCGATCTCAAATAAATGCACACGCTGTAAATTACTGGAACATGTCTTATCAAAATAGCTGTACAAGAACATTCAGTATTCGAACAACTTAGCTCCTAGCCAAGACAGTTTTAAGCGGAAATCATCTTCTGTGTCTCAGCTAATAGAAACCACCCATTAGTGTGTGCAATCACTCAATGATAAAGGAAAAATTGACGCAGTTTGCCTTGGCATGTCTAAGGTCTTCGATCGGGTACTCCCTGCTCAGCTTCTAGAGAAACCGGTACGCTTTGGCGTAAATAAGATGTTCATGGAATGGCTGAAGTCGTATCTTTCCAACAGGAACAATTTGCTGACATTATTGGTGTGAAATCACGCACTTTATGTGTGACTTTGGGTGTCCCACATGTCTCCGTGATAGGCGCGGTTTTTTTTTTGTACTTCATCATTAAATTGTAGAAACAGTTTCACATAATATACAACTTGGCCTGTTTGGAGACGATTGCCTTGTATATTAAAGAATGCCTCGTGATGAAGATCAATCCAGCGTAAACACTTCACTGAATAACAGAGGCCACTGGTGCAATCAATGAAAAATGAAAATTTACTATAGAAAACACTCATACGTGACCGTCACAAAAAAAACGTAAGAGATGCGTTGGCGTTGATATACGACATAGACGGGTATGAGTTATAGCGGGGATCGCATTTTAAGTACTTCGTTGCCACCCTGTCTGAATGCTTTAGTTGGGAAGCACATACTATTCACTTATGCAGCTTTTCAGATAAAAAGGAATTACGCCCACCTCCCCTCGCGGTAAGCCTCGTGTGATGCAACGCAGCTCATGGGGGGTTACATTGGCGGTTTCCGTCGTATTGATTACGCTTATAGCAGGGATTCTCACGTGAAGGGGAGGTGGGCGTAATTTTACACTTTCACCATGCAATGCACATGCAGTACACGTATGCTCAGGTACGGTCTTTATAGCAGACGAGAATGAGTGCATTGGGGTCCGTTAAGTGCACAGTTAGGGGCTCGACGATTGCACCAAGCAATCGTCGAGTACTGCGAGAGAGTGCATGCGTAATGCGGACGACCGTCGACTGAGACCATCGGAGCGCGGCATGCCGCTTTATATTCACAGTGCCCGAAGGAGAGGAGAGCGTGGAGAGAGAGAGTACTGCACATGGGCAGCGCGCGCAGCGCCGAGTGCAGCGCCGCTCACCGGCGCCTAGCAACGGAGTGAGAGCGCGCTGCGCCAACCCGCAGCTGTTTGGGAGAGAGCGTTCGCTATCGGAGAGAGGAGAGGAGGAGAGGCGCAGCTGTGCGGACAACGCCGGACAGACGCAGGAAGGACAGAGGGGCGAGCATAAGATTCGTGGCATCTAAAAGCTGTGGGTTTAAGGAGAAAATAAAACTACTATGAACCAAAATAAGGCTAAAGGCATATTTGACGGAAAGCTAATGGCATATTTAAATGCAAACATTGGAAAAGGCGTGACATGCGTTCTCTAAATAATGAGCACATCCCTATAGTTACAAAACGCCTCACGCAAGGAACCGTAAAACGGAAGGCTTGAAAGCTCAACTTCAACCTGAATGATTAACGCGCGGTCATCATTAAAACCTCAAGCAGCTGCCACTTCCGAAGAAAAGTGGTTTGGAGCACCTGGTCTGATCGATACTGAATAAATTCACCAGTAACGCCAACTGTATTGGCTATTGGGCTGAAGGGGCATTTTTGGAGGGTGGGATTGGTCGGTTCCCCAATATTCACAACAGAGAAGCAAGAGTAGGCAAGAAAGCAGCTTTCAGCGCAGTACGGCTTACGTGTATCGCCTAATTTCCGTGAAGGTTTTTTGGAACTGGCATATTGCTGATTTCCACAATCGTGAGACGTGAATTCGGGAATCTTGCCATCTGCTAAAAAACTGCTTCACGGACCTGGTCTCGACTGCCCTCCAGCTATCACTGCGGTGACTATGAACAAATTCTTCCTCTCTCTGGAAAACCAACATTGTCTATAGCGCCACCGTCCTTCACCACGACTTAGAAAGACCCGCGGAGCCTTGTTCTCGCCAGTGGGCACGAGTGCAGCTTTCAGTGCAGTATGGCTTACGTGTATCACCGATTTGTCACGCAGGTGCGAAATAAAAGTTTTTGATACACTGAGCCACACAATTCTCGCAGTCAATTGCTGCGCTCGTGACCACAAATTTTTTGTGACAATTTCAGATATTGTGTGGACGCAGCCGTTTTGTTGCTTCGGTCAGGGGATGTCGAGGCAAACCTTCGTCCCCCTAAAACATCGGAGTCTCGCTACGAGTCGGACAAAGAAGTGGCGGTCGAAAATTTAGTTGAAGCTAGTGAAATGGTACAGATCCTAAGAGATATTAAAGAACGAACTGAGGAACTAGCAAAAGGTCAGACCGATATTATATCTTTCTAACACTTGACGCCAAGCCATTCCAAATATTCAAACCTTTAGAAACCCTTAAAGAGGCCATTCCGACAAAGTACAAGTTTGTTTTATTCGAAACACTTAGTGTTTTACAGGGCCCTAAGCGCTTGTTCGGCCGCCAACAATGCTTTATTCGCTGAGAAAAAAATAAATATCTCAAGTCAAAATTTCAATTCGCCATTTAAATTGTGTTTTCGTGACGCCGACTGTGACGTACTAAGAGCAGGGTCTTAAAAATAAATCTAGCCTGCTGACAACGCTGACATCGCACAGGCACCCATTTGATTATCTTGTTTATTAATTACTTTCATAGGTGGCGCTGCACAACTACTGAAGTACCAGTGTTTGGTTGTCCTGTTTATCTCCCACTTTCATAGATAACCCTGGAATACTACTGAAGGGCCATTGTTTGCAGTGAGCTTCTGGCCAAACTTCTACACCTGCCGTATTTTTATTACGGTTCATGGTAATGGTTTCCTGAAACTTAAGGTACGACTCGACAAACATGGTCACGCAGCGACCGTTCCGCTTGTGTCAGTTGGTCAGTGTTGTTTCAGACCAGTCCAGCGCGTCAGAATGGCTGTGTTAGCGGTGCCAGCCGGCAAAGTGCCGCACTAACTGCTTCAGTGTTTAAGTGTTCGGTCGTAACTTTAATTGTGCACCCCACAATTCATAGTGCTATAAAAACAATGTGCCCTACATTTATTCGCGAATAGCTCGTTCGGCAAGCTTATTAGCCCTGCCTAATTTGTGTTCAATTTTGCCGGCCCCAGCCAATAGTACAGATCGTTTAATCACAACACATCCGGAACGAACATGAAGATAGCTTTTGTTTTGCGTTACAATCCCGCGTGACCCTCGATTTTTTAATCCCAAATTTTAACCTCATTCTACTATAGTTGTACCGACGGCTGGGTGACGCACGTGTCTCCTGATTTCCGTATTTTGAAGGTTTCCGCGATGACTCGGCACATCTCATCTTTGTGAGTAAGTGCTCATTACGACCGGCTGAGCAAGATCAATTGCTGGGATACTGCCGCGCGGCTGGGAAACATTGCGTTCTTTTGTCGGGCACCGCTTTGACGCGGCTCGAAGACCACGAAGGCGTATTAACCATCTGGGGCCGACTAGTCGAGGAAATTAAAAACTGCTTTGGGGATTCCATGGCGAAAAAGAAGAGGACGGAGCGCACTCTGCTTCTACGGGCACAATTGGCCGGAGAGTCTTGTATGACGTACATCGAGGATGTACTTAAATTGTGCCGGACAGTGAATACCACAATGTCTGAGGACGAAAATGTTGGCCACCTACTCGAGGGCATCACCGAAGACGTCTGTACTTTTGCGATTAGTAAAGACAGCTTGAACACCGTCGCAGACGTCATTCGGAATTGCCAGACAGTTGTAGCGTTGAAAATACGCCGAACCGCACTGAAGTTTAGCCGCTTGACAAATGTAACTACTGTAGCCAGCGTAGATCACACCCAGGCCGTGGACTTCCCGTTCATTATATGGCATATCGTTCGAGAAAAACTGCGCCTGCATGGTGACTGGGTGCATCGCAGTGCTACGACCTGCGTCTGTAACCCACAGCAGGATGCCCTGTCTCGAAGATCCTGGGTTCCCCCTGAATCCTACCCTTCAGTGCACACCACGAGCTTCAACATCTCCCGACACTCGTTCACGCGAGCTGAAACCACCGACTGGGCATGGCCCTCATTTCGTGGTGGCTACTCGCACCCACGCGAGAACCTATATCACGGCAGAGACCGACGGGCTTACCGGCCCCCAGTGAACAGCCTCCTGTAACAATACCAGATTCGTCCACCACCTGTGTGCTACAATTGCGGAATTGTGGGCTACATCGCATGGTTTTGCCGCCAGCACTCTCCGATTACAATGTAAGATTATCCGCACAACTACTCCGGACCTACCCCTAGAAGCCTCGGAAGTTTCTGGTCCCAGAACGAATTTCGTGTAACAAATTTTTGCACGTGCGATAGAGAGCCGGCACCCAGCGGAACGCCTCCCTAGCCACATCCAACCGCAGCTTGGCACTCCCCTCGGAACGGCAGCACCGCTCCCCGTCGCCCCGGCGTCGCCCAGGATCCCCTACGCCGGGAAACTAGTCGGTCCGGCCGATGGAGGTCAGGCCACCGGACCGCCTTTACTAGATATCCCTCTGCCCGTTTTTATGGAAACAAGCAAGGTTCAAGTGTTCATCAACGGAGTCTCTACGGTAGCTTTGGTAGACACAGGCGCAGCTGTTTAGGTAGGGTCTAGGAGAACTCGTCAAAAGTGAACTCGTCGCAGCCAACTCGCCATAGGTGAATTCGTCACATAGGGCAAGTCGTCATAGGCCATCTCGCACTAGGGAAACTCGTAACCTAGGGCAACTGGACACTCGGCCAACTCGTCACAATTTACGCTTTTCGTCTATCATGTTCAAATGAAAGGGTACAAAAGCTTGTATAATTCTCATCTTATGCGTAAACATTCTTACACTCCTCCAATTCACCACCCTTTCCTTTTGCGCCTTCGAGGAACGTGCCAGCCAGACAGCGTATCTTATTTTTTTTCTTTCTGCAGCTAATTACGTGAGCCTTTTATATTAGATTTAGTTTGCCCGTTCTGTTTTTTCTAATACATTTTTTTTATTTTTGGTAATTAAGTGACGGCGCTGTATTGGGATTGCGATTTAGTTCTGTGTTTTCGCTTTTTAGTATTTTGATCTTTTGTTTTCATGCCTGCTGACAAACGATGATTGTCAAGCTGTGTAACTTTCGTTTTGTTAGTCTTCCTATCACCTATATATAGGAGCGAAAGTCAAGACTGGACCTAAAAGTTGACCCCCCCCCACACACACACACTCGCAGAAATTAGTGTGAAGAATATTTTTTAGAAGGAGACAAAAAGCAAAAAAAGAAACCGGAAGTTGTGCTGAAACCGAAAAGCCAATTTCAACCACCACCTGCAAACAAACAAGAGGCCAACATTTTGCCCTTTTTATAGATATATACACAAGCAGGCAAAAAGCTTCAAGAGATAACACAAAAAGAAAAAAACAAAAGAAAGAAAAAGTCGACCCCCCCTCACAGAAAAAGTGACGAATATTTTTTGGAAGGAGAAGAAAAAAATACACCTGAAAAGAAACCTCTTACCCAGTAAAAAACTGTGATTTTTTTTTTGGCAGCAAGAAGGGAAATAAGAAGGGGACTGGGGAACATGTGTTAAAAAATAGAAAAACTAACACAAAGAGAGGACCCCCCGAACTCTGAAGAGGTTATCCTGGGAGTAATTATAAGATTAGAAGCCACTAACTTACTTGCTCTCCCCATTTTCTCGTCATCGGCCAAAAATGGAACCGCAAGACGACTTTTCCTAGCACGAGAAGGTCAGTGCTACCACTTTTCCTAGTACGGGATCACCTAGAACTAGATGCCCTCTTTGACCTGTTTGCCTATGACCAGTTTTCCTAGGACGAGTTGGCTGCGACGAGTGGGCCGGTTCCCCCGGATGAGCAACCATTGTGAGCGACTGACTGCTGTCTTAAGGCCGAACCGCATGGAGCGTTTTTTCACGCGATTCGCGCGCGTCGGCTTTGCGCGTGCGTTTTTTCGACGCCCGCGTTGACGATTCCGCGCCCGCGGCAGCATCTGCCTTGGCTAGATTTTGACGCGCGTCGCACGCGGCAGTGGGGGGAGCCTGATGACTTCCGCCAATGGGGAGGCGCGCGGCTCATGGCGGCGGTTTCGAAGCGTTCGAGACAGCCGACTGGCTCCACTGGGGATGTTTAGGCTTACCACCCCAGCAGATATTGATTGGGCGCGTTCACTAGCGGCGCGGAATATGCTTTAGAGTACAGTTTTCGCCCACATTATAAGCTCCTTGACCGCACAAGCAACTTCATGCGTGCCTTGAGCGGCATTTTAGAGAGCGGTTAGAAGCGGTCGCTCGAACTCCCGGCATCACTTCGCTGCTGAAGCCGCCGCCATGTTGCCGCCGCCGGCCGCGGCGCGCGCAGCGTGCGGGTGGTTACGCGGAAGCGTCAGCGCACCTGTGGCGTGTGCGGCGCGTTTTCGCGAGCAGAAAACGCTCCATGCGGTCCACGCTTTAGAGAGACATACTTGGATATCGATGCAATAAACGATTCATTCAGTTTATGGCCCGCAATGTACTAACAAGAAGGTCATATACAACACAGTCAAATTCCTTTTTGCAGACCAAGAAAATACAGTGAACTCCTTAAGCTTATCCATTCCTCGAGCCAAATCATGCGTAAACTCAACAAGCTGCGTTTAGCCAGAAAAACTTGACGAAATCTGTGTTTCTTAAGATGCTGGCCATTAGGTTTAACCAAATGAGTCATATCTCAACTGTAACTAAGCTCAACAACGCAACTAAATAAACACCCAGGCTTGGTCATGGAGAAGGCTGTCTTGCTATCGCAAATTTGAATTAACACTTGTTTCTAAATAGCTCGCCATGAAATTCGATGAAGTAACATTGTGTAGGGCACGAAGTTGAGCCTACAAATGCACGAGCTTAACCTCTCATATGTTTAGTATGAATAAAATAATGCAGCATTGTTTTTTGCAGTATCACTGTCAGAAGAATTGGCGAAAACTTGCTGCTTTACGCGCCCTTGCCTTTCTTTGGTAGGGAGCCCTTGGCATGGTGCCGGTTTAGCTCCTGCGTGGTGGCCACTTTTTCGACGCCATTTAAGGCCAGTTATTTCCGGTGAACCACCGCCATCTCTGGTCAGACATCTGTGCCTGGTCGATGTCTCCTATGCTCTGCATTTCTTGAGAGGGCAATATCCTCGAACCGATGCGTCGGCGAAGCCGGCGGGCGAGGCGTAGTAGCGGCTATGACTTGCGAGGCTTAGTCAACCTGTCGGTGTTGCACAGTCTTCTTGTGGCAATAAATGGCATTCCGACGGCCTAAATGATTACCTGGCAATGTACAGTGCGTCCTTGCACCTTGCCCGTTCTCCTAGAACAACTCATTACTGTTTGAAAACCGAAGTTCATTTAAAACGCGTGTGCGTCGTTCGGCTGCCTAACGGCTATTTCTTCAGCCAGGGAAAAACCGGTCCTACACCGGCTGCTCCCCTTAAAACCAATAGTACATTAGGACCGGCGCCAAGACGCATGCCGTTATTCGGCTGCACGGAGCTTAAGGAAACCTCGACGTATAACCTGAGACCTTACGTCGGCTGGTGTCCTCCTAAACACCGGTTGCCCAATACGTTCGCTTGCCGTTTTCGGCCGAGGACCGCTAATCGAATGAAAAACATACATTCTGGGGCCGTACGTAGGCCAGTCTCCTTTATTAAACCGATTGCCCCCCAAAAAAACGAATAATCTGCCAGGTGACGCATAGTTCACCGTTGAAAGAGCGAATGCCCGGCAGCCGCGCTACGGCTGGTCTTCTTTTGAACACAAACTGCCACAAAAATACCATTTTTCAGTGGCCGGTCACTTGCCATGCTTTGGCTGAACACTGCCTCCCGAAGGAAAAACGGATGCCGTAAGGCCGTACGGCAGCGGAAATTGAACTAATATCTGGCAGCCGGGTACCTGCCGTTGTGTGTCTAAACACGGGCGGCCGGAGAAATACCGAAGCATTTGTTGCCGAATGTTGGCTGTTCAACGGTGATCAGTGGTTTGCGGAACCTGGATGCTGGCCGGACATGCCAGAAAGCAGCTATAGACGGGCCAGCGGGACGCACTTTCTGTGCCACCAGGGCTATGTCCAACACAAGTGATCACAGGAAAATGTAAGTTCCAGGTGCATGAAGTTAGAGGTCTAAAAACGCATCCAGTTGTTTTCAGGAAGTTGTACAGTACATTCAAGCCCAAAACTGTGCTCGCTGCATGCCTGCATCACCTCATAAATTTTATAGGCGATGTTTGTGGTTCCAACGAAGATAAGAAAGTCGTTCATATGCCTTTAATTTTTGTGGTGCGCCCTTCAAGACCAGAAGCCACCTTAAATCCACAATGCCGTGCAAGAGGCTACTAAGCACCGTTACCACAGTACATCCTATACAAACCCCTTGCTCCCTTTTTGTGCAAAAGAAAGGGGTTTTGTACTACTAGTTAGCTGTGTGCATTCTATGGATGCAACGATAGCGTATATCAGCCTTTCACTCGCCTTACAGCGTTTTTCAAGATTATGCGTCACTTCTTCATGTATAACATCATTGTGGGGGATGAATTACGCTTCTCGTGAAGAGTAAAGGCAAGGATACTATTGATATTACTTCACGGGATACTACTTACGAGTGCTTGCGAGCGGAACGGGAGTCGGCAAGACTGTCCATGAGTCTGGTAAAGGGGTGGCTGGCGTTACGGTAAAGCGATAAATGGAATGTCCACCTCAGCCTTCGCTTCAAAATAATAAAAATTTGTAATCATAAGCCATAATTCCTTTTCTGACCATTATAAAACATAGACCCTCGGCTAATCGTAATTTTAAGAAACTATTTGAGTCCTAACCTTTCTAGGCAATGAGATGAGCGGTCGAACACCAAAACAAGAAAGAAGCTTAGAGAAATCACTGTTAGCAAACAGTACTGATGGAACTGCGCAACATTCAGGTAATAAAGTAACAAAAAGGAGCCTTTTTAAAGAAAATCTTGCTCAAACTGTGTGAAAACGTGCAACCATCCTTCATAGACCCCTGACGCGAACAGATATAGAGGTATGCGCTATGACTAAAATCAACCGTAAAGCGAACAACTCAAGGATCACTGATCAGTTCACGAGTAAGTCACAGCGAGAATCCTTGCTTTCCAAGGCAAAGAAATGTACACCTTCGATGAACGATCTTGGTATTCAGCGAACAAATCAGTGTTATTGAGCATCTTGCCTGGCTTTAATGAAGCTCTTAGGCATGGCCATAGCTAAGAAAAAAGTCTGTTAATATAATTTAGCACGGCCAACTATGGCAAGTGTTCTTGCAAGAAGGGTAAGCAGTCAAAGGAAATAATATTAAAACTAAACGATTGATTGATTGATTGATTGATTGTAGGGCTTATCGCGCCGCCGCAACACAGGCGATGGGGCGCGCCGTTGTGGAGGGCGCCGGATTAATTTTGACCACCTGGGGACCTTCAACGTGCGACAAAATCTCGTCACACGGACGTTTTTGCTTTTCGCTTCCATCAGAAAAGTGGCCGCAAAGGCCGGGAATTGAACCCGGACACTCGTGCTGAGCAGCGCAACGCTGTAGTCACTGAGCCACCACGAAACAGAAAAACCTCGAACGAACCCGACATCGATATGATTTGCGTAATGCATCAATATAACCGTTTGTTTCCTTCAGAATCCTCACGGCCTCACGGTGCAGTGTTGCCAACAAAATTTTGTACATATTTTATGTTTTTTTTCGTTTCTGATGCACAACTATTATATGAAATAGCGGTTTATTCAATCAAAAGCGGTCTGGCACGGGTTGTTTGAGCGGGTCCTCCCCCGAACGAGCTGGTGTATGTGCACAAACCCTATTGCGATCACCATGAACTGGCCCATGAATTGCAGGTTCCAAGAACTGGCTCAGTTATTGACTACTGAGAACGACCAGCATTAATTTGTTTATTTTCTCTTACCCTCCCTCCCCATTCCTTTCCCCATCGTGACCAGTGGTCATCCTTTTCTATTAAAGGTTGTCTCTCTCTCTTTTCGTTTGTTCCCTGCGTTTTGTTTATTCAAAAAATGTTTTGTTCTTTGTTCGCTGGCTAATTGGTGTGGGAATCATTCAATGGGCCTGAAGAAGTTGACTACAGCGAAAGTTATCAATTCAAGTTACATATTTACAAGCGGGATAATCGAACTCCACGTTTGGCTATCAGGACGCCTTGAAATCAACCGGCCTCACCGGCATCATTCACTGAAGCGTCCACAGCGAAGTCTTCTTCGGCACCAAGGAACAAGCGCTTACGGGATATCAGTTCACCAAGAAGTACCCTTTTTGGAAACTGAGGAAACTCAGACAAGCCATTCGAGCGGGGTGGGTTTTCGTTATTTTTGGTCTCGTGTTAGTACGTGCTCAATATGGGCCGTTTACCTTTTTAAGCAAGTATAATTTCAACGGAGTTTTGCAGTCAGTGTTATTACCGCAGCGTGAGAGCTGGAGCAAGCGAGCGCAGAATGTCGACTGGGAGCTTTGTGCACATTTGTGTCACTCTAGGACAGTGGCGGACGACAGTGATGAAACATTGTCATTAGATGACCGAATAAAAATAGTCAGTAAAACACTAAACTAATCCCAGAATTCATTGTCGAAAGAAGCAAACCGGAAGGTGCAGTATTTCCCTGTCTGATCAAGCCAGATCTTGCTATGGCGATGCACGATTCTAGGGCTCAAGGAAATTCAGGTTTACCAACGGACTGTGTCACAAGTTTGAAGAGAACGACAAAACTACAGGAAAAGACCCCAGAGTAACATTACCGACCCGGATACTCCCACCTCACCAGACCGGTTTCGGAATAGTTCCATGGCCGTTGTCCAGGAATAAAATCATTGGAAGATTTTAGGAATTGATTTTGACGGATGTTTATAAGTGATTCAAATATAGCACAAATGTGCGAGAGCATAATAGAATGTGTCAAGCAGAAGAATGATAAAACCACAAAGTACTTTCAGGCTAAGGTACTACTGTGCACCGACGGGCATTCCGACTTTCAGGAGACCCAGGAGCAAGTCCTGGTGGGGTTTACATGAAGCAGTGTGTGTTTTACATTGATGGGGCACGATATTAAAATGTACAGGCGGATGGATGCCCTACTGAAAAAATCATATGTTATCACCACGATATGTGAGTGCGAGGTTACAGGACCGTACAGCCAACGATATATCGTTGGCTGACGATAATTATACAGCCAACAACTTATCGTTGTACGATAATCGTAGAGCCAACGATATATCACCGATGTCCTATGATATTATAGCTTTAATGATAATCATGCAGCCAACGACATATAGTCAAAAACCTATGATATCATGGACTTGTACGATGTCATGTCTATGACATCCTTGCAGTTGATATCTCACAGCGACCCGATACCGGGCAGTTGAGCATCGCTCTATGTAAGAAGCTATGGCACAAATGATGTTACTAACCAAACATATTTTCTCATTCACATGTCAAGTGTAAAGGTGCTGTTATCCAGGGCCGAGGTACCGGAATCCTTAAGCACTTGTCTCGTCCATACTATTCTTGTCCAGTTTTTGTCTGCGCTGACCATCATGAACGCACTCCAACTTGCCCAATTCGCTACCTTATTGCACTTACGCACTTGTATATATCACACCTGTAGCTACACCCTTTCCATTTAATATTTGATGTAGGACAATAGGTTGCTGACGCACTAGCAGCTTTGCTCTAGACAACGTCTGTCGCCCCTCTTGGTCCCAAAGTTCTACCTGGCACCTAAAAAGAAAAAAAAGAAACAAGGCAACAATGAGATGTTGCGGTCCAAAAACACTAAAGAGAGAAATTGAAACGGCCACTTCATATTTATCCCTGTATCCAGTGCTACAATAACATTTTAGACAAACGGCCGAATTTGTGAGGTTGGTGTACAATGTAGGCAATCATGGAAAGCTCTGCACCTTGTTCTACACTAGATACGCAACTTCGCAAGGGTGCTTGTCAAGCATTTCATGCAGCGGAATCCACAAAAATGGCATGGCCTAAACCTTCAATGCTAATTGGGCAACAGGCGTTAGCATGCCGTCACCAAGACTCTAAACTGTGGTAGCATTACCACGTTTCGGTTAAATGGGCCTATTGAGCACTAGCTCACTAGAGCCCTATATGGCAAAAAAATTCACAGCATATCCACGGGGTGAATGATGATGAGTGGGCGAAGCTCCTGAGGGGAAATCATCGGTAAAACCGTGACTCTTCAGTGAAAGTTCGCCCACTACATCTGTGTCCGAACGTAACGTCTAGAACGTCTCGCTTAAACCGCGCGTCGGCACCTTGGGGCTGAGCTCGCCTGATGCGTTTTGCAGACGCCTCACGAGCGCTCACTGAATCGGGTCTGCCTGCCGATACACGCGCTTTCTCGCCGCTTCCCGTTCTATGACGTTTTGGAGATCCTCTCGCATCGCAGCCGTGCCGCTTCGCGTACGGCAGGGTCCTCGCGCCGTTGCCGTGACGCTTGGGCCTCTCGTTCTCGAACGCTGTGATCTTGGCGGCGTCGTCGCGCAGCCAGACGACACGCTTCGGCCTCCCGCTCTCGTACGGCAGGATCTTGGCCGCCGGCGTCGCGCAGCTTCACGGAGCGCTTCTGCTCGCGGGCTCGCACATCTGCAGCCTTATCCATCGGGCGACTCCGGAGAGCGCGCCAACAGCGAACGGATTTTATTACAACGCTCCCCGCCATCTAGTAAACAATCCAAGAACTAAACTAGAGGTAGCCACGCCATCTAGTAAACAATCCAAGCGCATCTTTTATCATATACAAGTACCGCCATCTAGTAAACAATCCAAGAAACTAAACTAGAGGTAGCCACGCCATCTAGTAAACAATCCAAGAACTAAACTAGAGGTGGCTACATACATACGTCGAGGATGGACAGACCCACGCCTTAAGGTATCATGGAAGACGGTATCATGGATAAAAGAAGACGGTATCATGGATAAGCACGGTGTCCTTTCAAAAAGTGCGGAGATTGACATCCGTGTTCGTCGTTTCAGTAGTGTATAGGCAAATACGAGAGGGTGTTGAAGTTACAAAGGGACCAAAGTGGAAGGAGTACGGGAAAGGACGTGATCCGCGACAAACCTACCAAATAGAAGTGTAATTGAGGAAGTACTGGTCGGTACGCTCAAACAGACCGCCGTTTCAGCAGTTTATCGTAGTGCAATCGAGGATGTGAACTTCAAGAAAGGGCAGCAGTTCGGGCGGGAAGATCCAGTTCAAGCGTCTGAAGAAGTGTCCAAGGAAGCCATCACTCTCTCAGGAAATTCCGAGTGCGCCCAACGTAGAGAGATACGGCTCATGACGACAACAGAGCCTATATCACTGAAAGAAGTTGTTGGCGGCACCACTGCTTGCATCGGAATAGCGGTTCGTTTGGAGCCATTGGATGACCCTGTCGACAAACGAAACAAGCATACCCAGCTACCAGAGAAGGCCCCACGACGCATCCTGACGGAGCATGAGCAGATTAAACACGCCTAATACAGCCGCAATATTCCCGCAAATCTACAAGACGTTGGTGAGCTGAGCCGTCTTAAGAGGTGGACCGACAGGCTTCCACTTACCTACCGACACCAATGCGAAGTAGTACCCCACTCGTTGTAGCTTATGTTTTGTAAGGCTTCCGGTATAAGTGCCGCTCAAATGGTATATCTGAGAAAAAATTGGAAAAAGGCACACGTGCAGCTGAACGGATGTCCGTCAACAAAGGAAACCTCACTTCGAAGGCGAATAATCGTCATCAGAAGAACGATTCCCCTTCAGGAGAACAATATGCTACCGTGCCCCTTACAACGTTACATCGCCCCCTCTCGTGACATTAATTGCTTTTGCCAAGTGCTGAGCCCGGAACTTTTCTACGCGGTTGGGTCAACCATGCTTTTCCTGCAGTGTATGGGTTATTCACCGAGTTCGCGCCGTCAAGAGGATCCCTGCGAAGGAATAACATAATTCTGAGCTCAAAGTCGCATGGGAAAGCACGTTATAAAGAACGCCTTGCGTGGGAGTAAGTTCATTTAGTGCGGCCACGCCTTCGGCAAGGAGAAATGAACGGAACTCTGGACAATGGCCAAACAAAATTCACAGCATATCCACGGGGTGAATGATGATGAGTGGGCGAAGCTCCTGAGGGGAAATCATCGGTAAAACCGTGACTCTTCAGTGAGAAGTTCGCCCATCTACTCTGTGTCCGAACGTAACGTCTAGAAAGTCTCGCTTAAACCGCGCGTCGGCACCTTTGGGCTGAGCTCGCCTGATGCGTTTTGCAGACGCCTCACGAGCTCTCACTGCATCGGGGTCTGCCTGCCGATACGCGCGCTTTCTCGCCGCTTCCCGTTCTCTGACGTTTTGGATATCCTCTTCGCGCCGCAGCCGTGCCGCTTCGCGTACGGCAGGGTCCTCGCGCCGTTGCCGTGACGCCTGGGCCTCTCGTTCTGGAACGCAGGGATCTTGGCGGCGTCGTCGCGCAGCCAGACGACACGCTTCGGCCTCCCGCTCTCGTACGGCAGGATCTTGGCGGCGGCGTCGCGCAGCTTCACGGAGCGCTTCTGCCTCGCGGGCTCGCACATCTGCAGCCTTATCCATCGGGCGACTCCGAGCGCGCGCCAACAGCGAACGGATTTTATTACAACGCTCCCCGCCATCTAGTAAACAATCCAAGAACTAAACTAGAGGTAGCCACGCCATCTAGTAAACAATCCAAGCGCATCTTTTCGTCATATACAAGTACCGCCATCTAGTAAACAATCCAAAAACTAAACTAGAGGTAGCCACGGCATCTAGTAAACAATCCAAGAAATAAACTAGAGGTGGCTACTTACATACGTCGAGGATGGACAGACCCACGCCTTAAGGAGCTTCGCCCCTAAAAACAGTTGAGCAGCTTTGGAGGATCACCCTTAAGAATATACGTACCCGTCGCCTGGAGAAGTGCCAGGCTTGAAGCAATATTTTCTACACGGAAGGAGACGTATGCCTTACCGAGTACGTCGTACGCACTCTAGGCCTCGACCAAAAGTTCGCTGTGGAACCCTGGTTGGGGGCAACGGGTGTTATAACACTCGTCAGCAAGTGTCCCGGCGCTCCAACACCGACGAGAAGGACCGATGTGTATCTGCGTGTGTCGACGTTGTTTTACGTTACACGTCTCTACGATCTACCGCACAGCCGAATCTAGTGAGTGCCTTGCTCAGAAAGGGTAACCTGTGTTTGGGATGCGGCCGCAGGCAAGGAAGGTAGGTTTGGGGTGCTCCCTATTCACGTTCATCAATAAAAGGCACGCGTGGCATAGAATGTGACGTCGCAGCGCAGCAATGACCTTTCTTTGTGTGGCGTAGACAAACAAGCTAAGCAGCTTTGCGGGCCGCTCCGCCTACAAAAACCTTGCTGAGAGAGTCTGAGCCGCAAAATCCCCGGACGCATCTACGGGTAATGGTCTCAGAACGAGGAACTTGCGGAAGTGTGTTGCTTTGTTTTTTCAAAACCAGTACAGCCTCCTCACCGACAATGATGGGTGTCTTTGCAAAGACTCCGCGTCGGTCTTCCGTGTCTTTGAGGGTACGCCTGAATTAGGGTTGAAGGCCATCAGTGTCGATATCAAGGACCTATACTATTCGCTGCCTCCAGGTGAGCCTATGAGCTTCCTAGAAGACCGCAAAGAATAATTAGTGGGCGTAAATTTCAAGCATACAGCGGTGAAGACTACTGGAAGTATCCTGGAGTTGGCCTCTTTGTACATGAGGTCGAATTTCGTGAAGTAGGACGAACACATTTTTATTCAGTTGCAAGGTGTATGCGTCGGAACGTGGGTCGCGCTGGTCACCAGTGAGCTGTTGTTACACCCACTGATCGCAAGTTGTCGCTGCATTTAGAAGGGGAAATGCGCTTCCGGTGCTCCGTTATGTTGATGGCTAGCTACTGGTCATCCACTGATCGGTTCAATGCTTCAACTCAGCCGTATCTCAAGTTTTTATATGTTTCGGTGGACTCTACGCGCACTGGCGATTACCCACGATGCACGGGAGGGAGGCAGGATGCGCTTCTTAGATACTCAGCTATGCTTCCTGACCGAACATTTTGTTGGGAGTATAAGCTTTGCGCCAAAAAGCTGCTGATCCCGAATTTTTTGGATTACTCCATAGTAGTGAAAGGCGCACTATAACGTGAAACATGTTGGCCGGTATAGCTGCGTTAGGGTGCCCAAAATCTAAGCAGACCATTCACAAAACTAGCAGTTGTTCAATAAGACAGCATATGACCGAAAACGTCGAAAAATGTAAGACGCCCCGTAAGCTTTTGTGTACCACGGCATGAGACGTCACAAAAGTGGCCAACGGTGAGAGCTCATTGGAGAAGCCTGTATAGGTGTTTTTTCTGAAATACACAGTACCAAAGTTTTTGGGTGCGTGCAATAAACTTAAATGACAGCTTCTCAGGAGCACATCGTATGTAAAAACATCGACTACAGGTTTTATACACTGGGAGGCAGGCTAGTTTCTTCACTGTTACGTAAGCTATCGTGCTTTCAGTTTATTTTTTGAGAAACATTGGTGCGCAACTAGCAAAATCAGCCTACGACGGTGAGCGCACAAGCTCCAGAAAGCAATATACTTGGCAAGGAGCAGCTCAAAACTCTTAATTTTAATCAGCAATAGGAAGGAGACACACTGCAGGTGGTAAAGCGGGCCGCCCGAGTTTCCAATATCCCGTTCTCCGCGTGCTGAGGAGTTCGAGTTGTAGAAGGAGTAACACTTTACTTAAAATGTTGCTATCGGTAAAGTGCACCCGCTTTGAACCTAACCACCCGTGAAACGAACTCTTTGCGAGGGGTTATCTGACCCATCGCCACGGTCGCCTCGAGCCGCCGTTGATAATCCGTAAAGTATGCGTAACTCTGCGCGGGCAACGACGGCCGCTGGACACATCTGCCGTGAAGAGCGTTTATTTCACGCTAGGTTCGTGTTACCCGAGAGAAGATAGTATGAGATTGCTGCGATTGTCAGACGAGGTGATGTTAAGGCGCCAGCGTGAACGGCGAAGCCGGGAGCCCCACACGATGCGCTTGATATGCGATACGGCGCTTGTTTAAACAGCGGCTTCGCCGCAGCACTCTATGCTTCCAGCCGGCTCGATCTGGTCTGCGACGTCGGAGTATGCGGGCCCACCGGCCGCTCGAGATAAACGCGTTTCTCATTCAGTCGGTGAAAAACTCAAAGTTCAAGCCCAACTCCCCAACTCCTCTTTTGTTACGGAATGCCTACATAAAAAAAAACGAAAGGGAACCGGGTGAGAGAAAAGCCAGCTTTATTAACTCATTTCTCAGCAAATAGCCAATAGTTTCTCGTAGATCAAAACCCGAGATAGCTACAATACGCATTCTCTTCAGTTAAAACAAAATTTTATTCCGCCTGTAGTGTCCCTTTGGGCGCAGCATTGTGAAACTTCGCCTTACCAACACTCTCAGTAACTCTGGCTTCCAAAGGTACGGGAATAGCTCTGAGGGTTACGTGGACAGTGTCTTGAAAGCGGGCTAACCACGGAAAGTCGCCAATCAACTGCTCAAATGGAATAAGCATGCGTCTCCTTACGGCCGTACTTAAGGTGTGAGGAATGCCGGAAATCTGTCCGTAGTCACTTGTATCCACCCGGTTCAGCACAGGCTTAAGCAAGTAAAGGCGAGTCCCAAAGTAACTATAGTTTTTTAAGCGCACCCAAAATTGTCAAAACTTTGCAAAGAAACGTCTCTGGCCAAGACAGGGAAGAAAGGCTTCCAAACAAAACATATTGCAAATTTGTGAACTGCGTTAACAACGTCATCTACGTCATTCCGCTCTCTTGCGGGAAGGAGTACGTCGGTCACACTTCAAGGGGCCGCAACATCCGCCCACCTGAATATTTCAGGATTGTACAGAGTGCCCAAGCAGGTCTATAAAGTGGCGATTGCAAGGACTGTGCCCTTCGAAAGGTTTATTCCCCTGTTTTCAATCACTGGGCGGTAAAATTTGGACTAATAATCTATTAACACGGGGAACTGTAGACGCCGCCGAAATGACACGTGTTAGCGACGCATGCGCTAGCATGCCGTCCCTCAGCCTTTAAGAAAAATAACTGAAATCTGTTCCCCGCGGCAGTGCCTCACACGCGCCTTATCGGGCAAACTTTTTTGCTTTTTTGTTTTGTGATTTTTGTGGGAGATAGGGAGGTTTTTTTTTATTATGTACAGTACCTGATGGTTTGCAGGCTTGTTTACGCAGCTCGGCTGATTTTTCAAATACTAGAACACATTTTCTTCCAAAAAAAGTGTGTATGAATTCAGCGCTGCTCGTCAACACACTTCGTACTTCGTCGTGTTGTTCGAGCCCGATGCTTTATTCTTATGTACGCGCTAGGATAATGGGCCTTGAAACTAGAATAACTTTACTGATGTATCGAATTATTTTTTCTTCTTGCCCTTGTACATTTCATTTCCGTAAAAATAACGGTACAGTGTGCGTTTTGCTACTTAAAAGCTGGTGTTTGAATCTGAGGGCCGAAACGGCAATTTGGCTCCGGCGGCGTTGGTTGCATGTGCTGCCCTGTATGTTCCTTGGGTTATTCTTAAAGATTCTCTAATGTTGAATGTTGATTCCAAACCAACCTTCTCCCATTTTGCACTGTTTTGGCGAGTGCCTTATTTTGTTTTCTGGTTCCGTATACCTTGTGTACTCAAGTTTCCTGAGAGGCTTCTTGTGTATATCCCTGTAAAATGATGGGCGCAGATACCCCCATCTTAATTGTGAGGAGCCCCAAATGTGGACGAACGATTCAATCGGCTTATGTCTTCTGTGTGTCATTCACTTTTCCTTCAGCGGTATAGAGTTTACGTTTGAAAAGTTCGGTGCGCTTGACATGCTGCACATCATCCCACAGTATTGTCCCTGTGGCTTGGTGCCCGTGTGTCGTGTATACGGAACCGCCCAAGCTGCCCTGATATGTCCGACAACAGATTTCCAGTGGTCTGGCGCCAAATGCCAGGCCAGCGCGCGCAGTCGAGCGATTGCGTCTCATAGCAGGAGTGTGTGTCGGTTGTGCTTGTTCTTGGCGGATGGGAAAGCCCTTCTGTGAGCGTGCTCAGGGCAACGGTAACCTGTAGAATTCACGTTATTGTTCAGAAAATCAAGGCAATTATGAACATTATGTTGTTTCTCTGGTAATACATGCTGCAGTATTATTTGATTAGCTTGAATAAAAAAGACGCGCATAGAGAACGTTAACATTTCTTGAAGTTAACAAAGGGTGACCTCAAAATAGACAGGCTTCACCCAAAATCACCAATTGATCTCTTAGCAAGGTTGTTATCCGATGAACTCTTTGAATGAGCCTAACGCCAACTTCATTTTTGATTTTGATGTGTGGTCGCCTGTGTGTTAGCATGTTTACATCGCCATGGTAAGTGGAGTTAAGGCTGCACAGCAATCACTTAGTCCTTGTAATAACAATACATCTAAGACTGGTTTGTCAGCGCACGTATTACCACTGCCATGCTCCTTATCTGTATATACTTTACCATCTGCAATGAGCATCGGATTTATCAGATTGACAGACGGCCCAACACCTTATCAACTGTTCGACGTGCTTGCTCGTGCCAGTCCACCAGTATTTTTCTCGGAGCCGTTGATTTGTACGCATGATGCCTGTGTGTGATTCATGGGCGATATTCCCAACTCTGTTCACCAGCGAAGAAGGCACCACGAACTGATCCCATGGAGCGGCAAGTCATTCATTCATGACAGTTCGTCCCGAAACCTGTACAAATGCATTGTTTCTGGAGGCAGCGTCTTGGATGATGGCCACCTGGACGTTGTCCACTGCATCACTTGACAAAGTACAGAATCCTGCGCAGTTGCGGCTACAAATACATCGCGAGGTACAACGAAGAAACCAAGCAAACGGCCTCTTCCAGCTCCGGGCGGGCTCCATACTTCTCCACCAGTAACCGGGAAAGGCCATCTGCGACAGTGTTTTCAGTGCCCTTCTTGTATTATATAGTGTAGTTGTATGCCCGAAGTCTGGCATGCAATCTGGCAATCCTGAAAGGCTGACGGCCCGCTTCAATGGCACCGAGCAGCGTCACCAGTGCCTTATAGATGGTCTGTGCGTAACAGAAAGTGCCCGCCACAAAGATACCTTTTCCACTGCTCACATGCCCACATGCAGGCTAGTTCTTCCAGTTCGCCTACCGAGTACTTGGCTTCAGCTGGTGTTAAGCACCTTGATGCAAAAGCAGTGGTATGCAAGTCATCACCCTTCTGTTGCTGGAGTACAGCTCATATGCCAATGCCAGAAGTATCGGTTGTAACCACTATTTCCAGATCAGGGTCAAAACGCTGTGACCACATACTTGCCAAAAGGAGCTTCAGTTTGACAAAACCGACTTCGGCGTCCAAGTGGAACCTACTCCCTTCCGTAAAAGTGGTCGTAGGGGCTCAACGTGTTCAGCATACTGCGGTATGAAATATGAATAATACCCAACCATGCCAAGGAAAGAGCCCAACGTTCCTACATTTGTGGGGGCTGGAACTTTGCTGGCTATGCTCACAAGTGGGCGAACCCCTGCTTCGGTCACTCTGTGACCCAAAATGTCAAGCTCCTTCACTCCAAAAATGTACTTGTCATTCCGTTTTAGCCCAGCAAGGGCAATTCAGTTCAAAACCTGCATGCCAGTTCCGACGAGGCACGTTCGGCTTGCCCTGGTGCCAAACGCGTATCCACTTTTTGTACGTACCCTGCAGGGCTCGCAGATGACGACTCCTTCTAATATTTTGCAGCTTCTTCGATACTTCGAGGATTTGTTAGGGCCCTGCCAAACGTCAATGAGAAGCCTTCCGAATGTAGCCGCTCCCGAGGTACGGGGTTGCTCGTCTTCGCGACGAGTTTGTCACGTATGAACTCCTCGGCCCTGTCATTAGAGGCGCGGGAAAGTGAAAGTTCTCGCAGCGCAGAAACGAACAAGTCTGCAGTCTCACCGGGAACTGAACGTGTGACGAAACCACTGGTGTTCAAGGACAACATTAGTACTTGCTGCGTAGTAGGCTTCGAGCGTCTGTGGAGCAGTCTTGAATTCCGTAGCTTCTCTGGTAGCACGGAGTAGATTTGTTGTCCCTCGACCCCAAGGCAATGTAGGAGTGCCTTGCTGCCTGCTGGCAGGTACGCGTCTCTTGCCGACGCCACGAGGTATTTCTCGAACAGGCGACGCCATTGCGTTCATGGTATGGCGGGCTTTCTCGGTGTCGGTAGAAACGGTGGCTGTGGCGCCAGTGGCATTGAAGAAGATTGCAGTAATCCGTACTTGAGTACTGACGTGGTGCGTAGAATTGGGCAAGCGACGCGTACCTACCAGCACGCCTCAGGCACTCCTTCTACATTGCATGGGCGTCGTGGAACAACCAATCTACACCACGCTACCGGAGAAGCAACCTACGGAGGACGACGATGAATTCAAGACTGCTCTACAGACGCTCGAGGCCTACTACGCAGCAAGTACTAACGTTGTCATTGGACGCCAGCGTTTTGGTCAACGCGTTCAGTTGCCGGGTGTGTCCGCTGACATGCTCGTTTCTGCGATGCGAGGCTTTTCACTTGCCTGCGCCTTTAATGACGGGCCGACGAGTTAATACGCAACCAACTCGTTGCAAAGATTAGCAACGCCGTACTTTGGGGGCGGCAACTTTTAGAAGGCTCCTCATTGACGTTGGACAGGGCCCTCACAATTGCTCGAAGTATCGAAGAAGCTGCAAAATATTCCAAGGAGTTGTTATCCGGTAGCCTTGCAGCGTACGTGCAAAAAGTGGATTAGCGTTTGGCGCCAGGACCAGCCAAATGTGCCTCGTCGGGACAAAACTGTAGGACTTGCTTTCTCTGCGGCTCTGCGAAACACTTACAAAGTTGTAGTATTTACAAAGCAAAGAACAAGACTTGCAAGAATTTTGGCAAGGCAGGCTATTTCGAATGAGTGTCGCAGCGAGAAGCTTTCAAGAAGTCCCTCGCTGTTCAAGAGGTCCAGCACCATGATCCAACAGCTGTCGGCGTACTGCAACTTAACGGGGAACAGAGAGCGGGCGTGCGCATACAAGTACAGGTTCAAGAGACTCCCATCGATTTTCTCCTGGACACGAGTTCTGCAGTTTCAATTCTTGCAGCTGACACGTACAGCAAACTGAGGCCTCCACCACCACTCCAGCCAACAGGGGCAAAATTCCTCGATTTTTCACGCAGTAAAATCAACATTTAAGGATGCTTCGCCACTCCAGTACAGTATCAGAACCGGTATGCTCAACTCCGGTTCTACGTGGTACCAGAAGGCACAACTCTCCTGGGCATCGATGCCATCAACACACTGCAACTTCAGATAAATGGTACGTCACTGAGCTGCTTTCATATTTCTTGTAAACGGGAAGGGCCCTCTCCTGATCAGCTATCCCAGTTTTCTCACCTGTTTGACGGGATTTTGAGTCCTGCAAAGGGCTTCCTGCATAAAGTCAAGATACGCAAGGATCTTGCTCCTGCAAGCGCTAAACTACAACGCTTCCCGTTTGCGTAAAGCAGTCTGTAGACGCTGAACTGAACCGGCTAGAAAAAGGCAGATGTGATTGAGAAAATTGACAGTCCCTCTTGGGTCTCCCCAATAGTTCTAACGATGAAAAATAACGGGAAAATTATGATACGTCTGTACCTGCAGGAACCGAACAACGCAATCATTGTGGACTAATTTCCCCTGCCCCACACAGAAGAGTTGCTACATGGTGCACGGTGCAAGCATGGTGCAAAGTTCTTTTCAAACTGCATTAGGCCTCGGCCTACCTTTAAATGACTCTCAGCCCAGACAGCAGGGACCTGACTGCTTTCATCACAGAGCATGGGCTGTACTGGTACAAGCGTGTCTGTTTTAGACTCGCTTCGACTCCAGCTGCTTTCCAGAGGATGATGAATACAATCTTGCAAGGCTGCAGAAATACTCTCTGCTATATTGATGACATGGTTGTGTTTGGGTGCACCAAGACGAGCACGGCGCTTGCCTTCGGAAAATATTGAAGTACACTGCCCATGCTTGGCTAAAGCTGAATGGCAAGTGCATTTTTGGAGTGAAGGAGCTTGACATTTTGGGTCACATAGTGTCTGAAGAAGGGGGTCGCCCACTGATGAGCAATTTAAAGGCCAACCAGACAGTTTCACCCCACAAATATGGCAACGTTGCGCTCTTTCCTTGGCATGGTTGGGTATTATGCAAAAACTCATACCGCACTACTCTGAACTCGATAACCCTCTTCGATGGCTCTTACGGAAGGGAGTAGGTTTCACTTGGACGACGGAAAGGCAAGCCTGTTTTTGCATGCTGAAGCTCCTCTCCGCAAGTAACTGCTTGCAGCTTTTTGACCCTGCTCTGAAAATAGTGGCCGCAACAGATGCTTCTGGCATTGGAAAAGGAGCTGTACTCTAGCAACAGATGGGGGATGACTTGCATACCATTGTCTTTGCATCAAAGTGCCTGACAGCGGCTGAAGCAATGTACTCGGTAGGCGAAGTGGAAGCACTACCCTACATGTGGGTATGTAAGCATACGAAAAGAAATCTTTGCGGCAGCCACTTCCTTTTACGCACTAACCATCCATCAGGCACTGTTGATGCTGCTCGGTGCGATTGGAGCGGGCCGTCAGCCTTTCAGGATTGCCAGATGGCATGCCGGATTGGGGGCATACAACTACACTATAGAATACAAAATGCCACTGAAAACACTCTCAGAGATGGCCTTTTCCGGTTACCGCAAGACAAGTATGGAGCCCGTACGTATCCGGAAGATGATGTTTCCTTTGTTTCTTTTTGTTTAATTCACAAGGAATTCCTAACCGCAACTGCGCAGTATTCTGTAGCTTGCCAAGTGATGCATTGGGCATTGGAATGGACATGCATTGGACATCACCCAAGATGCTGCCTCCAGAAGCAATGCCTTTCTACATCTTTCGGAACGAACTGTCAGTGCTGAATGACCTGCTGCTCCGAAGGGAACATTTCGTGGTTCCTTTTTCGTCGGTGAGCAGACTTCTGGATATCTCCATGAATCACACCCAGGCATCACGCGAACAAAGCAACGGTTCTGAGAAAAATATTCGTGGCCTGCCATGAGCTAGCCCGTCGAACAGTTGTTCAAGTCTTGTGCCGTTTGTCACTGTGTTTACCAGTCAGCAAAGTCAGTTGTGCCGCTAATGCAGCCGGTACCTTTTTCTTCAGCACCGTGGAAGATGGTACACATCGAAATCGTTGGTCCTTTTGCAAGGGCTTCTCATAACTCTCGTTTTGCTATTGCTTTAGTAAGCTACTTCAGCAAGTGGCCAGAAGTAGGGTTCACTTCTAATGTCAGTTCAGCGAAGGCGATGTCCTTTTTGCGGAGTATATTTAGCCGTGAAGGCTATCCGGAGGAGATAGTCAGTGACCATGGACCACAATTTTCGTCCGTCCAGTTTGAAAAAATCTTGTGCAATAGAGGTGTCCAGCATACATTCTCTGCAGTATATCATCCACAATTAAATGGACAATTGCAATGATTTAATCGTGTAATAAAGAACTACGTTCAGGTGTTTCCGGAGGAACACCGCCCACTAATGGAGGCTGTCACGGAGTACCTTGGGATCTTCCGCTGCACACTACAAGCAACTACGGGCCAGAAACCTGCTGTTTTCCTACACGGCCGTCAACCAAGGACCAGGCTCTGATCTCGCTTCAGGACCGACTAGAAGTATTCCCACGGTGGAAGGCGTAGGGCTTCAAGCCGTCAAGGAAATGGGTAACTTGGAAACAGCTTGCAAGCAGCACTATACGGATCGACGTCGTGCAGCCAAACATTCGTCAGTAAGCTACCAGGACATGTGCCAAAGGGTTCCCCATCGTATTCACCGCCTTTCACGTGGGTCGTTGCCAGCATGAGGACTCGTATTTGCTGAGCGACGGTCGCGTTTGGAATTCTGAGTGGCTGATTCCATACACTGCAGCCTGGGATCCTGCGACAGATGAAACGTGCATTTCCACTGGGACTCCCGCCTCCACACCAGCCCAGTCCGCGATTGCCCAGTTCTTCCAGCAATTATACCCCGGCCATCACCAACAGAACGGCAGTTCCAACTTCTGCAAGTGCAGGTGGGTCGAGTGTTGATGTCACAACATGAGTGTACCAAAGAACATGTTAGGTGGTAGGACAGAGGCAAGGGCTGGAAGTGACGCTCCACGGCGATCCACAAGAGACTGACGCAAGCGTGCGTGACTTGCCCAATATGACTTATGAGACCTTGCAGTGACTGTGCGCTACCTCGTTTTTGGAGGAGGGGATGTTGTGTTGTGTGACAGTGTGCTCCCCCTTTCTGGGAGGAGGGGATGTTGTGTTGTGCAAATTAGTCTTGTTATTGCCACCCGGTGGCGCTCAGTGCTGTGGCAAATTTCTATTGTCATCATCGGTAACCGCAGCCTGGTTATAAATATCGTGTAAGAATATAAAGGCTATTTTCCATGGGTACGAGGTGGCGTCTGAGAGAGAGAGAGAGAAAGGAATGACGGAAAGGCCCAGAGATTAACCAGGTGTAGAGCCCGGTTTGCTACCCTGCACTGGGGGAATGGAGTACACGGGATAACGGCGAGGCCGGGAGAAGAGGAAGGAATGGGAGTGGAAAGGCGCACTTTCTAGTCCCGTTTTGGGCACTACAGTCTTTCCTGCCAATTCGTTTTGCTGAGAAAACGTAGAAGGGCTTTCGCCAGCTTTAGGGAAATCGATGGTGGAGACCGATGACGTAGGATAGCCTCTACTGTAAGTGGTCGACTGTCCAATCTTCTGAGCGCAGTGGAAAGCACGCTCCTCTCCGAAGAGTATTAGGGGCAGCGACAAAGCACACGCTCTATCGTCAGTTCCGCCACACAGGCGTCGCATTGGGAGCTGGCGGCCATCCCGATAAGGAAAGAGTAGGCTTTCGTGAAGGCCACTCCCAACCACAGTCTACAAAGTAAAGTCGACTGGGGTCAAGACGACCCATACGGAAGACGGCGCTCAAGAAGGGGGTCTTGAACATAGAGGCGGTCATTCGAAAAGTCCGGTGTGTTTCATTGCTTCATGGTGATTCTGCGAGCAAAGGAGCGAAGCGATCTCGCGGCATCGGTCCTTGAAAGCGGAAGCAGGATGGTGCATTCACCGGCATGGCCTGTACGAGCAGCCTCATCCGCCAAGACGTTCCGTCTCTCTGCCGCGTATGGTGACTCGGTGTTGTTGAGATACACCAGTTTTCACCTGAGATTCTTTTTTGAGCTCACGTCTTATGTTGGCCTGTTGGCGACGCACTTGATTTATTGAAACAAATAAATGATTAAGCAAAAAAACTGGAAGACGAAAGGTACATATGAAATTACCGCCAAACTTTCATTGTTCTAGTGCATTTAAAAGCGGGAAAATATTATACACTTAAAAAGGCTTAGTTTGTTCATCTGGTAACGATGCGATTTTCTTAATGACAGATATGCAGATGTGCCCGCCTTCTTACTCGACAAGACCGAATTTTAGATGTGGTTGAGAAAAAAATTTGGATATAGAGAAGACGTATATCTTTAAAAGAACTTCGTTCGCCTCAATGATGCAGCTTTACTTAGAAAACTAAAATTGCATGGTGTACGAGATGTTCCATTTGACTCACTGAAATCGTAACTCGTATGCAAGAAGTTGTAATATGTATGTTCATTGGATTCTCGGCAGTATTATTGGAGTGTTAATCAAAAGACAGTTGTGGGGGTCACTGCATTCATCTTTTATACCAGTGATAACAGTAAAATTAGCTAAACATCAGGGTACATGATATACGAAAAAGATAATGTATTTTATTTTGTATCCCTAATTGCTAAACCTATGAATATAAGACAAACAAAACACTGTTAGATTTCAACGATGTAAGTGGGGAGAATTATAACATATTAGCAATAAAAAAAGGTTATTTTGTTCCCTAAAGCTTCAAGCGCACTCCTAAACAAAAACATAACCCTTATAACGACACTATAGAATTAGTAGCTTCTGTAAAGACAGATGGTGTATTTTTCATGGTATTATTTCTAACGGCCATTTAAACATCGTATTTAATTATTTATCAATAACGTTATTCCCGACCGAAACGTAGGTATTTTACCTGCCTGCTTTTCAAATACATATCTACGGCTTGTTATTTAGGTCCCACCTGCGTTAGTACTTTCTTGGGTCGGGAACCAAAGGCAGAACTAACCTAGATTAGATGTTAGTAGTAAAAAATCTCAACGACACATTGCTGGCGTGGGCCCGAGCGGACGGAAAAAAATCCCAGTTTCCTAATGAATTATACCTAAATTTATACATTGTTCAGCTTTCACCCAGCGAAACAATAACAATATAATTTAAACCAGTAGTACAATTACATCGTCATTACCGAACTATTAGTAAGAACACATAAATAATAAACGCTTTTAAAAGAATAGAGCTTGTGCCGTTATCGCTATTATTTTTGCCACTGTACGACTAGACACTTTCACTTCTTTTCTTAATCAGCTCTGCGCCCATGACATCATGAGTGAGCCTGTAGACGATCTTTTGTAATAAACCTTTGCATTTTCCACAGTCATTCTTTAGAAAATACGCATAACGATGCCACATAAACAAAGGTTTGTCAAAATATCTGCCGTATGACCACTCTTGCTGTCCTAAAATGGGGATCAGAATGCGTCAAGTGATTTAAATTTACGGTCTTCGAACGCTACCTTTCTGTAAAAAACAAAAAAAAAATATTTGATCATAACTTAATAAATTTTGAGTATTTGTTGCACGTGTGATAGAATCTTTCAATACTGGTTCTCGTCTGCTAGTGCACTAGTGTGGAACGGAAAACAGGACAGGTGGTCAACCTACTTGATTAAACCTGCTTCAAATCTTGGTAGTGTCATGAGCCGTCGTTTTATTTTGGCTCAGCCGCAACAGTCGCTGTTTAAAAGTCCTACAATGGAGCAACACTCGCATGTCTGGCAAAGAGGCTAAGGTATTTTACAGTGTAAGGTGGTTCTGTGCTAAGCTGCCATATAACTTAGACCTTGAATGGACATATTAAACAAGTGATTACTATTATTTGGCTTTCAATTATTTTTCTACATCTTGGTATTACGGAGTAAAAAAAATGAAGGAAGCTCAAACTAACGCGTAATAATTCAAGGTAGCGATGCTGCTCGCAACCTTCACGACCCGCCGCAGTGGCTCAGTGGCTAAGGCGTTGCGCTGCTGAGCATGAGGTAAGGGTTAAATCCCGGCCGCGGCGGCCGCTTTTGTGATGGAGGCAAAAAGCAAAAACGCCCGTGTGTACGAGATTTAGGCGCACGTTAGAGATCCCCTAGTGGTCAAAATTAATCCGGAGCCCTCCACTACAGCGCGCCTCATCGCCTGCGTACCGTCGGCACGTTAAACCCTACAACCAAACGACAACACACGCAACCTTCACTACAAGCACAAGTTTCAAACCCACGTTGCAGCCTATTTGCATTATTTGTGGAAGCGATCTTGAAAAATTCGAGGGGCGTCAATGAGTGTTTTGCTGCTGAATAAGTGTTGAACACAACGGTGCTGCCTTTCTTTTCGACGTTTACGAAATTTTTGGGTTCCATCGTTGTTGCTATAGGCGGGGGTGTCAGCTTCTGATGAGGGTGCTACCCAGCCCCCTCATTCACGAAGACGCGGACGATGCTTTGTTTTTGAAACAAATTTATTGGAAGCTCCCCTACACGATACAAAGGCGCGAAGCAGCATTGAAAAATTCCTTCGAGGGGCGCACTTTATATCGACCCCGAACCTTCCGCCCTCCGCGCAAGCTGCGGGTTCGCGCGCTTTTCGTCTTCCTTAGCAACGGGGGAGATGGGCGCGCGTGCCTGCCGCGTGTTTTGCTCGTTCTGAATCCGCCAAAAAGGTGGGGGCAAGTTGCAACATTCTGCCGTCCGCATTGCTCCTGCCCCGCGTTACGGCGAATTGGTGTGTGGCGGTGCATCATTAAAACAAACTTTTAATCATTAAATACATTCAATCACATCATCTGCCTTCCCCGAGGGTCTTGTTCTGAGCTAGGGGGAGTAAATTAAAAGTGTTGCCATGATTTTACTCCCCCGTGCGAAAATGCCGAAATTTTTTGGGTTGGCCAATAAGCGACCCTTGCAAATCACGCCAATCTAGCAAACGGCGCGAGGCGGGAGCGGAGAGGAGCCTAGGGGTCACACCCCACGTACCCGCGCGCGCTCGGCCTCCCGCGCCGTGGCTTCGCGCCCGCACCGGCTCCCCCACCGCTTGCAAACGTACCGTGCGCTGGCGCTTCGCGTCGCTCCCAATTTCTCCTCCGGGGATTCTCTGCGCTGGCGAGCCTCTCCCCCGTTAGGTTTTGCACTCACCCTCGGCCTCCCCCTCACAACTCCCCCTCGCCGAGGCACGCACGCACGCCGTGTTCTCTCGGCGCGGGCACTTCCTCACACTCGGGGAGGTTGGGGCTTTTTCTCGGTTTTGTGAACTGCTGAGCGGTCACCGCGAGGCCCGCGCTCTCGTCCGTGAGCTCACGAGTGCGCGTTCGGCAATTTCTTGGTGTTTTTACTGCGGAAACAAAAAAAATTAGAATTTGCTAAAACAGCTTTTGCTGTTAAAATATATAAATTTGTCATTTTCCGCATCACAAAAGGTTCGTTCTGATTCTCCGCAGTGCTTAATCCAGATTTGCCTATTCAAAAGAAAACCAATTCGTATCTTCTCAACATAGAAGGTCTGAAGCCTTCCATGCTTTTGTTCTGGAAAGGGAGGGGCACTTAAAAGAAACATTTGCACAAACCGAACCGAAACCTCTAAATACCGCTAACCTACTAAAATCACGAAAAAAATATACGCATCCAATCTAATTACAAGTAATTATTCGTAAGTGCACTGTAATGTCGCTTAGTATAAAACTGCAAAAGAAAACGGGAACTTTGCTAAACAGATAATATATTGGGCGTCTCTTTGGGGATAATATTACTCTTGTTTTTATAAAATTGCATCAAACAAGAGTGAACAAAAAACTAAGTAGTAAACAGATGCCTACAACTGAGTAGTTTAACTCCCAAAGGCGGACCTACCGACAAACTCCTTCAACCTTTTTTATTGCAGAACTACACAAAATGTTACAGTACATGAATCCTCTTCGTGTAATAAGGCTTTGTACAACCACATACCAGGCATTTAAACGACAAGAACGTTTATCACTGGCGAACCCCGTCAAATAGGATTCAAAGGCTTTCAATTTTTAAGCATAAAGCCCTCCCATTACCCTACATTTTTAATAGAATACGTATTTACTCTTCCTTAGAATTGGAAAATCCTTAGAATTCCATACATCTAGAAAGATTATTACGCAATAAATGCAATGCCAGGCAATGCCAGTACAGTAGTAAAAATCTGTCGCGAATTGAACGCAGCCAATTTTGTTTTATTCTTTGTGTTTTCGCTGATGACCTCAAAAATAGAAAAGATATAACGCCAGCGTGAAAATGTTACAGCTGAAGCAGTCACACATTTTATGATCAAATTACTCATTTCTTTACAGTGCAGAAAAATCCAACTTGGGATAGAGAGAAAAAAATAAAGCCGTTCCAATCAATGTGAAAGCTGGCGGAAGTGCAGAGCAGTGAGTCGCCTAAATGGGTCGTGGTGCCGTTATCCGCTCATTGCTACCACACGTCACGCTCTTCGCTGCCCTGTCTCACTCCTCTGTCGATGAATATGAAAGTCAAATTTCTCGTCTTTACAGTTCTTGCGTGGTCCCTGCCTGAAACTGCACCAGCGGGAGTTCTGTTCTTTTTGTCCTTGCTTTAATTTCGTATGGTGGAGCTGCTTCGCGTCCTTGCGAACGCATATTTTTTTCTTGCTAGGCTGGAGCCTTTCTGTGAGATTTCGAACGCGTAATTTCTTCCTTGCGCGGCTGGAGCCTTTCTGCGGCATTTCGAACGCGTCATTTGTTTCTTGCGTGGCCGCTGTTCTCGCTTACTATCGTAAAAAACAACACGACGGGCGTTCCTAACTAAATGAACGCGGGCGCTGCGGGTTATATACACATATTTTGCCTGAAATGTACCTGCAGTTTTCTTTGCTCTAAACAATGGAGAGATGTGTGACAATCGCAAGCGGTTCACGAGGTTTGAACGGTTATAAATATTTCAACCGCGTCGTTTTCGAATCCTCAGCGCGACTCTCTGACCACGGTACACCAGACTTTACTCGGCTCCGTTATCTCGCTGCGCCGCCTGATTCGGGAAGTCGCTTGACATCGACCGTGAGCAAGCGACGATGACAAGGCGAACCCATAAAGTGATCTGCACTTGAACGTTATTGCAACGGCAGCTTTAGGACGGGTCCTCCTGCAAGTGACCTCATTATGACATCTGGTGCGTAGTTCCTTAAGATTCCCGCACTTATTAGATGTTGGTGGGCAACCAGGAGGTCTTACGTTGACTTGATGTCTGCGCTGTGACCCACGTTCAGCCATCCCTGGTTGTTTGGAACGGAAATAAAATATCTTTTTTCTCCAAAAAATAATACCCACAAAAAACGCCGCAAGTCTTCAACCTTCAGAAAATAAACACTTCAAAAATTCGTACTTGGCGTAAAGTCTAAAATAAGTGAGATACACAGAAACACGAACTTTTTTGCATAAAAGATAACCGCCGAAAGGAAGGCAGAAATACATCGAATAGAATTACAGAAAACTAACAAAATTCGGAAAAAAATACACTCGCTCATAACGAAGTCAGCTAGGAATTAACAGCTCGACATTTATGAACGAAACATATTGTTACGCCAATATTACACGCCAGGGGTTGCAACCATGCCAGCCTCATCACCGGAGTTGGAGAAAGAAGAGAACGAGGTTGCACTCCGGCTTGGCCCCATCATTCACGGACCGCTCTACCATCTACGCTCGTCCTACACCATCCAACCTCACTGTAAATAAATCCATCTCGTAACAGTTTGGTAAAGGTGCGGGGTACGCCACGCCGGACCTCCAGGATTTCCGCCGTAGCCGACGTGTCACGGGTCTGCCACCACTGTCTCCTACGATGCCTCAAGGTGGGAACACTGTGCCGGCCCCCACGCCTGGCTGGCATCCCCCGCGAGAGCCCCGAATGTTCACTGGGAACGCCGATGAAGACGTTGAGGAATGGCTGAGGCATTATCGACGGGTGAGCCGAAACAACCGCTGGGATGCCGCTGCACAACTCGCGAACGTCGTGTTCTCGCTAGACGAGACTGCCCTGACCTGGTTTGATAACAATGAAAGCAAGTTCACAACCTGGGACCGTTTCGTCGAAGAAATTTCATCCCGCTTTGGCGACTCCGTCGCAAAAGAAGAAGCTGGCTGAACAGACGTTGCTCAATCGCGCCCAAGTCCCAGGCGAGACGTGCACCACCTACATCGAAGAGGTCTTAAAGCTCTGCAGACTCGTCGACCCGCAAATGTCTGAAGATGATAAAGTGGGTCACTTATTAAAGGGATCGCTGAAGACGTCTACAACATTTTAATAGGACGTGAAAAGTTCGAATCGGCGTCAGACGTTGTCCAGCATATTCGCACCTTCGAGGCGTTGAAGAAGCGTCGCATTACACCTAAGTTCGGCCGTTTGGCTAATGTTACGACTGTGGCAAGCGTTGACCTGCAACCGCTCCCTGCAGACTTTGCTGAAATGATACGACGCATTGTCCGCGAGGAACTGCTACGACAAGAATAGTCCCGGCACTATACCGACAGCGTACGCATCCGGGACAGCTACGTGCTACAGGACGTCCAGGCCAACACACTTTCTCCGTCGAGTGTTCCATTCCACGATGCGAGCTTTATGACTCGCACTCACAGTCCGCAGCGCTCTGATGTCCACCAGTCAGCACGCAACAGTCGCGACGTTGAATGGTTGTCTCAGCGTTCCCAACGTACAACGTATGACCAGCGTCCTCGGCGCCCAACGTTTGAACCTCGTTCTGACGACGTGTACGAGGAATACTTCCCTGACCGCCGTGAGCGTGGCCCTACCTGCTACAATTGTGGTATGGAGGGACACATTTCCCGCTTCTGCCGCCGTCGCCGTCGAGCACCACGGTACGAGCAACCGCCCATGTGGAACCGCCCCAACACTCGGAATGGCCGCTACGACACCTCCCTGCCACAGTATCTGCGCCCTATGGAACAGCCACCGCCTCGTCGTGATTCGCCTGCATCTGACCGGAGTATAACACCTCCCAGCACACGACAGCGGCGTTCACCCTCACCTTTCCGGCGTCGGTCGCCACCGCCGGAAAACTAGCCGGCGCGGCCAAGGGAGGTGAGGCCGCAGCACAATCATCCCGTAGTATGCCTCTTACCGGACAGTCTCAATTGGAACTACCTTCGCCTGTATCTATGCTAAAGAACACAGTTGAAGTATTGGTAGATGACACCAGAACAATGGCTTTGATTGATACCGGAGCGGCGGTTTTGACGGAAACCTTGGATTCCCCTTCTCACAATTGCCCGGTGGACACTGCCAAGTTGGAGGGCATGGTAAATGGATCCCTTGGCCCAGAAAAACGTCGCGCATTGGTACAAGTGCTTACGCGGTACTCAAGTGTGTTTGATTTCGCCCGCCAACATCAACGCTCTTCTGTACCGAACACACGGACCCACCATTTAATTAACACTGGAGGAGCACGGCCCATACGGCAAAAGCCTTATCGCGTCTCTCCTTCTGAGCGACGAGTCATTAACGAACAAGTCCACGAGATGTTGCAGAAGGGCGTGATTAGGGAATCCTCAAGTCCTTGGGCGGCGCCGGTGATTTTGGTCAAAAAGAAAGATGGATCATGGCGCTTCTGCGTCGACTACCGGCGCCTTAACGAAATTACCAAGAAGGACGTATATCCACTGCCCCGGATAGACGACGCAATAGACTGTCTCCATTCGGCTTCATACTTCTCCACAATTGACTTACGATCAGGCTACTGGCAAATTCCTGTGCACCCCTACGATAAAGAAAAGACCGCCTTTGTCACGCCCGATGGACTTTTCGAATTTAATGTAATGCCTTTTGGACTCTGCAACGCCCCTGCCACGTTTGAGCGCTTTATGGACACTGTCCTTCGTGGACTTAAGTGGGAGGTGTGCATGTGCTACCTTGATGATATCGTGATTTTCGGTCGCCTTTTCAAGAGCACAACGCTCGCTTGGCCACTGTTTTGGAATGTTTAGACAAGGCTGGTCTCATCCTAAACTCGAAAAAATGCCGATTCGGCGAAAGGCGCACACTTGTATTCGGTCTCGTTGTCGATAAAGAGGGCGTCCGACCAGATCCGCAAAAGATTCTAGCCGTCAGCCGCTTTAAAGAACCGTGCTCTGTTAAGGACCTCCGTAGCTTTTTAGGACTATGCTCCTACTTTCGCCGTTTTATTCCCGGATTTGCCGACATAGCCTACCCTCTCACATGCCTTCTCCAGAAGAAC
Organism: Haemaphysalis longicornis; assembly: GCA_013339765.2. Classification (NCBI taxonomy): domain Eukaryota; kingdom Metazoa; phylum Arthropoda; class Arachnida; order Ixodida; family Ixodidae; genus Haemaphysalis; species Haemaphysalis longicornis. The sequence continues at coordinate 158,959,913 of CM023454.1, forward strand.
GTCCCATTCAAATGGAGCTCTGACTGTGACATCGCTTTTCCGCCACCTGAAGCATCTCTTGACGTCGGAGCCGGTGCTTCGTCACTTTGATCCCGCAGCCCCAACGGAAGTGCACACCGATGCCAGTGGTATTGGACTGGGGGCAGTCCTTGTTCAACGACACAGTGACGGGGAGCATGTTATTGCTTATGCGAGCCGCACTCTCAGTAAGCCAGAGCGGAACTACACAGTCACAGAACAAGAGTGCCTCGCGGTCGTTTTCGCCACACAACGATTTCGCTCGTACCTCTATGGACATACCTTCACAGTCGTCACAGACCACCATTCCCTCTGCTGGCTCATCAATCTTCGAGATCCGTGTGGGCGACTGGCGCGCTGGGCTCTCCGACTACAGGAATATGATTTCACGGTGTCGTACAAGAGTGGCCGCAAGCATGCCGATGCCGACTGCCTTTCCCGGCTGCCATTACAATCAACGGACTCAGATGCTGACAACCTTGATGAGTGCCTCGCCTCGGTGTCGACGGCGTTTCCCGATATAGCTGTGTTCAAACGAGAACAACGCAAGGACAAGAGTTTGGACCACCTTTTCGCCTCAGCCGAGTCGAACCCTACTAGCCGTTTCTGCCTCCACAACGGCTTGCTTTTCAAGAAGAACTATTCCGCCGTCGGTTCGCGCATTCTTCTTGTGGTACCACAATTCCTTCGCAACGTTGTTCTGAACATTATGCACGATGACGTAATTTCCGGCCAGATGGGGCTAGCCCGCACTCTTCACCGCACCCAACAACGCTTTTATTGGCCCAACATGCGCAAAACTATTGAGCGCTATGTGGCTTCTTGCAACCAATGCCAACGTTACAAACATCCCACCACTGTCCGGCAGGCCGACTTCAGCCTGTGGACCCGGCATACCGTCCTTTTGAAAAAGTTGGCATAGACTTGTTGGGACCTTTCCCGCGCTCATCACAGGGAAACCGCTGGATTATTGTATGCGTGGATTACTTATCACGCTACGCTGAGACGGCATCCCTACCCTCTGCAACTGCGACAGAAATCTCGCTCTTCGTGCTCCGGAACGTATTGCTACGCCATGGACCCCCAAAAGTCATAATCAGTGACCGCGGGCGCCAATTCACTGCGACGGTGGTTGAAGAGCTTCTTCGCCTTTGTGCCGTACAATTTCGCCACTCCTCGCCATACCACCCTCAGACTAATGGTCTGACGGAACGAACCAACGAACATTGACGTCCATGCTAGCGATGTACGTCGCTTCGGACCACAGAAACTGGGACGAGCTGTTGCCATTTATAACATACGCATATAACACGGCGAAGCATGAAACCACCGGTTACAGCCCGTTTTTCATCCTTTACGCCCGTCAACCTAGCAGCTGCCTGGACACCATGCTTCCTTTCTCTCTGCATGACGAACCCTCGTTGGCGAGGATGCTCTGCCTAGCTGAAGATGCCCGTCGACTTGCTCGCCTACGTACTCTCGCGTCCCAAGAGCGCTCCAAGAAGCGATTTGACAGTCGCCGACGTGATGTTACGTACGCGCCGGGTGACTTTGTGTGGCTATGGACGCCATTGCGAAAGCGTGGGCTATCCGAGAAGCTTCTGTCCCATTACGTCGGCCCGTTTGTTGTGATCGAGCGTCTCAGCGATGTTGCGTATGTTATTTCACGCTTAACTTCAAGTGGGCGACAATCCAAAAAGACACAAGTGGTGCATGTTGCCCGCCTAAAACGTTGCCAAGAACGCAGTGTAAGTTAACTTGCCCAGAGGGCTTCGTCTGGGACAGGGGAAATGTTACGCCAATATTACACGCCAGGGGTTGCAACCATGCCAGCCTCATCACCGGAGTTGGAGAAAGAAGAGAACGAGGTTGCACTCCGGCTTGGCCCCATCATTCACGGACCGCTCTACCACCATCTACGCTCGTCCTACACCATCCAACCTCACTGTAAGTAAATCCATCTCGTAACAATATTATATTTCAAGGCAACCAAAAGAAAACGAGGACGAAGAGTTTACCTAATCCGAAATACCTAAATTTTATTCCTATTTTACGCAGCCATCCCACATCGCCTGTCAGTAATCTAAAGGGGAGTTTTGGTCAATGTGTAAATAATAATCAAGGCAAATGTAAGTGCGCTAATTGCAAACGGTACTGCAAAGAGGACCAGCCCGTAAATTGTCGAAACTGTTTACCCTGTAGTTTTAAGAAATTATTCTACCACATCCAATAATAAGGAACCACCGACACAATCCCAGTTCCCAACAACATTACGCTCTATACAGAAAAATGTACGGCAATATTGACCAGTTCACCTATATGAACCACAAGAGCAGAATATCATTTTAAGCAATGTGCTATACAACACTAAATCTGTAAAAAAATGTGTCAAGTACACTCGTACGTAATCATAGCGTAATAATGTCGTAGTCGTTTATTGCCTGATATGTTTGTTTAAAAAGGCTAAAGAGGAAGTTTTAAAAACATTTTAACGCTTTATACCATTACAGCACAAAGACGGATTCGTTATGCATACGTCGATGTATTAAAGCTTCTTTGTAGCCTGTCACTCAACTCCGTTATAGAGGGTCAGGCTCAAGGGCGTGTTAAGAGAGAGGCGTCGTGCTCCTTGCGATGTCTTGTTCCTTCTTTTCTACAAGCGTGCCAGCAGACACGGACCACATATTTCTCAGTACGATGAACCCCACATTGCCCTAATTCTGTGCGGATTCATGGTCAAGAGTGGATTATTGTGGTATCTCTAGTTTTCCTGCATTTTTAACAGAGTAAATGATTGGGCTTCATTGCGGTTATACAAGTCCTAAATGTATTGCTATAGGGCTGGAAAAAATCTAGGCAAAATATTTTGATTCAACGTGTTGCACATTGTACCACGTTGTGACCCCATGTGTTGCAGCGCATTTAGGAACAGGTGTCAATGGCATGCTTAAAAAGTATCTGGCGAATAAAACCGTGAAACGAAGGATGAGATTAAGTCCATTGTTAAGGACGTGGATGCAACTTATACGATATCTGGGCGTTTTTTCTTCAGTGGATCTGATTGCTGGAGCGCAAAGAGCCGCGCCATGTAATTTGATATCGTCTATCGGACGGCGTTGCAACGCAAGGTCTTATGTTGCTTTTGAGGCATTCCGCTGTTGCCACAGAAGTCTACTCCAGGCATAAGTATATTCCAGTGAACTGCAACGCCTCATGACAGGGGATCAACAGTGTCCACCGTGAAGAATGAGTAACTTATGGTTCGTCGCACTTGTTCTATTAGTTGGAAATAAGGCGTAAATTATCGTACTTTTTTTCAATTTTTCGCATGAACTTTCTTTCAAGGTTTTAAACACGTATATTTATTCGGATGCGCAGTTATCTCAAACAGTTTCAACCAAAACCCTGGTATCGCCAACTTTTTAAAGATCGACTGTGCATCTGTTGAGCAAGCGAACAATTTAGGGTTGAGGGAAAATACTATGCAAATACTCGCGGGTAAAATCAGCCAGAAAGATCTCCCTGTGGTGTGAAGATGTATTACATACTACAAATTGGAACAAAATAAATGTAGCCGTACAAATGATAGCAGCAGATAAAACATCACGATTACAGGCATACGTGACACCTGAACAAACATGCGTTACCGGCCATTGTTTTCACTGGTGCAATATTGCGGGACCTGTTAAAGCTGCTGGTTCAATCAGAGAAACGCATCTTATAAAAACTTATTTCCTTACTGCTGAGAACCTACGCCTCCAAAATTCGAGGTAATTTAATTTGGTTTTTCGCAAGTCGTCTTCGTTTTCGATACAAAATTTGACGCAGAATTTTAATGCTTTCTCTCAAAAAAGCATGTCCGTAACGTGAGCGCAAGCATCCATAACCATTGGCTGATTTTACCCATGACAAAAGTTCCGCCAGTCTTTTCCAAAACACCGTGATCAGTGAGAAATCATTAGTGAAGCAATATTTTTACGGCAGTTTAATCTCACATGTAGCAGGTTTGCGAGCCGAAGGCTCAGTTCGGAGTGTTTCAAGTGATGCACTGTATCTTGCAAATAAAATTTCTTCGGGTTCTCCAAAAATACCTCTGTTCCAAACAAAGCCCATATTCTACACACATACATCTGCAAAAAAAGAGGTTGTCTCTCTTCTGGAAGAATACCAAAAAATCAGCACATCAATATATATATATATATAATATATATATATATATATATATATATATATATATATATATATATATATTATATATATATATATATATATATATAATTAAAAGAGTTTGCTGATGACAGGGTTGCTGCTGCTGCTGCACTCAGAAACACTCGAGACAAAGCAACAATACCCTACACCGACCTCAAGCCAATCATCAGAGAACAACTCTGTAAAACATGGCAAACACACTGGAGTGAACAGTCAGACACAAACTACATGTAATAAACAACTCTTGGGACGATACACAACAGACTCACACAACAGACACACCGAAGTGACCTCAGCAAGGCTAGACATAGGCCACACACAAGTAACACACTCCCACCTGCTGACTGGATCGCCAAGACCCACGTTCAGCGGGTGTGGAGAGGCCCTATCCCTAATCCACATGCTCATCCAATCCAACGGACTTGACACAACTCGATGCAAACACTTCCCACAGCTATACTGATAGCGCTTTCCACTACACCCATCATACTTTTAGGAGAGGAGCCCATGTTTTCCGTCAAGCGTATTTTTAGTTTCTCACTGATGTCAAGTTTTTACGTCTCATTGCTGACTGCGCATCATAACTACCTGACCCTTGCACCAGTCATCTTAATTACCTTGAGTTTTACATCGTTTATTTTTACTGAACCGGCTTACTTTTACATTCATGTCACTCAAACTAACCATCCTTTGCGCTCTTTGCCCTCAATCCACCTTGCGCCAAAACATCCAAACATCATCATCATCATCAAGCTTTAGCTTCATCTTCCTAGTCAATATGAACTAGAGTGGTGGTTTAACTGGTTTATTGAGTGAAGAGGTCGGAAGCGGATTTGCTCCCGGCTACTCCAATAAACCAATACAGGGTTATAGACCCGGCTATACTAATCCACTGTGCACCACACTTTCGTGAGTACTAAAAGTTGTCTGTAAAATGTCCTCCTGGGTTGGTGGTCACTGAGTCACGACAAAAATCTAATATGTCACCTAACACTTTGTCAGTATTCCTGTTGAGGTAAAAAACACATTCAGGGCACGAACAACCTTATTTTGAAGCCCCGCGTCAGGCCATGGTCTTCGTAAAGATTCTAAACACACCACATGACTGTTCCCTAATGGGAGTTTGCGTAAAAGTTCACGTCTTTACCGTGCGTTTAATGGGCGGGCTAGCATCACGTGGGAAACATCTTCCTCGGGCGCTCCGCATGCGCAGGATGGTGAGGTTGCATAGTGAATTCGGTACAGAAACGACTTTGTATAAGCCACAGCGAGTCGCAAACGGTGACGCAGAGTTTCTATATTTCGTGACAGCTCCACATTCACACGGAACTGTAAGGCTGGGTCCATTGCGTACAGCAATGACCGCTTTGTGTCTTCATGAAACCACGCCTCTGCAGACCGTTGCTCACTTTAGTTTCCGTATGATGCTCCTTATATCATCAGCGAGGAGAGGAACGGTGAGCTCGTCACCGTCGTCGTTCCCCTGTTTGGCGATTCTGTCGGCTGTCTCGTTGCCTTTTAGGCCACTGTGGCTGGGTACCTATTTGAAGTCTACGACACACGCTTTATCACGGACTGCTTGAAGATGTTCAGCAATCGTAAGGGTCATTATTCGGTACCCTTTTCTGGCCTGAACATTTGATAGGAGCAGAAGTGCTGGCTTAGAGTCTGAGCAGACAACCCACCTAGCACTTTGCTGCCTTGTGGCAGTAAACTTGACATCCTCCACAATAGCACAGAGTTCAGCAGTTGTCGAGGATGTTGGTGTGTGATAATCGGAACATCTGCCGCACACCTAATGCAAGCCCTGCGAACCCGCAAGCGGAGCTACGTGTATTGCAAGATCCATCCGTGTACATATTGTAGCTTGTGCGCGTGCGCGTTATACACATGCATCAACACTAACTGGACCAACGCCGGTAAAGGAACATTTGCCTTCTTGTCCATACCTGGTATTCTAGCAGTGATGCTAGGCTGTGGAAGAAGCCAGGTAGGGCAGGTATTAGGCCACCGTGTAAATTCAGGAAGGAGTGCCTGGTAGTCTTGCAGCATGGCAGAGATCCTCGAACCAGTTCACTTCAATATTGCATCTCATAGTGGATGGTAAGCATGTTGCGTGAATATTCTGAACAGGTGCCGAGTTATTTCTCTTAGCCGCAGGACCATAATAGGAAACTCTCGCGCTTCTGCCAACACAAGGGGACTTGACGTGGCTTTAGGAACCCCCAAGCACACTCGAAGACTTCTCGCTAATAGTAGAGTGAGTTTCGTCTCTCCAGAAGGTGATAAGCCAATGAGAACTGGCAATGAGTATCCAATAGCGGATCTCACACGAGCCCCGTGAAGTCTGAGTAGAACATCCGTGGAGGTTCCCCAACAGGCTCCCGCCAGGTGTCGCAAAACGGGGACGATGTTGTTCACCTTGGTCTCCAGAACGTGAAGATGGTGTGACCAGGAGAGCCTACGATTCTCTACTATTACGCCGAGGAAACGATGGTTTGTCACAAGCGCCAGGGTCTTCCCTCCAGGCATATATTAAACCCCTTCAATAGTTTCATAGTAAAAGGAAGTACTGCTGTTTTTGCGGCTGACAAAGTCATTTCTCGTTCTGTCAGAACATTGAAACTTCATCAATTCCGCTTTGCAATTTGGCTTGAATGACTTCCAATGACGGTCCGGATGTCCAAAGACATATGTCGTCAGCGTAAATGGAATAGTGAATGCCATGTGGGAGGCCTGTTGGTAACTGCGCCATTATTGCAATGAAAAGAGTGGTACTTAAAACGCTGCCTTGAGGAACCCCTTGGGTAACCACATCTTCCAATGTTTTCGCATTCTCCGTCCTGACGAAAATTCGCCTGCCCTCAAGAAAGTCGGATATAAAGCGGAGCGTCCTCCCACGTAGTCCTAATAGCGCCAATCCTTCTAAAACGTGGACGTGGCTAGCCGTATCATAGGCACGCGTTAGGTCTAGGAATATGGCTACCGTAATGTTGCCTTTGGACTTTTCGTATAATATGAACTAGAAGCTATGCCTAGAATAGAGAGCAAACCAGGAATAGTACCTCCTATTCTAATAAGGTTTGGTAACCGAAGCATCAGGGATCATTGTTAGAAAAAATGAACTGCTTGAAAAGTAAAAAAAAATATACCTCAACAAAAATTTGTCTTTGAGAGTAAAACTACATCTGTGGGTAACACAAACGCGCTCTGAAGAACAAAAGTAGCGCTTATGGTGGGCCCGTGGCGGTAGAGTATAAGCAAGGAAAGTGGATGGCACTCCACACATTTGAATTAACAATGAAGATGGCTTGAGCAAAATAGGATAAGTATGTCTGAGAGATTTAAAACAGTGTCTGATTGGTTTGAACAAAAACAAGAATGGGTGAAGGAAAAATTTACTGATTTATTGTAAGAAATATTACATGTAAGCATCCGTAGTCTACACAAAAATTAGGACATGCTACTTAGGCATGACTCAGTAGAGTCATGCCTAAGTTAGACGTTCTGATATTGACAGAGATCAACATCACAGACGATGGATGCGCGTTGTTTACAATACCTGAATTTCAGTGTTTTTTTTTATTTAGGCAACACAGAAAAGGAGGTTGTCACCGTTTCCTAATTGGGTGTGCTGTTAGAAGCCGACTCAAGGAGATATGAGATATGAGGAGATATGAGGAGCCGACTCAAGAGAGCCAACAACCCCACTAAATCTACAGGGCACAGGTGACGAAGAGGGTGGCCGTCTGATGTGCGGCTTTCGCCGACCAGAGCCGTAAGAATGACTCAGAGCCTTCAACAAAAACAAAACACAAAGACCTATTTTTGGACTAGCAAACACTGCACTAGCACGGGGCAATGTAACGTAAACCAGAGAAAACTTATAATGGATACAAATGCGAGCAAAAGTTCAAACTTAGGCCAAATCAGGAGCTTTAAGAAATATATATTACGAGGTAAAGTAGTTAGTTAAAAAGAAAACTAATCGTTCGATGCATATGAGAGACAGAGTTCCGCAATATTCACCGACTGGGTCGGACGATCCACCGCTGTCGGAGGTGATTCGGCTACCTGTGAAGCGTGGCTTCGTCGGAGGGCCAGGCCCGTCCGAGACGATCACGGTGTGTGGCAGAACCGGGAGTACGTTGGAGTCCTCCAGGGTGCGGGTCGCCGATCGTGTGGTGCACAAACTGGACGTCCAAACGTAGCTGATCATCTTCGGTGCGGAATATTTTTAATAACTGCACCGGCGCGGAGAGAGAGGGCACAACACACAACGCGCCCGCCGGCGTCGAGCGAACAACTTCCCTTTTTCTCCATTCTGGAATCATCGGCGTATTGGCACTGGCAAAGCTACACTCGCCCCCTCAACAGAACTTGAAGCTTCAGTGAAAGCTGAGCGGCGGAGATCGAGATGTTATGTTTGTATTTTCTTGCTGCGAGCCGGCGAGGGTCGCGTTACCGCCGCTTCGTTCGAGAGAGTTCCAGTGTTTTCTCGGGGCGAATTGAAGCCGAACTGAATGAATCGGACGACTATAAGAAGAATTAGGCAATGTACAAAAAAATGAAAAATTTATACGGTACTTTTAGGCGTCGTACGCTCGAATTTCTGACAGAGGTGCTGTTTTAGTGTTCGCAAAAGTGGCTGGGTTTGCGAAAGCATTGAACTAGTGGTCACTGAGGCAGAAATAATTGCAGTGTCCATTATTAATTTAACCAGAAAGTTGTGTTTTATGCCATGTACAGACCGTCTGAGTCCCAATGTTAGACTATTTCTGGAAGAGTTATCAAACCTTTTCAGAAAACATAGAAGAGAGGATAAGGTTATACTTACGGGGGACTTTCACATGAATATTTCTGATCAAATTACCCTAGCAGGTAATCATTATCTCACACTTATACAAGTCATGGTCTGTAGAACGTTATCGAAGATTACACAAGGAAAGAAATTCACGCTAACAAATTACCACAGACTTGCACATATCACATTGTCACTAGGTTGCCGAAACATGAGAAGTTTAGATGCGTTATTAAAGGGAAGGTCGCAAAACCATTATTTCATCCACTAACTGTCTTTGACATTAGGAGTTTAATGTCGCCTGTCATTACGCAACAAAAAGTAGTTCTGAATACCACAAATTGGGCAAAGATATACGGCGCTTCAACTGAGACTCTCTAACTGGCTTCTAGCAAACAAAGACCTATTACTATTGGTTCAAAAATTTCAGTTTATATATGAGTGTTCACAAAGGAAAGTGTTGCTGAAACGTAGAAACCCTGACTCTCCTTGGATAGATGGTGAGATAATGGATTTGTGTCTTCTATGAAAAAAAGTGTCATGTTAACCCCGTGATGGCCTTCTAAGGAGGAATACACAACTATTAGAATAAATACCTGCAAGATCAGGTTATCCAAGAGCCGTTTTCAGGTAAGCCAATTTTCCAGCTGCCGACGAAACAAAGAAAACTAGGGACCTCGTAAACATTATATCTGGCAAGCTTCCAAAGAAAAACATTGATACAAATATTAGAGATTCTTTTCCGTCTTTAGGTAGTTTTGACTTGGACAATAAATTTAATGAGCATTTTTTACATGCAGTAATAAACTTAAAATTAATACTGCAAAACCAGTTTCTTTGTAGAGCCTCTCGTCATGTGTCTTTTCAGCCTACATGCCAGAGGGCACTGAGCTCTATTGATGGAAATCAATGCGTACAATGCCACCAGCCAAGTGACCTGATTATCGCAGAGTCAGAGTGCGACAATTTTATAATGAACTTCAGTCATCTCAAAAGCGTGTTACTTTATATTATAAACCAGACCCTAAACACCGGCATATTCGCGAAGGAGATGGAAGTCAGCGTTGTGAGACTGCTTCATAAAAAGATCTAGAAAAGACCCCAAAAACCTACACGCCATCTCAATACAGTCGCCAATAATATATAATATGGAGAAGATCCTAAAAAACTATGACCTCATGTTGCCAAACGCATACCCTAATCAGAACAGCCCAGTATGGATTCCGAAGTAGACTTAGCACGACCAGCTTATTACAGGATTTCAACGACTATGTGTGCAGTAAAATCTCACAAAAACAACCTTGTTATTGGACTCTTTTTATGCCTCCAGAAGGCGTTCGACACAGCGGACCTTTCGTTGCTCTTTGTGAAATTATCAAATAATATCGGGTCTAGTGGTCCTTACACGAGATTTGTCTTAGACTATCTGTCGAATCGCGTCCATTGTGTGTGTATCGAAAATTATTGTAGTGAAATGTTGTGCGTCCATTCAGGTGGGCCCAGGGATCGGTGCTGGGCCACTTTTATTTAACATTTATATTATTGACTTAGCTTCTTTGCCAATGCTTGCCAAACCCTACATGTTATACTGATGATACTGCTCTTCCTTACCATGTTCGAAGTATCATTTTAATGCTCGTCTTCAGCTAGGGGATGTTAGCCTTGTGATGAATTGGCTTAGTAATAAATATATTTGTCAAAATAATCCAAAAATAATTTGATATGTTTCCCTAGCCTTTACCGGACGTTTGTCGAGAGCGCATCTGTATTTCAACATACTACTGCCTGTCATAATTGCTCCTGCCGTCCAGTCGATTTTGTTCCTGACGTTAAGTATTTAGGTTTGCATTTTGAACCTTTATGTTTGGATTTGAACGTTGCAAGTGGTATGTTATCTTGGGTTGCCGCTATCAATTAAATGTTGAACATCTTGCAAACGCTTAATTGCAAGTGGTATGTTTCAAGTGTATGCGCTTCCCTCGACCAATGGTCTGTTGCCTCGATGTAAAATCTAAAAGAATGGTTTATAAATGCTTAGGAGGTTATAAATGCTAAAAAACAAACTCGTTGCAGACTTCCTACCGAGCATGCCCGTTAAAAAACTGCAACGAAATCTAGCTGTGGCAGCGAAAATCCGTCGGCGGTATAGTACTAACACAAACCCTGTCCCAATAGTGGTATTCTCCAACAGCTCTCATACTATGTACACTTGTGTTTTCTTCTCACTATTTTGTTTGGCGGAAACTGAATAAACTTGATTTTTTCTATAGAGCCCGATTATTCTTTCTCAGAATGACTTCAAGTTATTTCATCAACTTGATCACGCTAAGGTTGCTGACCACGGATGCCTAAATTCCCGGTCAAACACACACATCCGTTATAATCTCTAACAACCCCCCAACCCAACGGTAAATTCTGTGGTAACTTGCTTTTTTTACTCCGCATACAAGGTGTTTATCAACGTCGAAATTCCAAATTAAAGTGACAGCCTTTTTATCAGGACTTGGTAGTTCACTGTGTCTATCGGCGTTCCTGGCTATTTATTTATTAAAGTACACGCAGGGAAAAAATCAGGTTATGTATACCGTTCTAACCTTGTTCGGCAATGTACAAACATGCTTCATGTTTATATCCAGTTTCGGAAAGTTACCATAACGAATGCAAGTATATTTTTTTTCTACCACCGTGCAAAGGGACCTCTTAAATAAAATGCCCTCAAAAATCTTTATTTCCGCAGAAATTTCTTCTTCCTAAAGATTGCATTCTTTCTTCGCTGAGTATGATACGAAATATTGCATATTCCAGCTTTACAATGCATATGCTATCCGAACACCAAGATTATGAAGCTTTTGCATATTAGTCTGAAGGCGCGCTTTTATTGGGGGCTGAAGATTTAGGAACCTATAATAAAGACGACCAAAAAGGGAAAAAGACGCTTTTATCATTGAAAAGGTGGCGCTTATTCTTCCGGAAATAACACCAGGAATGTTGTCTCTGCGCACCCAGCAGAAAAATGGCTATCAAGCTTACCTTGAACAAAGCAAAACAACTAACAAAAGAAGCAGCAAGGTATTGATGCCACTACGGTGTAATTTGCACAAATTTTACCACTTCAGCTTGAACATTCCCCGTTATATTCACAAAGCTACAGCACACCATTAAACGTTGCACTTCATTGTATTTGCACAGCAAATCGATTTCTGAAGAAGCAGTTGGGTTATGTCTTCTAGAAATATCCGCCAAGTTAGGCTTTTGTCGGTAGGCATTCATGTCAATTAGAGCGATCCCTAGGACTAGCACCCGTCATCGCTGGTTCGTTCAAGCGGCACCATTTTCTTTTTCAATTTCACTCCTCCGAAATGAAGTGGGTGCAACAATTTTAAGAGAGAATGATTATTCCGCTTGTGTCTAATTATCCCTCCCCAAGGACATTCTTATCACTGGTTTAACCTATGAGCTAAGCATACCTAAGGTAAACGACAGAAATGCCACAATATAGTAGATGTTTACAATGCATGAAATGCAACAACATTTATTGCTACAGACCATTTTTCTAACTTGCTCTGAAGTATTCAAAAAAGCATACACGGTGAAGTACTGCCCGGGGTTATTCGAATAAGAGTGAGCACAGCTCATCACTTATTAAGTAAAATGGAAGCTCAACCATAAGGAATAGACCTGCGCTTCCGCGAGCTGCTGCCCATCTTCCAAGCACCGAGCAAATGTGTCACCTTTCTATAACTGATTCTCAATGCCTCCTGGGATGTGCAGGCCCCCTTACTAAGTGACGCCTGCCCCTCTCTTTCGTCTCCCCGCCCAAACTTTGTTCCTGGTTCGTAATCTGAAATCGGGACATGTGGCAAGCCTGCTGACGCGAGGTTTTTCCCACGAGAGAGATAGAAAGAGAGCAATAAAAGTTTAATCTCTGTGCTCAAAAGCGGAACTGCTTACCCGTACCAAGAAAAATGTCTTTGACACGGCGTCTGGCAAACGCTCTTTCCTCATGTGAGCGCAACTGGTGGAGTAAAATTATTTTCCAAAAAAATATTACAAGGATCACGAGACAATGACGCAATAAACCAGTTTTTCACTTTTCTGAAACAGGTAGACTAAAACGCAACAATGTGTGCATTTAAAAACCCAAGAAAAGTTTACTCACCTGTTCTCCACTCACAGGGTTTATTGTGTGTCGCCGCTTTGAGAATATCGCCACGGAGAACAGTTTATTACGCCAACACGCTTGTGAGGAAAGATGCAGTAAAGAAGACGTTATAAATTGGAAACAAACCAGCTTGGACATTGTCAGTTCCAAAGTAGAAGTAATGCTTGTTAATGACAGTCATTTGTTTATTTGTGGAACAAAAGGACAGTAAAGTGCAAAGAGACTATATATTCAGTTGGTCCCTTCTTTAGGACGGGAACGCGGTTCGCCATGGTTTATCAGTGGAAATATTAGCTACTTGGTGTCTGCGAGCCAGCCGGGGAAACGGTACGCAAAATATCACAAATGATGACCTATATCTCTACTAGAGTGTCGTTCCACTCTCTTAAATTTTGTTGCCTTGACCCACCTTTCTAAGACGAGAGAAAAAAATGAAAGAAAACGCACTGCCCCCACCTCAATAATTACAACGTTTTACAGGCCCCAAATACTTGACCGTTCAATCAAAGGCGTTGTTCTGATGAACACCATTTTATGATGTATCCACTGAAACAACCGCCGCTTCCAATCACTTGGACCGTTCAAATTCAACCTTAATTGCCTGAATCAAAAGATTACCCTGGGGGTGTTATCTGGATTCCCGCAAGGGTCAGTTCTTGGGCCAATACTATTTAATATTTATATTAACGATTTAATTCAAGCTATCCAACCTGGCGTGTCTGTTAAGTTATTTGCCGACAATTGCATAATTTTCAATAACATAAATTCTATCGCTGACCAGCGTGACTTGTGTGAGAACTTAAACTACATAAAAAATGGTGTAAAAAGTGGGAAATGGTAATTAATTTTGAGAAAACCGCATATTTATGTCTGAGTAACAAAATCCGAAAATTCGAGTTTACTTATAATGTAGGCGGATACACTATCAGGCAAGAAAAAGAATACAAGTACTTGGGCGTAACGATTACATCGAAGCTTAGCTGGACAGCACATATCGATGGTATATGTTCTGCTGCCCGGAGAAAATTAGGCTTTCTAAAATATAAATTGGGTCGTTCTTCTAGTTCACTAAAACTTAGAGCCTATAAAGTCATAGTTCGTCCTTTTCTTGAATATGCCAGCATTGTGTGGGACCCCCATACAGCTGGTAATATACAAAAAATAGAAAAAATACAACGATTAGCTGCTCGATTTACATACAATCGGAATAGACGTCGCGATTCGCCGTCAGCCATGTTGCAAGATTCGAACCTCCAACTTTTGGTCGACCGAAGGAAAACTGCACAGCTTAACTTTTTCCGCCTCCTATACTTTTCCAGATCAGGATTGCATGCGCCAGATTACATAACAAAGGACACAACCACGGCTTCACGTCATAAACATAGTCTTAGCATTACACCTATATTTGCACGTACTAACATTTACAAGTATTCATTTTTCCCGAGAACAGTGTCTGATTGGAATGCTCTGCCCCATGATTCCCCTATGCTCGACATGCCGAGATGAAACTGTGCAACTTTTTCATGTCGCTTAAGTATGCTTCTTTGCCTGTATTTGTTCCTTGTTTTTCACGAATTTCCAGTATAACATGAATTTTGTTCTGCAGTGTATGTATACTGCAGCAGAAGTGTATGTATACAGAAGAATTTTGAACTGTATCGCCCTCTCCTGCATGGACCATACTTGTTCCGCAGTGTGTGATAAATAAATAAATAAAATAAATACTGATGGCTGAACCAAGCAACACTTATTTCTGTACATCATTAAGAACAATAAAATATTTAAGCTGGTTTATGTGGTTTTAAACAGCTTGGAGATCAAAATTCTACATTTAGTGCTTGTACCCGTTATGCTGTTGCATTCACAAAACTTTATTGCAGCAGCGATTGAATAAACGTTTCGGGACGTTCCTCATTTGCGCCAGCTACAGAAGGGACGAGAATAACTAAGCTTCAAAGCAACAGTTATGGTTGTGGAGGCCCACCACCGCTTTCTTCTGGACTTCCTCCGGGAAACTTATGCGCACCTGTATCTTTAGAACTGTGTGAGCTATTCCAAAGAGTACATTCTAGCAATTAAATAAAAAAATGAAATTAAAATAAAGCGCGACTCCTGCGCTATCGTGTCGGTTTCCCCAAGCTGGGTTGAAGTCACCAGCGAGATAATATTACGCACTATTAACTACGCACTATTAACTACGCACTATTAACACCACGCGGAAATACACCTCAGCGAATTGACCCGCAAACAGAGGGCAGGCGGGAAACTCTATTTTATTGATGGGTTAAAGTACTTTACGCAACATCACGATCGTTTTTATCTAGTAGAGATCAATAAACAGAGCGCCAAGAGCGGATTCTTGAAGTGTTTTTATTCTTGTTCCTTTTATACGGCAACCTCGGAGCCGTGAAATGCGAGATTGTCTATCTCACGGCGTTTGACTTCCTGGTTTCAACTTCCTTTTTCGTGTTGCCCTCTGGGCACAGAACGACGGCTCAAGATATAAGCTGTTGCAGAGTGTCGGCACTCACTATAAGACTTGTGTCACAAGCCTAATGCATCGACCATCGAGCAGAATGAAGATCTTGTTGTTCTTCGGAGTCGCTCTACTGTGGAAAGGTAACGTGTAGAACTTCGCTTCTTCGTGGAATATTGGTGCAGACTTGTTGTTTCAGATATTCCTTAACTATATTGATTTGTATATGTGATTGTGTTGTCAAGTTTAACAAAAGGCAAACGTTGCAACGACTTTGCAGTACGAACCATGCAGAGCTTCTACTGCAGGTCAACCTTGGCTTATCTCATTTTAGCTCGCTCTTTCACGTGATCTTCGCTCGCACGTAAAATCTCACAAAAAATAATATGCGGTGTAAGGTAAACTCATGTACAAAATTATGTGTCTATATTAACACAGATGCTCACGTGACGGTCTCAAGCAGCTCATGAAAAGGACAGAAGTAACCGACACTTTATGAAGAATACACCTGCGAACTCGAGCATTGTTGTTAGTGGTATAGGATCGAAGACCATCTAAACTTCAGAGCACGTGTGAGGCGCTGCTTACAACTGATTTTTTTTGTTGCTCTGAGCCAACGCTTGGAGATGCCGCGGTCTATTCAGCACATTGTTCAGCAGTCCAAGTTAAGCTAGCGTAGAAATGTTCTAAAATAAATTTAAACTGATACGAAAAAGTTGCATTAGGAACGTGCAGCAAAAGAATAAACGGCAGCGGCTGAACTCCGTCGTCACGGCTGGAGCACCAATGCTTTACAAAACACTAAAAATGTTATCTCGGTGATGCACCTCGTCCAACAATGCCCAGAAAATCCTCGTGAGTGCGATATCACTTTGTTGCAGAATAACTCAAGCATATTTGTAGCGTAAGTGTCGCAGGATCATATTTGAGGTTTTCAACTGGTGCTTTACATTTTTTTTATTTTGATATATTAGTAATGCTGTAAAAATGACTCATTATTTCGTCAAAACTCATATTTTCGCACACAGATATCTCAAGGCAAAAATAATTAGTTTTCTCTAAAACAGGACTTGGTTAGGACGAAAGAAACATCACTCTGCTTTCTCTCTTAGTCAAACGTTCGCACCAAGTAAGAAAAAAGATTTTACGCCTATTGCTTAAGGTGGAATAAAATGCAAAATAGGATTATATATATATATATATATATATAGATATATATATATATATATATATATATTTATATATATATATATATATATATATATATATATATATATATATATATATATATATATCTATATATATATATATACAACACATATATATGTATATAAACTGTTTGCTTTTTCTGCAGCCAAATACGCGGTTGGACGAAGTGAAGGGACCCAACCCGACACAGAAGATGCAACTGCTACCGCGTACTCCGGCACAAAACAACAAGTCATCAGAGGCAAGTTTTTGCTTAAAATGCTATTCGTTTTCCTGTGTATTTCATTACAGCTGAAACGTTTTCTCGCGCTGCAGTCCACAAGCAGCTTTTTGGGCATGCGCGGGGCCGATGTCCTGTAGTATGTTTAGTGTATGCGTGTTTTTAGTTGCGAAGCCATCGGTGAAGCTTCGGAACCCAGGATCGAGGTGGCTAATTTAAAAATTCGGTAACCTAAGGCCGCCTTTCCATTACAGAAATCAGTTTTTTTTAAGACGCGCTATTTTAGTCGTTTACATTACTACACTGGCATAGCCATGACTAACACATGCCAATAAAGCTGTATCTTTAATCAAAAAACAATTATTTGCAGTGTGGCTGTCTCTCACTAATTTTATTTCTGCATAACAGCTCTTACCGCGAATGTAACAGGGATACACGAAGGAAAAAAACTCCGAAGACACCTCAGCCCTTCTCACGAGGTGCGAACCCTTAAACATAACGGAACGCTCCAAAGTGATTCATCCAGTTTTCAACTGCAAGTAGTTTATGCTGTTCCTGCATTGTGTAGAGTACGCGAGTTGTGGGCTCACACCATCTCCTGGACTGCCGGCTGTCCACGTGGCTTTTGCAGACCCAGGCGTTGAGAAACCGGGCAGCTTTTTACTTGTCCTTGTTCGAATATTTTAAAAGTTATTCAATGAACATTATCGCTGTCCCCTTGAAGCTCTTTCTCTCTACCTGGTGGGGACGCCAACGCACCAAGTACATTTTTGCTCAAGGGGCCAGTTGTGGCTTTCGTCTTAATTGGAAGAAAAAAGAATGCGCTTCATCCTTGCCTAGTTAAAAATCCATATTACAACGTGAAATTCAGGTATATGTTTCCAAGTATTTCCTGGCGCACTTTTATTCTTCGTGACTCGGCGTTGCAATATATTCGTTTTCTAGCAAAAAACTTAAGTCAAAAAGTTTAGAATATTGTACAAAGAATTTTAGCAAACGTTCCATTCTTCTGGGAAATAACCTGTCTACTCTACAGGAAGGGATATAGTTCATCCGAGCTACAACTGACAGCTGAGCAGTGCGGTGGATTTGGCTGGAGTGAGGTGCCAATAATAAATAAATAACATGAAGTCAGGATTCTTATAGTAGTCTATACCATAGTAACTAGTCTGGGATAAATATCCCACACGCACCTCTTCAACTTTACGAATATCACTTAAACCTTACAAATACGAAACTACCCAAGCCACCTGAGTTGAAAGACTCATTGCTTTCTAAAAATATTTTTCTTGTGAAAACACTTGTACAGCTTACTATTCACTAACCTTACTTGTTAACGTATTTAGTCGGCCAAAAATATTATATCACAATTTTTTATTGTCGTAAAAAATGGAGGCAAATTCCTACGTGCTCCATACTTCGGAGTTTGCCCATTTTTGAAGAAATCGCTTGCGCTTTGTGCAAAAAAGACTTGAAATTTTGTTTTCTTTTTTTTGGTATGTAATTGTAGGGCCTCGAAAGCAAAAACTCTAGAGCACTTTCGAAAACGCGCTTTTCGAAACCACAGTGGTTGAAACTCGTATTGTCTATTACTCATACAAACAAACACATTCGGTCTGCAACATCGTCATTGTTGCAGACCGAATAATGTTCGGCTGCGATCAAATTAAAGAATATCTTTAGCAGGCTAATCTAGTAGCGAAGATATGTTGTTACTGGAAAGAGAGAAAGAGGGAGAGAGTAAACGTGTTTATGACAAAAAGCAATGCAGAGGAATCTCCAGTCCATGAGTCCTTGGGCTTTCCAGCCTCAACAGCCCGCAACAGTGTCAAGCGCTATTCATTATCGGAACTGGTGACACCTCCCTCCAAAATCTTTGTATTAACACGAGGAATTGCGTCTGTTCTCTTCTATGCAGTGTTTCTTGATCGAATACGTAAAACCTAGAAATTAAACATGAAGATCTTCCAGAGCTTCAAAGGGCGGTGCTGCTCGCTAGTGGGATATTGTATCCTTATAGATTAGTTTGTTACCAATTACCCAATACCAAGTAGGGTTTCCGGGATTTTGGTAGTTACCGGTTACCCAGTAATGGGATTCAATGACTGGCCCACACTTGGGCCACTGGTGCACTAGAAAATACACGGCCAGGCCGCCTACCACCAATTCGTGCTACTATAATTCGTAGCACCCATCATTGATCTACCCATTTTTCACACATGGTTAGTGGTCACACACGGGTGACGATGAATTCACGTAAAACATGGTTGAATGAAGCGACCTAGCGGACAAGAAAGAAATAATAGCCAGGGTTTTATTAAGATGTTGGATGCAAAAATGCATCACAAGGGGAGTGACGCGACATAAGGACAGCAGAAGGCTATAAATCTCTCATCGATTGCATAGGCTGCGACTGACCGAGGTGCTGGTAGCATGTCGGAATGATAGTTACAGTCTAGGCAAGCGTGGTGTTAGCTAACTTGGGCCATTATGATTTTAGTAGTTTTTCTTGGCAAATGAGCACGAAATGCAGTTTCCGGCTTGCTATGCAGACATATGTGTGCATTGAACACACCCAATGCATTCAAAGTGGGACCAAGATATCATAGTCATCAGTTGTACATAATCATCATCGTGGTCGGCTTGTTCTGCCGACTCACCGTGAGCCCTACGGCCTTAGTAAGGGAGCGGACCTTGCAATGGAACTTTTTCCAGTAGCGATCTGCGCATGCGCGGGCTGCCGGTCCGCCATTCTCGGCAGGCGCCTCCGGCAAGATAAACAAAAGCGCGCCCCTCGGTTTTCTGCTTAGGGAGCGGCTATAATCTGCACGTTTTCTTTTTTGCTCTCTTTGGACTCCTCGTGGTGGATTCGTACGTGCATACAATAATGGCTTTCTAAGAAAATGGGTGAGGACGCTTGAGACTGACCATGCTGCCCGCACATGGCTGCCAGTGAGGGGCTTACGAAAATGAAAAGAAAGGGGGGGGGAAACGCTTCGAACACGGCATATTAGTCACGAGAACGTTCGCCTGATACCGTGACATTCATTTCAAAGGTGCGGGTGGCAGGTCAATGCGGGAGGGGCTGCAGGACCACGATATTTTGTGCACGAGTTCTCCGAAAGCCAAACTTCCTTGGGGGTGTGCCTTACAGCCATTTTTAGTTCGCCGTGGCGGCCGCTAGAGAGACCGGTACTGGATAAAGGTCCATTACCGTTTCTTTGTGGAGGTCTACTTTCACCCTAAATTCTAAATATGAGTATATATATACTGCAAAACAGAAATATATCATACGAGGGATTCCGTAAAAATACACATAAAAGATGCAGTCCTTATTTTAAAGTGCTATTCGAATACTTAAGGGGATTTATAGCGCCGACTATGGTGATTGTCACTTTTCTGTGACACAATATTCCTGTATCATAAAAAAATGACAATCACCTCATTCGGCAGTACAAAGCACCTTTACATAGACGAATAGCACTGGCAATAAGGACTTCATATTTCATGTGTTTAGGTATACGTCTACATATACATATACAGGCGCACGGTAATCCCTCGTTGTTAAAAGTCGTAAAATCGGCTAAACTTTTCTAGATAAGCTGAGTTATGAGTCCAGGGAAATGCAGGAAATGTGTGGTCAGGTCACTGAAATAATACTTACAGCTAGAAACAAAAACTCCACTGCACAGAGGCGCTATAATAATGAATGCAAAGAAGTTCGCGGACAGTTCTTTTACTGCGAAAGAAACTACTGCGTGATACGCACCTTTTTTACGTTCGCATGTGATCCCCAAAAACCGTTCTAGAGCTCTTCAATACATGGCATTATTTGTAGGTCACCACGGCTAAACTCTACATTGGTGCTAAGGAGGCCAGCATCTTTGTTAAATCCGTCGATGAAGGACCCCACGACCAGCTGCATTGTGCAAAGCTTTCTTAACAATGTAGGCGTCGGACAGCAATCCGGTAACGTGAAAACTGGCTTCATGCAGCATTAAGCGCATAGAGGGTGATAAGCGATAAAAGGGGAGACCTTACCAGCTGTCCGTAGCGGTCCTTACCTTATGTCAACGCTGTGAAGATTTTGAGATATCAGCACACCACTAAAAAAACCTTTCGAGATAAAGGTAGGAAAATGTGTGGCTCTTAGGGGAGTTAAATGCCCGGCGAAAAAAACGTCTCTACGTATCTCATATTTCGAGATGCCCCAGTTTGCGTTGACCCGGGATAACTGCATATCGATTTGTCCAAGAGACCGAACTATGGGTAAGGTTCAGGTTAGAGTTACGGTGAAATCATTTTGTTTAGATGTTTTTAGTTTATTTGCTGACGTACACAAACCAAACGTGTATTCTTAATAAAAGTACGCTGGCACTCTCGTTATGTGCATTCATTCACGCTTATGTGTGCCTTGTTTTACTATGCTAAAATATAAAACGTAAGGCTACAAAGCAATTTTACAAGTTTGTAGCCATTCTTGGTATATATGCTTGGCGATCGGGCATTTTTTTACATGGGGCGGTGGTTGAATTAGACGACACACTGACCAAGATTGTGACTCAAGAAAGAAAGTTTTTAATTAAACTTGCCTACAACCCGGTTCGGGATGAAGCCGCAGTGGCGTAATTCAGCATTCCGGTACGTAACTGGCAAAGGTACTTCCCCGAAAGGACTGCTGCACACGCATGAAAGCACCCATTACTCATTTTTATGGACAACACGAAATTCACAACAATAATCGGTATAATTTTTGATAACTAGGGCGTCTCTTTGTGTGACCAGCGACAAAAAACCGAAGCGTTGAGGGATTAAAAAACGCTGGTCTGTCTCTTGGGTGTACGCAGCATTGAAATCATCTTTCGTGGAATTCAAATGCTTTTGAGCGTGATGCATTTTTGGTGCCTTGTCGTTATCATGATGTTAGGTTATGAATGCCTTGGTGTTTGCAAAAATGCCAATTTAGTGTTACGGTGCCTACCATAGTCATCACTGCTACTTCACATTATTCTTCCATTAATAATATTGAATCGGCTTTCATACATCAATTGGCGTAGGATTTTGACCATTTTTTTCGTCATGAAAGTATTTTTTCACCGCATATAACAATCGGCGTTTTTATGTAAATGCCTTATCTATTTTGATCAGATATGTGTGGAGGTGATGTCGGATTCTCATCGGGCGTTATAACAAGTCCAAACCACCCAGGAGATTACCCGGCCAACACAAACTGCACATGGAATATCATTGGTTCTCCTACGGAGCGAATTGTCTTGGAGTTCAAGAGCTTCCACCTGGAATATTGCTACGTAAGTGCAGAAACTGCACCCTTGCGTTTCAAATTTTTCTACACCTATGAAATTCAACCTATCGCTTTCGCATGGCCCTTAACTAAGCTTGACCTTTGCGCAAGGCATATAAATTGTGATAAAGTATGTGTGCCTGGCCATCTCCCACATTTACCTTAACGTGTGTTCATTTCCATTATTTGTTCGTTATCACTTAAGAAACAAACGTGGTCCTTTTAACGCTGAGCTGCAGAAGATGGCTTGTGGACCATACAAGTTTATTCTACGTTATTAGGCATCTCTTGCGCCGTATGCAGCATTTTCGGAAAATTGCAGAATTGTGTAAAAAGCCGTGCATGTCTTTCGACGTGCTTACTCGTAAATGTTTGTACATGAACAGAACCCTAAAAAATTATGTATTTATAGTTTGTTTGCGCCCGATAAATGTTTATAGCAGTCATGGTCATGAAACTGCTTTTATTGGCAAAGTAGTGGTCAGCAAGTTGTTAGGGTGCTGCGGCAAGCAACACAATTGGTTTAAAAATTGTTAACCCCGGTGTCCTTTTGTGAGATTTTTCAATAAAACGTAATATAGTAAATACCGACTTATATTGTGTAAATGGTTGGGAAATGAGGGCCAGAGAATTCCGCAAACATTCTGCGTTATTGGTTTTAATGAAGTTGTAGGCTGCAAGAAGTTTGCACTTAGACACCTGTCCCCGTGTCTTAAGATGCATCGTCATATATAAAGTTCCCATTGCGGACAATAACAGAAAGGCGTCAGGTCCAAATCTCTCGCCAGCTGAGAGAACGTGCAGCGTTTCACTACTTTCTGAATGAAAGAAGAACAAATACATTTTAATGTTCCTCGCAACGCTCTTTGTGGTTGTCAGTACCCCAGGCGCCACTCCGGGCAAAATTTTTCAGAACGCGACACTTCCGTTTCCGACAATTCCGTAATATGTACCTTCAGCTTTAATTGGCAACTTGCCCAGGCTCAGGGTATATGTGGCGAGCAATTCTGTAGCGATGGCGCAGGGTTCTTACGCGAAGAATTTCAGTTTTCCTAAACTTTTGCCCCGAGCCAATATGACGTATACACAATGTTGAGGATGGATCAAACAAAGGAGAGTGCGCCGATGGTCCTCGCGAAATTAATGCAGCGCCGTTGGTGCTCCGAGACATGAAATGGTAAGCTCTGCTACTGATATCTCGCACTGTCATTCATAGTATCGCAATGGCCATGCCAGCCTATATGCGGTAGGCTAGATATCATGTCACGTGGTCCGCGGCGGACAGGTATCGCCCTTGCACCTGCTCGAAAGCCCGTCGCTGTTGGCCACGGTGTAAGAATATTCTTACACCGAGCTGTGGACGCACGTTGCCAGACTAGTGTCTAACCGCTGCTTCCGAAAGCCTTGTTCTTTTGAGACTCGCCAATATTGACCGGTCGTGTGGGAGTCATGGCTTGTCATCTGAGAGCTTGGGTGCAAGCGACAAGCTCATTTCAATGTTTCAGCCGATGTAGTTACACAACAGGAGTCTGAATCTTAAACACCATAGGGCTGTCCTTACAAGCATTTAAAAATCACAATAATACCAGTACTTCAAAAATTGAAGAAAGCATAACTGGGATAAAATACTTTGTTTGAAGAGTTTGCAAAACCAAACGAAACGGACCATTCGCTCCTGATAAGCGTGACTTTAAAAACTGAAGCGCACACATCCCGCCACCCAAGATTTCTCATTTCGAGAACCATTCAATGAAACCGCGAACATTGTCAGTCAGCAACATCATATGGAATATTAATGACAATGTGCACGTTTTTGTTATTAAAAGCATCGTCCAGCGCGGCATAAAACGACAAGAACAAATGCGAACTAAGTTAAAAACATTGGAGAGGGGCAGTAGGCGGGGATGAGCGCCGTAAACCAAATAAACTTCTGACATTTTTCTTGTCGATAGTTTCCCCTGTGTCTACTGCAAGGCATGTTTTTCTAAGCAAACCTTAATTAGGCTTGTGTAAGTGGAAATACCGCAACTAATAAACAACAGTAGAGTGTCTTATGTCAAGTAATTTTTTTAAATCGACTGTAGCCTGGTTTGTACCTGCCATAAATACCTGTTTGTTTTTTATTTGACCGTTAGAAAAACAACATTAAATCTCGCGCCGAATAATGGCCCAGTGTTCGTCAAAATTTGACAAGGCTGTTACAGTCTTACCTCTGCTCCCGCAATGTGGTTTTTGCCATAAGAATGGTGGTGTTGACACAAACTTGAAGAAAAAGCCCATTGTTGCCGCAATGGCCAGGAATAATATTCTGACAAATATAGTCCAATGGATGTAGATCATCGTTTGTGTGCAAAAATGTCCACGTGGCATTAGAGGAGGCCGTCGTCGATGGAAAGCCAATATATTTATATTATTACTAAAAACCGTTAAATGCACAGCCATCTTGTCACCTCGTCTAGTGGCCTTTTTCATCGCCCATGCGTCGTTTGCGCTCGCTGCTTGCATCGTCCTCATGGTCGTCGAAAGGTCCAACAATCGCTCGCCCCACAAGGGTTCCTGTAAGCGAGAATTTAACAAAGGCTTGCAGGTAAGCCAACAAACGTTAATGTTCCGTAGCCAAGCCTTGGGTGAAGATATAGGTTAGTCTGTTGCTCGTATCCAGCCGCTGTCTGCAACAATCTTTTTCGCCTTATTTCCTGCCTCCTCTTTCGTCTGGACTTCGCCTTTCTTCTGGCTTTCTTTCTGGATTGCTTGGTTGTGACCACGCGAGGTGATGAGTCACAGTAAGGTATTTTTCGACAGGTCACAGTGGGCACTGATTTCATATGTGGTTTTATTGATGCCCTGAATTTGTTCCTAACATTAGGGTTGAACACCTGAATGTCGACACCTTGGACAGCGTAAAACATCGCGGTACTAGTTTCTGCACGTTTCTTTGATTTCCAAGCACTTGTAGTCGCCTTGTTTATCACTGATGTCTTCATACTGACGGCTGTATTTTTGTCTGGCCCGTTTCCTGGAGATGAGGGTGCGCATACTTTTGCAGACTTCCTCAAGCCGAGGTGAACGTGTACGGTCCATGAGGGGTCCGAGTCTGTACGAGCAGCGCGTTGAAGCCGTTCATATCTTTTGGCGCTCCCATTGTGTGACTGTAGCTGCTGCACGTATGTCTCGGTCGTACGTCTTACGCCGAACACACTCCTGCCGCACCCACGCCTCTCCGAGGCGTAGCCAATTTTCTCGCTCGATGATGACTTCATGGTGTCATCTGTTGAATTTGACTCGACTGCTCCGCTTAGCCCATCGAAATCTTGCCCCACATCATACCCCGCAGGAAGGTCATTTCGCATAGAGTCTGCAGGATGACCCACGGTTGGATACCCACACGCCAAAGGTACACTCTATAAATTGAGGTACGGAAGTTTTACTGGTAGCAAATTGGACTGCTAACGCATCATCGAGGATGATTTCTTTTTTTTTCGCTGTGCTGGCCGCAGTAGATTGCGGGAGCTCTATACGACCTGTTTTCTGCTCCTACTTGTGCCGCCTCTGGCACCATCGTGTCTAATTCGGAGGGAAGAATGCACAGCAGCTTGTAGTACCTCCAGTTCCGTCTTAGCTGAGTCGTAATTGATAAAGGCACACTCTGTCATTGGGGCTGTTGATGCAGTTATGTTTGAACATTCTTGCTATCGATCACCTGTTACTAGAAAACCCATGGATGTCGTTGAAGTCGTCGGCTTCATGTAGGCTCCGGTTCCTCTCCAGGCTCCTTACTCTAAGTTGTAGGATTCGACTCATACTTTCATAGGTGTTGCCTTCTTTCTTCTTTTACAAGATGGGGGTCATGAGGGGCATGTGCTTTTCGTCCGTAAAGTCTTTGTTCAAGGCAGCGGATAAATATGTACGCTTCTTTAATGGACTCTTAGGTATCGTTGAGTCAGGTGTCAATAGCAGCAAGTCGGTCGGCACTGTGCTGGAGCCTCGCCATCGAAACAGCGTCCTCGACGTGTTTTGCTTACTCAAGAGTGGGCCTCAATTCTCCGATAAGCTTCCGAATCAAATCGAGAAGGATTCTTTGAACAATCTGCAGCCGTTTCATTTGCCTCGAGACCTCCTCCTCGCCTCGAGGTGAGCGATGCGGTCGAAGAGTAGATTTCCGCTCTATGGCTCACCTCGTTGTGTCGCTTGACGTCCCAAGTTTCGGCACCATGTGGAAATGGTCAAGCGAGGAGTTAGATTTCGCCTCTCCATCTTCGTGGTGAATGATGCAGACGGAATAATGAAGTTCTTCAAATGCTCGAGGTGAGAGCACGTTCTCGACTCACTCCGATAACCGACGTTCGATGCTTGAAGCAGGTGAGGGGTGAGCGCTGCCTTTCTTGCTGGAAATTAGGTTTATTTAAACTATTTACTTAACTCCAAGCATTTAGATCAAGACAGAATGACGGTTACATTGTCACTCTGCCTGTAGCAGCCTGTTCGGCCAAGGTCTATACTGAACCAGATCCCTCTCGACCGACCCCGGACAAAACCCAACACTCCGCTTTTGATCCCCAAAACCAACGCCTCTAAAGGGGGTGTTCAACTCTCCCTAGTGTTCTCATAGCCCGTTTCCCACGCACCTTATTGCCTCCGACAAGCAAATACAAGACATCTGCCACCTAAAGTCACTTACCGTGCAGACTAGTCAAACCATTACGTTAGACGGGTGGAGACTGATCAAAGCCAAACTCGAACGCTTAGAGCGGTCTTCGCGCGGCTAACATCTTCTAGCTTCCTCGCCTTGCCGCCTCGAATTTGTGTCCGCGGGCGCAAGCACAGTGAGGGAGTCGTTCCTTATCTCCTCCCAAATTAAGGGACGCCGCCGCCGCCCACCATCTGAGTACCGAGAAGAGCTTCCTCAACCCCAGGCGAGTATTCCCGAGGGCGAATGACCCATTAACGAACAGCGCCGACGCCGGCTTCGAAAATCCTCAAAAACTACGGCGGGCGCATTTTCGACACTAAGAGACAGCATCATTTCGCTTCTGGTCAGCTCGTCCACCTTGATAACGAACGACTGAGCCTCTTCACAATATCGGCAAGCTATATTAGCAGCATGCACGCTTTCGGCGGAGAGGTAACCCCGCGTGGGGGCTGTTTTCACTGCTGTGTACCCATCTGCCATTCACTGATTCTGCCCGGTCGAGCTGACCGCATGCCAACGCAACAAAGCAACTCGGGCTAAGCATGCACTAAGCAAGCACTCCGGGCTAAGCAAGCAAGCACTCGGGCTAAGCAAGCACTCCGGTCGTTTACCACACAAAAGGAAGAAACACAAAGCATGCACTCGGTGGCCCCCAACTTCCCACCCCTGCGGTCGCATGAAAGGAACTCAGCATGACAGCTACAAGTGGGGGAGACGCCGATACATGAGCTACCGGCGGCTTTGCTTATATAAATGAGGAGCCCGAACTAACACCTCCGCACCAAGAATGTTGTTTGTATACCAGCTGTACGTACAACATTATTTCGCACTGCAGGTTATGTCTAACTACAGCGTAAGAACGAAGCAAAACACCTCAAGCAGTTACGCGAGTTGTACGCGCAACATCCCAGGTAATAGACACTGTAACAATATTCTCCGTAGCCTAGACATTCCCACAATAGTACGGGACACACAACAACGCTACCAACACTAACAGCCGGCCAACTGCTAGAACCACGGATACTACGCGGCACACTTAGAGCCTCGGCCTAGCCGTGCCCTCCACAACATCAATGAATAAACCAAAGCGCTTAACCACATGTACAGGGCCAGTGAGAACAAATTCGTTCCCCCCTCTACCATTTAAGGCAACCAACCCCCCGAAGGGTGTAAATATTCATACTGGACAACTGAATGAATAACATTATCTGCTCTAAACGTTAGGCGCACGCAGGAACGTTCTTTCACTCTAAGGAAAGAAAAAGAGACACAAAAAAACCCAAACGTACAAACTGACTCTTCTCCTGTACCATTAACAAAACGTTCAAGAAAGCTCAGCCTCTCTTCACGCACTCACGGACACATGTTCTTTCAGGATGCGCAACAAAGATTGTTCAGCCCCGTTCCGCTTCACTTTCTGTCCACTTGCGATGTACTGAAAGTTCCTTTGTGAGTATTTCAGACACTAGTTCACACACACGCGCCACAGTAGGGCCCCACTTGTACGTTCAATGTCCCACCAAGACCACATGCCAACGACCGCAAATAATGGGAGACACTCACCATTGTATCCAAAGGTAAACTCGCTACCATGCTGTAACAGCGCCTCTACGTCTCAAGACGACAGAGTTAAAACCGCCGAGCTGCGCTACTCACATATCACACGCCTTAGGACAGCTGAACGCAACCAACACATGCACAAAAAATAACAAGGGAGAGAACGACCGTACAGGTAAAACTGACAATAATCGTCATCTGAGCGATCCCTACACACACAAAACAAAACACGCTCACAGCTAAGTGTACGCCAAACAACACTGACCGTTCTTTAGCACTGTACGCTATTCAGCGCAAACACCCTTTTCCACGGTGGAACACACCTACGGTCACACGGAAGCTGATTCCGTTTCATGCACCACCAGCTGATTCTAAACAAACCCTAGTGTGGCTCGCGGTGTCCTGTGCTCCCAGCAGAAAAGGAAACACTACACGGCGGTAACGCGCACGATGATGTCCAACCTGTGCCGCCACACCTGCCACCGCTTTCCATGTTCTCGGGCCCGTCGGAATTGAGCTACGCGCAAGGCGCTGCGGGCCGCCTGCGCATTCAGGCTTCGCGCACGCAAGCTCAACAATCAGGCGCGCGATTCCGCTGCCATACAGGACCCCTGGGCTACCTCTGCTTCCTCTGAGATGACCATGCTTTCTAAAGCTTCGCTCGATCTCTGCACCAGCTAATCTACGAGGGGCTCCTCTCGGTCGGCCGTGGCCTCTATGTCGGCGCAAGGGGCGGTCCTACTCTGAACACTTCCTTGTGTTGCCTCGGCAACAGACAGCTGCACATTATCTGCCTCCACAGATACAATTTCCAAAGCTGAAACACTGTCTCGCGAGATTCTGTTACCTCATCTGTCGCAGTGGGAACGCTAAGTGTTTTGTCAACTGGAGTGGTTTCAGCCGCGTCATCTGCATTCTCACTCTACTCATCGTGTGGCGTTTGAAGATCCCATGAGGGAACGAACGATGTGAAAACTCTGGTATACTCTTCGAGTTTGCCATTCCTGCGCAGCTTTGTTTTCTCGTAAGCGATCTCAGCCCTTCCTTGGGCTAATTGAGCGCTAAGCTCCTCAACCATCCATTCGGACGGGCTACCCCTTCCCTTGGTTCAGCCAGCCTTGCTGTTTCCAAAGTGTATTGAGCGTTTTTGAGAGCTAATTAGGCTCTGATCTCCTCAATATCGAGCACAATGGCACTAACCTTCCGGCTGGTGCCGCGACATCCTGTTAGCGTAGTGGCAATACTGAACCTAGAGAAAGCAAATCAGGGCCCACCTGAGCTCACTCCAGGTTCGGCCTGGTCACACTGTCACTGATGCAGCAGCTCGTAGACCCGGTGCGCCGCTCTCACCACTGGGCTGTTGAATCGCGGCTGCGGCCGCCCTGAGCTGGAGGTCACGAGGCCTCCCGATGAGGTGCCGCCTCGTCGAATCACGGCTTCCGGCGCCTTGAGCCGGAGTTCACGAGGCCTCCCGCTGAGGTACCGCCTTGCCAAATCGCGGTTGCGGCCAAAGTGAGCCGGAGCTCATGAGGTTTCCCGCTGAGGTCGCGCTTCATCGAATACGGCTGCCGCCACCCTGAGCCGGAGCTCACGAGGCCTCCCACTGTGGTGTCACCTCTTTGAATCATGGCAGCCGCCGCTCTGAACCAGAGCTCACGAGGCCTGCCGCTGAGGTGTCCCGCCGTTGAATCACGGCTGCCCAGGCCATGAGCTGGAGCTCACGATGCCTCCCGCTGAGGTGTCGCCTCGTCGATGCTTTGGAGTCTGGCTCGTCGTTGGTCAGAGCCGCACCTTGCGTTAAAGGAGCCTTTCCGGAATGCTTCACCAGCTGCAGCACTTGGTCGTGGTCACCCTGTCGGCTGTGTCAGTTAGATTTCGCCTATTTTCTTGGTGAATGATGAAGACGAAATAATGAAGTTCTTCAAATGCTCGAGCCGAGAGGACGATCTCGACTCGCTCCGATGACCGACGTCCGATGCTTGAAGCAGGTGAGGGATGAGGACTGCCTTTCTTGTTGGAGATTAGGTTTATTTAAACTATTTATTTTATTCAAAGTATATACATCAGGACAGAATGACGGTTACATTTTCACTCTGCTCCACAGCAGCCTGTTCGATAAAGATCTCTACGTACCTAGATCCCTTTCGACCGACTCCAGACAAAACCGAATACTAGGGTTTTGTCCCCAAAAACCACGCCTACAAAGGGGGCATTCAAGAAAGAGCGCAAACCCCTTTCAAAATAAGTAATATGAACCATTGATTGCCCACAAGAACCAACTAATCCTACACATGTCCTCACCTGTGGTCACGTCACTCAACACTCTCTCTAATTGCACTGATAGTATGTTTCCCGCGCTCGTTATTGCAACCGACAAGCAGATACAAGACTTCTGCCACCTAAAGTTACTGACCGTGCGGAATAATCAAACAATTACGTCAAGTGGGTGGCGCCTGCTCAAAGCCAAAGCCGAACGCTTAGAGTGGTTTTTGCGTGGCGAACATCTTCCGGTGTGCTCGTTTTGCCGCGTCGCATTGTCTGCGCACGCGCCCCTAAAATAAGGGAGTCGTGGCTAATCCCTTCCCAGACTAAGGGATGCCGCCGCCCGCCGTCTACCGAGAAGGCCTCCTTCAACCCCAGTCGAGTATTCCCGAGGCGAATGACCCATCAACGAACAGCGCCGATTTCAGCTTCGCCAATCCTAAAAACTACGCCGCGCGCCCTTTCGACAATAACAGACGGCATCCTTTTGCTTCCTGTCAGCTCGTCCACCTTGATGAGGAAGGACTGAGCCACTTACCAATATTGGCAAGCCATAATAGCGGCATGGGCGCTGTCCGAGAGGGAACGCCACGTCGGGGTTGTTTTCGCTCCTGTGCACCCATCCGGCGGTGACAGAGACTGCCCGGTCGAGCTGACCCCATACGAACGCAACAAAGAGACTCGGGCTAAGACTCCGGTCTTTTACCACACAAAAGGAAGAAACAGAAACATGAACTGGACGGCGCCCAACTTCGCGTACCTGTGGTTGCATGAAAGGAACGCAGCATGACAGCTACCAGCGGAGGCGACGTCGATACATAAGCCACCGGTGGCTTTCATTAATAAATGAGGAGCCAGAACTTAACAACGGGTAAGTAATGAGGCCATCGTCAAAGAAACTACATTTACAATATTTATAGAGAACCGTTGAATGCACAGCCATCTTGGTTGGTTTGCTGGTAGGAGCTATCAAAATAACGGCGCTTACCCACTCTGGAGAATTGGCCAAGTCTGATTTTGGTTTCATTTTATAAGAAGCCTATGAATTAGTTTTTATATTAGAATAGAGGTGAAATAATAGGGTACAGTGATGCTAACAATCTGAGAAACAACAAAAAAATTCAATACTACTGTAACAACAGGAATTTTATTGAACGAATAAAAATTGGTTGATGCGATTGACTAACAAGTCAAGCGACCGGATTCGGCAATAAAAGAGCGCGACAAACATTCCCGTTTCAGCAACCAAGTCCGAATGCCCCAAATAACAATACATTAGGCACCGACTAGGCGAGACCCAGGCGCCGGAGGGCAACCTCCAGATAACGATTTCAGAGGGAGGAGACCCGCCTACAAGACGACAGGAAATGCTCAATTGTCTCCTCCTGTTGAAACAAGCCGCCCATTGCCAATGGCGTTATGTGTGCGCGGTGTATATAAAAATTAAAAGTAGGCGTTCAGCAGCGAAAGCAAGTCAGTGTGACCTCGCACAGTCGAGACTGCGCAAAGTCACACTTCCAAGAGTACCAGAGATTTTAAATATCAGGGCAGCCAGCGATACTCTCTGTTGGGAAGCTGTCCAGCGAACTGTACCTTTGGAACCTAGTTGCAAGAACGTAGGATACCGTGGGCAGAGTATCAACCAGAGGAACATTCAGTGCTACTCCTGCCAGGTAATCAGCGGTTTCGTTAAGTACCTCTGTGCCATCGGACGCAGACCAGACGGGTTTCCGTGACATGTTCCGGAATAAGTATCGACAGTGATCGACGAAGCGGAGGGATGGTTGAAGAAGATAAAGTGGAGCAGACCGAAAAAGAATCCGTCCCAGTGATCACCTTTAAATGCTCTTCGCTGAGCTTTCGAAGAGCTAGCGCGTTTCCCAAAAATTCTGCCAGATATACTGACGTAAAATTTGGAAGACGCAGAGGAAATGCCCAGTCAAGCGCAGGTGAAAATATACCTCCACCAGTTTTTTTGTCCCGAACAGAAAAATCTGTGGCTATAACCAGATGTGTCGGGAACTCTTCCAGGTGGTTTGCTAAACGTCCAGATATCGTCCTCTCCGGCAAGCATTTGGCATTGGAGGGAAAAATGTTGTCGAAGTCGATGTCCACTATCGCACTGCGACAGTCAAACGTAGGTACATATAATGTGTTGATATTTAAAGGGGCGAGCAAGGACTGGACGAACACCACCTGTGGACGCGTGTACGCGGGTCATGACTGGGCAGAAAGGACGCTGGGGAGTGTGCGAAAGCCAATTGTGATATCGATATAGGCAATTTCTTGCACAAAGCTATGTTTCTACTGTCACAATCTTGAAGCGAGATATGAGAGGAAGTGTTCAAGCCTCCCAATACAATAGCCGATTGGGGACGTAACTTGGCAATCCCTTGCACAACAGCAAAGCTTGCCTTTCTAAAGTAATCAATGGTCGGAGCTTGTAGACTGGATAACTGGAAAAAAGAATTCAGCTGAATTCCAGAATACGGCGCATACACAGGCGATAGAATATAAGGAGAACGTCTCTGCGCATTCCCGACTTCTTATTACAAAATCTTTTTTTAACAGCGCAATCGCTCTCCCCCCTTTCGCCGCAATGAAGTGATATAAGGGCACAAATTCAGAGTGCTCTCATAGAATACTCCTAAATATTTCAGAGGTAACCTGCGGTAATATTTTCTGTCTGTATGTCAGATCAATCGAAACTGGGTCTTTCACTATGAATTCCAAGAGGGCACGCTTGTCGACAATTAGGGATAGGCAGAGGCATCCAGCCATGATTTTAAGGCCGACATATAAAGCTGCAGTAACTGGAGCAAGACATGCGTATTACTTGACGAGCTAAAAAATGCCAGATCATCAGCATACAAGCACGACTGTACGTCCGTAATAAAGGGAACCTCGCTGAGTAGCACGTTAAATAAAACAGGAGACACAACGGATCCTTGAGGTAAGCCTCGCGTTTGATTTTTATTTGAACAGGTAACTCCGCACTGGGCAACAATTTGCGACCGGTTAAAAGCATCCTAATCCACGAAGTAGTATATTCAGGGAAACCTAACCGAACCAGCTGTTCTAAAAGTATGCCATGTTCTACGCAATCATAAGCTTTGGCCACATCCAATGTCACAAGCGCAGCGGCGACTATGTAACGACAAGCCAGACGAAGGCGGCTCTCTATATCTATGTGCGCCAACCATATCGAGCAGCCTGGCCTGAAGCCCACCTGCATAGGACTACAAATGGTAGCACTATTTAAAAACTTTTCGATTCTGGCCAATCAAATCCTCTCAACAATTTTTTCAAGGTTAGACGTTAAGCTTATTGGCTTAATGTTATCGAATGAAAAAGTTAACCCGGGTGTTTTAGGCAAGGGAACAACTTTCCACAGCGCCAATTGAGAGGAACCCAGAAGGTACAGAGAGTGTTTGCAATATGCAGGAGGACTTCAGGCGACTCCGTAAACATCATCTTTATCATGGGGACAGTAATACCATCTGGGCCTGGTGCTGCATCTGGTACACGCTCCACACATCGTATAGCTCTCCCTTTGTAACCCCTTCAAAGTTCAGAGGAGATGGGCCCAGGACAGGGGAGCCAGCGGCAGGTGGGGCCAGTAGTGGGTAGGGGCAAGTGAAACAAGCCTGCAGTCCCGGAGCCAACTGACCAAGAAGATCTTTTAAGGCGATTGGCGTGTGAATGAAGAAATCAAGGTTTGGGTTAACTATGGCCCTTTTTCCTAATCCGCAATAAGGTGAAGCGCGCACGCCTATTACAAGTTTTTGAGAGGAAAGAAGAGCGACTTGTGTTATATATGTACTTTGTGCGTGCAACAGTACGTTTAAACACAGCGCAAGAATACTTAACATTGCTGTAATTTTCGGGAAACCTGTTATACTGTAATTTTTTCCACGCTGATTTTCTTCTCTGGAAATCCCGTGTACATTCCTTATTCCACAAAGGACTGCTTGGCTTCCCTCAAACCGAAGAAATCGTAAATTTAGCTCGAGTTGCCGAATCATGAATTATTGATACTACCTTCTTGGCACGAGAGTCATTTTCCTGAGCGGGTATCGAAGTAATGGCTGAACGCAATCCTTATTCATAAAGGAGTGCTTCGTACGGGTATTGTGTTTTCTTGCGCGGATATTAGAAACCACGGGGACGTGGTCACTAGATGTTGCAGTCTGCCGTAGACCACGCAACATCAAGACCCGGCTCCGCAAAAGTCAATTCCAATACCGACTTACTTTGGCCGCACAGGTATGTAGCCGCTCTTAAATTCTGACAGTAGAGAGACTGGTCGCTAATCCATTCTTATAAACGCCTCCCGCAAGCATGAGTACGATATCCCGAGTCCACATGATAAGAATTGAAGTTTCCTGCGAATATGACATAATTTTTATAAGCCGCTAGGCTGCGTCCAGTGAACCAGTTGATTTCCCTATATGAAAATTATGCATTTTTATTTATTTATTTATTTCAAGTACCCTCAATCGCACAAGCATTAAAGAGGGGAGTGGGTTTTCGGGAAAAAAATACAAGTACGTAGCAAGTAAAAAGGCGGCAAGATTGTAACAGACTACATATGCTGGTAGTAACAGACAAAAAAGTTCATAAGGAAATACGCTAGTGGTTCTTCTGGACGAATGGGAAGAAATATTCGCGTTTTAAAGAACAAACGGAAAACATTTGCAGGCTACAAAGCAAACTACACAAAATTTACACAGTACTACACAAGAAATGCGCAGAACATGCGCTCAAGAACAGTTATTCAAGAGAAATGAAAATAAGCAACAAGCAAATATAACAACAACACAACAGAAAGAACGTCACGTGGAATCAATAAACCCGAAAAGGCGAACAACGATCGGCGAAAAAGATATGAATCAGCTATTGATGCAATGTTACCGGGAAGGTGGTTCCATGCGGTCGAGGTTTGCGGCAAGAAAGAATAAAAAAATGAGTTTGTGTGGCAAAAAATGTTCGCGACTTTGTAGGCGTGGTCGACACGTGAAGAGCGATAAGATGGCCTTGCAATTAGTTGACTGGCTAAACACTGGTGGTGGTAAATTTTATTGAATAAGCAGAGACGGAAAACTTTTCTTCGTAATGATAACACTGGTAGTTGCAGAGTTAACTTCATTTGTGTTGCGCTAGCAGTTCTGTTGTAGTTTGAAAGAATGAAACGGGCGGCGTTATTCTGAACAAGTTCAAGGGTGTATTGCAAAGAAGTTTGATTCGGATCCCGATTGAGGCGGCATATTCTAATTTTGGTCTTACAAGAGTTTTGTAGAATAACAGCTTTAAAGCAACCGGCGCTTTGCGGAAATTTCGCCGGAGGTAGCCTAACGTGCGGTTGGCATTACTGGTTAAGTATTCGATGTGGGCTTTCCATGAAAGAGTTGAAGTTATAATTACACCCAAATATCGATAAGATGAGATGGCTTCCAACTGGATGCCACTGAGATTGTAAACTGAAGCTGGTTCATTTTGGCGAGAAAACCGCATTAGTTTGCATTTGTCAGGGTTGAGTTTCATTTTCCATGTTTTGCACCACCGCAACATACCATCTAGATCCGACTGTAGAAAAAGCTGGTCAGTATCATTCTCTATTTCTCTATACAGGACGCAGTCGTCAGCATAGAGATGGATGCAAGATGAAACGCACTTCGGAAGGTCATTAATATATATTAAAAATAGCAGTGGACCCAAAACAGAGCCTTGTGGCACGCCTGAGGTTACAGAAATCAAAGAGGAATTGTAGTTGAGTTGTTTAGGGTAACATATTGAAAGTGGTCAGTGCGGAAATATTCCAGCCAGGTTAATAATTTTGGATCTATTTTCAGAGTGGAAAGTTTCAACAAAAGTAAACGATGATCAAGTTTATCAAAGGCTTTCGAGAAATCTAGGAAAACGCAGTCTACTCTGGATCTTTTGTCTAGTATGGTATGTAAATTGTGAGTAAAGAGCAGACTCTGTGTTTCGCATGAATATGAACGCCGGAAGCCATGTTGAGATGAGACAAAACACGAATTGGATTCGAGAAAACTGAAAAGTTGGGTATACAATACGTGCTCCATAAGTTTGCAAGGTATGCTTGTTAACGAAATGGGGCGGTAGGTAAATGGAGAATGTTTGTCACCTGATTTCAACAGAGGGACCACCTTCCCGATTTTCCAATGCGTCGGAAACGAACCTGATTCTAATGATTGCTGAAAAATATTTGCTAAGAAGATAGATGAATACATTTTAGTTTGTTTTAGGAATTTTGAGGTAATGTTATCTGGCCCGAAGGACGATGACAACTTTATGGAGTCAATCAGCTTCACTATTCCGCCGGATCAATGAGGATAGGAAACATTGGAATAAAGTCAGCCTGTGGAAAGCAGAGGCATTCATTTGTGGAACATGCGGGCGAAGAGAAATTTGAAAAGACATTGTTCAGCACTGACGGGCATTCGGCAAGAGGTATGGGTTGACCGATTCATCGTTAAAAGAAATTGAGCTGTCTTCCTTAGCATTTACTATGTTCCAAAACTTCTTTGGATCCCGTGCCAACAAGCTTGGCAGGGTATTATCAAAAAAATATTTTTTACAGTCAGAAACGGCTTTCAAATAATCTTCTTCGCCGGCCAGATAAGCAGTCCAGCTATCCTTCGTGTCGCGCTTTTTCGCGGTGCGAAAAAGGCGTTTCTTTTTATTGTTTAGTCTCTTGAGATTATTATTGTACCAGGGCGTGTGAGCACGGGATCGAATACGTCTAGTTGGAATATAGGTGTTAGTTAGCTCATCCACATATGCGCAAAACAATTCCCAGTTTTCTTGTACCGTGCGCTGATCAAAATTCGTTAGAAAAGGCTCCAAGTAAGCGCATAATTTTTCATTTATAGCATCAAAGTCAGCGTTTTTGTAGTCCCGGATTAGTTTCATAGTGCAGGGGTTGCGTGGAGGAGAAACGTTCATTGTAAAGTGCAACAGAGAGTGGTCGCTTAGGCCGGGAAGGTGCGTGATGCCAGATAGAAGATCTGGGTGTGTAGTTAGAATTAAATCTAAAGTGTTGGAACATTGAGCAGTAGATCTGGTTGGTTTTGACACAACCTGCGTTAAGTTAAAACAGGTACATAATTCTACAAAACCTTGCGACTGCGAAGAAAAAGGCTCAAGGGTCGGACCATTGGAGGACCAGACAATGTTCGGGTAATTAAAATCGCCAAGCAAGAGAATCGGCAGGGAAGGGTAACGGCACACAACCGGGTTAAGAACATCATGTAGATTATCGATAATGTCGGTGCCGCGTCAGGCGGGCGGTAACAGGCACCCAGTATTAACTTTGTACATTTGAGGGTAATGCACACCCATACTGTATCTGACTGCGAGGCCACATTAATGCGAAACGACGGTATGTTACGAGATACAGCTACCAGTGTTCCGCCCCCGTGTCTGCCTTCTCTGTCGCATCGATATACCTCAGAAGTTTTATCGCCCGTGAAAATTTCGCTACTGCGCACTTTTGCGGTTAGCCAGGTCTCAACTAATGCAACTACGTCAGCATCACAGGAATCAGTAATAGAGCAGAGTTCATCGCGTTTGTTCATTACACTTCTGATGTTAGAAAACATAAACGATACCGATCGGGAAAGAGAATCGCGTACATCACTACCCCTCGCTAATTGTTAGGTGGTGGGACTTGACGGATTGGATGAAAGAGGAGGGTGACTAGAACGTGCACTGAGGATTAGAAGCAGGCCCTTGGTAGCCTTTTTTACCACTATCAGGACCACGTGGAGCAATTTCGTGAACCGTGTCGACTGAACGGTCATAGGTAAATGTTTTTTTGTTCACAACTAGCTTGTCATGTCTAAGTTTGAAAGCTGGTGAATTAGGAAGCGCTTTGCCGAATTCCACCAACTTCTTACGCGCTAGCCGAGTGGCCGGTGAAAAATCCTGGGAGACCATTATGTCACAGTCTTTAGGATTTGAACGCTGTGCGAAGACTTTATCTTTAGTTTTGAAGCTTTGAAATTTAACTGTAATCGGTCGGCACTTTTCTTCTTGGTAGGGACCACCCAGACGATGTGCACGCTCAATGGCTTCGCAAGGCAGTCTAAAATCCATGTTTTGGTTTATTATATCAACAATTTTCTTTTCGGTTTCCTCCCATGACTCTGTTTCGTCAGAAACCCCATGAAAAAATAAATTTTCACGGCGAGAACGGTCTTCTAAATCATCTAACCGAGAATGGAGGTCAGTGTTTTGCTCGGTAATTGCCGCAACGGATTCCTGGACCGTTTGCAAAACTGCTTCAACATTGTCGATGTCGGCAGATCTAGCCTCAATTTTTGACAACCTGTAATCGATAGCCACTACTTTTGAGGCAAGGGATTGCTGTGCGGTCTTAATTTTGTTGACGGCCTCTAAAAGATTATCCTGCCCTTGTGCGAGGACACTTGATTGTTGTTTTAGGTCGCGCAGGTGTTGAATAATTTCTTTACGCCACTCTGAATCTGGGTCTGAAGTTTGAACTTCGGCAAGTTTCTTGTTGGGACCGGGGTTGCTCTCAACGTCACCGCAAGAAAGTAGTAGTAGGCCAAGAACATCAGAGCACTCTTTGATGACATCACACACAACACATGGGCATGGGAGCAGCAGTAAACTACGGTTTCTAGACGGCTTCGCATATAACGATGTTGTGGTACAGACTTGAACAAGACGAAGGCAAGAGATGTCAGCCATGGGTACAGCAGTGTCGCTCCCATGCCCACTGAAGTGTCGCCAGACAAGGGGGCTTCTTATATCCTGTTGCGATGGTGCTGCTTCAAACGATGTGGCTCTTGATGAAACTTGATGGAAAGGACTGTTGACCACGCATTCGGCATGTGCGCTCCTGTAGATACTGTCGCTGCTTTTGGCCTCCCCCAAGATAGCGAACGGCGAATCTGCAGTTACTCTGCTCCCGCGCAGGCAGGAAACAAGCCACGCCAGAACCTGAACAAGACGAAGGCAAGAGATGTCAGCCATGGGTACAGCAGTGCCGCTCCCATGCCCACTCAAGGAAGAATAAAACACTTCCTGGTCATTCAACATAAACTTCAAGAATTTCACTCTCAGATGAGCGAAAAACAATGAACATGTGTGCACTATGGCAGAATTTCAGGCGATACTAAAATCAATAACCCTCCACCTCTTGCTTGCCTGTCCAAATGAAGCGAGAGGAAATTTGGAATGCAAAATGATTTCTGGGGAGAAAGCCAAGTTTCTTGATGTAGGATAACGTCAGGGTGGTATTCAGCCACAAGCCACATAAGATCAGGAGAAGCAAAGAAAACAGAGCGGCAATTCCATTGGAGTACTCGTATACTTGTCGTGGTTAGGCAAGCTTTGCCGATGATACGGCCTGTTCTAGTATGTCGTGTGGCTGATTGGTGCACTGCACCGACCTTTTTGAATTTTTATTATTCTTTGGCTTGGAAGCTTTCCGGACCTCCTCATCAGTGGGGTGAGCCTGCGCTTTTGGGCAAGTGGGGAGGACTGGCCAACCTCCATCTCATCCGAGTCCGCAACACAAGTGGATGACATTTCTGGGGCCACAGGAAACTGTCATATCTCAGACACAGCCGTGTTTTCATCAAAAGGGGATGGCATGTTTACAAGAGTAGTTGCCGGATCCTCCCGAGGGCCGCCCGGTACCAATTCCGAACATGGCATTGGGGCCAGATGCGCCAATACTGAGAAAGCTGTTGGTGCTGCTAAGTCTGCATTATTCAGTGAAGGTGGTTTCTCACTAGAAACACCTATACAAAGGGCACCCCTGCAGGCTGAAGCTGAAAGCCGGAGGAAATCGCCGAGGACATTTGCAAAAACTCTGCCATTTTCTGAGTCATGGCTAGCATTTCACTCATGCATTCGGACAGCGACCCTATAGGTGGCTGTAGAATGGTAATCATGGAGTTCACTACCCAAGCATTGATCATGTTGGGAATGGACTGCTCACTGACAGGGTCCTGCGGGAGGCCACAGTAGCATACCCGTGCGCCCTTTCTTTGACCGCGGCTACAGATTCACCATGTGAGCACCTACTCTTTTCTGTAATTTCCGACATCACTTGTTTCCTGGACACGAGTCGGACACTTGGAGTAATATGCCGGGTGCCACCCTGGCAAGGACAACACCAGGATTCAGCTGCTTGGCACTCTGAGGCAGCATGACCTCCTTTACACAACACACACTGGGAGTTTGACTTGCGACCTTTGATGCTATGGCCGTATCTCCAGCATTTGTGGCATTGGAATGGCCGCTTCTGAAGGGGTTCCACCCGGAACCTCAAAGACCATGCTTTAATCTCCGAGGGGCAGGTGATTCTCGCAAAAGTCACGATAACGGATTCCGTTGGCATCTTTGTGCTGTGGACTGTTCTGCTGCACTGGAAGACCGACATTGCAACCGCGCTGCGAAACTATTCACCACCTCCGGTGGACTCAAGTCCTTGCTAACTCCCCTCACCACACCTTTGGGCATGCAAGGTGAGGAGGAATAAACGCTCTCACCGGCACCGATGAGAACTGAGAACAGTATAGAAGATTCATGACGCTGGCCTCGTCAGATGACCCGCAGAGTGTACCACCCCTGCCGAACGGGCTCCGTTCACCTCCGTTCAGCTCCGAGGACGGTCGCTCCTCCGAATTTACTGTTCTACCAGGGTTCCGTTCTTATGAAACTTCGGCAGCATGTAAAACCTTCCCCTATGCCACAAAACAACATTGAGGCGCCCGCCGTCGTTTACTCCAATAAAGGACCCGCGCGACTTTCACGTGCGGGTAGAGGATTAGTTAAGCG
The DNA here is from genome assembly GCA_013339765.2 of Haemaphysalis longicornis. Taxonomy (NCBI): domain Eukaryota; kingdom Metazoa; phylum Arthropoda; class Arachnida; order Ixodida; family Ixodidae; genus Haemaphysalis; species Haemaphysalis longicornis. Next base: position 159,001,658 of record CM023454.1, read on the forward strand.
CCTTTGACCTGGTTCATGGTCAGGGACGACCCCTTTGACTGCCCTGACGGGGCGCAAGAATACACCTAAGAATGATCCCGTCCTGCTGGTGGGCGAAATTGTGCATGTTTTGAGCCACAGTGCGGAGATCGTACCTACACTCTTAAAGAGCCTTCCTATTTATTTGTACGGTTTGCGTCACTCAAACACGTGTGCGGCTGCGACCGCTTCCTGTAAACTCTTCCCGTAATTTCAGTGACCAGTGCAATTCTGTGCCCCACACTGATTGTGAGATCCCCCATGTTACTGCTTTCCGATTTCCTTTCTTGAGCAGAGCGGCGCCCTTTTGAAGCAGGCGGTCCCTGTCACTCTTTCTACAAGCTGAAGAATGATAGAGAACAGCGTTTTTGAAGAGTTTTGTACTCTTCTCTCTCCTCGGAATGTTTAGGTTTGTTTTTGTTGTCTCTTTTTTTTCTTTCTTTCTGTTTTTTGGAAACATTTAGCTCACCTCTCGGAGAGTGTGTGTTTGTTGCTGTTCTCCCCAAATCCCCCCTCTCTCCTTTTTTCGGCATCGTTGGACGACCAGCTTATAAATACGTGCAGGGAAATACGAAATGTTGTCTTGATAAAGGTCGGCATCTGACGGAAAAGTCGACAAATAAAGTTTTGTCAGAAACTATACCCATTTTTTACTATTTGTTACGACAAGCTAAGACAGCCCGTTCTCGCAATCTCCAGTATATATATCTCGTCTATATATATATATATATATATATATATATATATCTATCTATATATATATATATATATATATATATATATATATATATATATATCTATATATATCTATATATATATATACCGGCTTTTGGTGGCACCGAGACCTCACTACTACAAAGGAACTGAAGAAATACGATTGAGTAGAATGCAACCGAAGCGCTCATTTCAGTAGAAGAACGACGATTCGACAAGGAACCTACATTTACTAGAAGAAAATCGAAATTCACTGCAATAGGTGACAATCCTATTCACAGACCTACCATTATAAAAGTCGAAACAACCACCTCACATTTTGTGAAGAAATCAAAATATCGGCCTCCATATAGACAAGGACCTTATTTCTTGTCATTTTATTAACTATATAATGAAAACATCAAACAAATCATAAAGAACCTAGGAAAATTTGCGGCCTACAATTCAGGGCTTACTAGCCAACATCTGATTAAATATTAATCGGAGCCAATAGAATGAGAACAGTGTGGTCCATTGCAATTTGGCATAAAAATATGCATAAATTCTGAGAATTGTCTCCAAATGCATATATTTCTTATGCCTCTTGCCTTGAGTGCGAGTTCTTCGTGACCAATTTTTTTCGTTCATCTAAATTCTGTCCTGCCCTTGTCTCTATTTTCGCTATTATACCGAGAACAGGACGAACCTACATGAAATCTCCGTCATTGTGGAAATGCACGGCATTATACGGTTCGCCATTTTCTGCAATTTATAATAGTTTTCATTGTTAGTTTTTATAAATTTAGGCCCACCAATTATCTCCATTTATGCTATTATAGCTATTACAGGTAGAACTTCGCTTAAATGTGAATTATTGTGGAAATGCAGGCATTACACTGTTCTCCCATTTTTATACTTTTTTGTTCTTTTTGATTTTTGAGACCTTTGTTCGGCAAATTATGTACAGTGCGCGTCAGGCTTGTCTAGGGCAAACGAGCGCAACGACTCCGGAGCGTGCTGGCGACATCTGCTGATAGCCGCTGGGTTAGAGATAGCTTGCGCGTGCGCGGATCTCGGGCAGGTCGGGCCGGTCGTTGTTTCGTATAGGCCACTCTAATTTGCAGGAGCCACCACCCACGAGGGGCGCTGATCTTCCAAAGTGCCAGCCGTGAGCCGTCACAGGCCAGATGGACGCGTCGTTTGACGCGGTGCTGTCACCGCGGGCCAGTCACGTACAGTGCGCGTCAGGCTTGTCTAGGGCAAGCGAGCGCGCGGCTTTGGAGCATGCTGGCGACGTCTGCTGATAGCCGCTGGGTTAGAGATAGCTGCCTTTGCGCATGCGTGATCTCGGACAGGCTCGGGCCGGTCGTCCAGTTATCTTGGGCCTCTCAAATTTGCAGACGCCCTCCCCCGATAGGTGCGCTTGTGTGCAGCAGTGCCAGGCGTAAGCGGTGGCACCGGAGATAGCGCGTAACTTGACGCTGGGCATTATCACACCAGGAAGTCACGTAATCGCAGAAATCCCAAAAAGGAAATCATTGCAGTGCATTCTTGTTGGGTGATTTTTGTTTGGTACGCGCGTGATTCAGAAGATACAGTGCGCGTCAGCTTGTCTAGGGCAAGCGAGCGCGCGGGCTTTGGAGCATGCTGGCGACGTCCTGCTGATAGCCGCTGGGTTAGAGATAGCTTGCCTTTGCGCGTGCGTGGATCTCGGACAGGCTCGGGGCCGGTCGTCAGTTATCTTGGGCCTCTCAAATTTGCAGACGCCCTCCCCCGATAGGTGCGCTTGTGTGCAGCAGTGCAGGCGTAAGCGGTGGCACCGGAGATAAGCGCGTAACTTTACGCTGGGCATTATCACACCAGGAAGTCACGTAATCGCAGAAATCCAAAAAGGAAATCATTGCAGTGCATTCTTGTTGGGTGATTTTGTTTGGTACGCGCGTGATTCAGAAGATACGTGACCTGCCCGCGGTGACAAGCACCGCGTCAAACGACGCGTCCATCTGGCCTGTGACCGCTCACGGCTGGCACTTTTGGAAGATCACGCCCCTCGTGGGTGGTGGCTCCTGCAAATTAGAGTGGCCTATACGAAACAACGACCGGCCCGACCCTGCCCGAGATCCGCGCACGCGCAATGGCAAGCTATCTCTAACCCAGCGGCTATCAGCAGATGTCGCCAGCACGCTCCGGAGTCGTGCGCTCGTTTGCCCTAGACAAGCCTGACGCGCACTGTAAATGCGTGATGTTGAACGGTTTGCGATTTTTCGTATTCATAAAAAATACATTTTTTTTACTTTCCAAATTTCGTTCGACCAATTATCTCCGTATATGCTATTATAACGATTACAGGTGAAACACCTGCAAAATCTGCATTATTTTGGAACTGCTGGGCGTTACACGGCTTACCGTTTACTGTAATTTTTTTATATTCAATGATTTTTATTTTCCAGAACTTCTTTTGACCTATTATCTCCATTTTCGCTATTATAATTATTATTGGGGGAACTTTCAAGAAATCTGCATTATTGTGGAAAAGCATGGTGTTATGCTGTCCTGGATGCGGGTGCTCTCAGCAAGGAATGATATGCAATAAAATGGGTAGTAATAAGAAAATGATTTTGCGATTTCTAAATCCATTAAGAACGCAGTCAATAAACGCATCTAGTATTTAGTAAAGGTGATCTCAAAGTATTTAAGCCTATACGTGCCGCTCTCAAGCCATTAAATATCTTAAAAATTGGTCAAGAAAATTTTCTCTTTTTTAGGGTCTTGGCATTCTTCGAGCACTCCAATTACGTCACTAAAACGCTGTAGCATCAATTGGCCGGCCGTCTTTCAGTTGTGGTAATAACCATATTAGATATAAATTCAAATAAGCCAAAAAAGCAAAGGAGGAATGAAAGGTGAATGTGCTGCAAAAAGCACGTCACGCAGCACCGCTTAGTGCTGGCGGTAACTACTGCTTGAGCGATCACTCCAGACATAAAGCAAAGCGTGGAAGCCTATGTGGGATGTGTTGCAGAGTCCCCTTAAACTGAACAAAGCATGCATCAGTATCCAACCCGGCTTTAAACGTTATAGCAACATGTCCCACCAATTATAACTTCAGGATTGCTGAAGAAAGTGAAACATTTACATACTGTTTGCCATAGTCATGTTCTCTTGGAAAATCAGCACTTTCACGGGAGACCAAATGAGCAATAAGAGAAAGGTGTAGCAGCAGCGTACGGAAGAGAAGAAATATTTCAGTTATAATATACCCTAAAATACGTAGACTGATTTTAGTCTTTAAATACGGGTCTTAAAGGAACAAGTGAAGCTTGCACAATTTTAGATGACGCCGGCCTATTGTGTCTTACCAAAGAACACAAACCTTCGGAGTAGAACAATAGCTGTGAGGTAGAAGTAATCCCTATCTCAAAACAAGATGAATGTCTCCAAAGTAGCTAGAAATAAGATAGCATACGGGGGGATTACCTACAGGCAATAAATTCTTAAAGAAAGTAGCACTGACCGTTAGCGCAAACCTTATGTATTACGAATTAAAGAGATGCTCAACAAATCAGAATCCCATGTCAAAGTAACGTTAACTTTCAATAAATGTAAATGTGCCAATGTCAATAACACAACAGCAGATTAAATGGTAAAGAAAACTGCAAGGTATTGCGAAAAAATCACTGACCTTTTTCACTACTATTTATCAGAATACATCGCGAAAAAATGTTAGAATAGACTGCAATATTGAATGGCAAGAAGAAGGAAATAACTGTTACACATTCGAATGGTTAAAAATGTTCAGAAAATTTCATCCCACTTTTCAAGAAACTATTACACCACGCGAGGTAGTACTTGTCATGGCATGTTTTCATTAAGTATCAAAGTACTCCCAACATACCTAACATCAAATGTATGTTAGGTATGTTGTAACATACCAGCAAATATCTTCGACCATTACCTACTAGAATGCTCCCTAATAAAAGAACACAGAAGAAAACGTTTTTCTGTAGATTGAAATATTCTGCCACCAAAGATACCTATGACCTAAAAAACATACAGAAACACTAAAATTCTGGAAAACACTGCTATCTTAAAAACAGTAATATTCAACAATATAAATCCTGCAACATTTCCATGTGAAATACACAAACACACAGACACGCAAATTATATGATAATAATATTGTTTAGTTATCTCGAGTATCTCTGGTGTCATTACCTCGTGTATGTTGTGCTTTTACATTTATTTAGGATGTGAAATCAAAATATAAAGGTTTAATATTTTTTGGCCGTCAAACATTTGTGGTACGAGAAAGGTCGATGATTGCGTGAATCCAATTGAAAAAGAAGGTATGTCGTAAGGCGAAAATGAACATACACATCCATTTTTTCGCAGAGATGACCCGTCTTCTCAATAAACACGGGAAACGTGACAACACCAGTGCGCTTTCACTTACGATCCCGCCATGTACTTTGAAATTGACGTACTCGTCTCCAACATATTTTCTTTGATTTAAAGCGCTTATGCAGCAAGTGAATATAGTAAAGCCCCTCAGCCTTTCTACCATTGCTGTACCCTCTGTGGCGTGCTCTTCGCCACATAATGTTGGTTGTAGTAGCTCGCGAAATCGGAACGAAGAGAGAGTTGATAACAAGTGCTATAAACATTTTGGCACTGCAAGCGTCTCTTAATCTGGCTTTACCTGTCGCTCAAACGTCCCATATCCTAGTTTAAAGCGATGGTGATCCCCTAACAGTCAGGCCTGCTTTGACAGAATGTCTCTGGCACTCCGTCACAAATATATTGTTGTGACCATCTGGTTTATTCCTTAGGGAGCTCGTTGCTCATTGCCTGATAGACATCGTTGGAAAGGTAGGAGTTAATCAGGACTCTGTAGTACGCGTCGGGAGTGACGGCGGGAGTTTTGAACTAAACCAGTACCAAAACGAATAGAAGGAACCGTTCCAAACCGGTTGCGGCCCTCCCTCAAAACTCTGGTTTCTAATTTACCATTTTTGTACGCTACCGTGCAAGGGAAGATATTTTTAACACTCGCCAGACAGCACCACGAAATATTTGGCATAATCTGCCCTTCCGAAGGCCCATCAGTTTCTCTTCATATTATTACCCTGAATTTAATGTAAACGTGTCCGTATATACTCTCAGTTTCCGTTAAGAACTGCCCATCTCCTCCGCCCCGCAATGTTTTACATTTAGAATACCTTAAGTTAAAAAGCGTATTCTTAGGTAACATAATATGCAGTATTATGCATGGTTTATATCTGCATGTTGTTTAAAATCGAGTAAAGCTTTGAATGTGTTGTTTAATGTGAATGCATCCCATCGGGCTTGAATAAAGACTTCAGACACACCATAAACAATAAACCCAGATCTTCCACTTATTTTATTTGAATGAGAAGTTATATACAAACAGCCCTGAGACACAAACACTCAAAGTCCTCTACGTCACCGTCACTTTATATTGTACAGTGCCGTTGTGTCCCTTGGTTACTACTCTAAGAGAACATGATAATAGAAAAAAGTTTTGGGGCCTTCTCATTGGCACTTTTAAAGCAGACGCAATAGCATTTTAACGTTATCTTGAATCTGCTCAACCTTAAATATAAAGGGCGCATGGAATAAAGTCGATTAATTCGGATAAGCGGTTAGTCTGGGATGGATTATTGAGATGGGTGAATGAGGTAATGCGAATTTAGTGAGACTGGTGCATTGAATAATTTGGATTAGATGAATTAGCGGGTCAGTTAAGGTGGACTAGAGGGTCGGACCAAACAGGATATCTATGGGGTCCTTGGCATTTGGATATTTTGTAGCGTTCTCCTTCCCGATCAATCAGAAAATTTAGTTACAGATAAAATAGCAGGAAAGTCCTGTGGAGACGACATGAATGCTATGAAATGTATGTCTTCATAGAGGTATTGCGCTGTTACGTTGTTTCTAGCGTAAGGTTGACATCTCGCACTGAAAATAATAACTAATGGTATAATTACTTAATTTATAATAAAAAAAGGGTTTTCCAAACGTGTATATATATGAGGTAAGTCTGTAGGAGGCAAATAAACGGAAAGAAAAAAATGGTGCCAGATAGCACTCTTTAATACCTTGCTTTTCTTTGTGCTACCGTTCTCCAGCCTTCCACAGGTGTAGCATCTCAACCCCAAACACAGCTCCCCTCCAAGCTGAGGAAGCGGCGATAGCATGTACGCTTAGCCAAAGTGGCGTCAAAACTCTGATAACAGAACTTTAGCAGTCGTAGCGCCATTGGCCAATGGTTGATTGCATGTTACAACACTTGGAATGATCAATAAGAGAACACCAACGAGGCCAGCCAGAATTGTGTGGGCAGCAGCTCAGGCTCATATTGGCATCTCCGGCAAACAAGATCACCAACCTCGTGGCTCGAGATTTGACCCGCTAAGCCAGCGCTGATGAAGCCCAGCCGGAGAGCATGCATCCTGAGTCACATACCACGACATTACTCAGCGCCATCTGCTCTGTCATGGAACATATTTCTACCCGCACAGAGAGCTACTGATTAACCAGGAAAGATAATTCCCGCCCAGCTGGTTAACACCTTCGCACATCCCACCAGACTTCACCTGTTTGACCGGACACAATTCTCTCCATTTCGTCACTTTCGTGAAGGCCCACGGAATTTCATACACATAGTAGGCGGCTGCGACAAGTCTACCCTAGATCCGCCTAACCTCCACGTTTCCATAGAGATTTGAGAGAGAGCCGCGGACAGCTCTGGCCTGGAAGATCAGTTGCTCTTGTTGGAAACGGCTGTCGGCTCGGCCCCCTTGAATAAGGACGCTTTCTGAAACATTTACTCGATTAATTTAAAGTTAATTTTATCCATCCCTACGAGTAATCATTGCTGCAGCTTGTGATTTCAACAAGCTATTATCCGCCGTAGCGCCCGGTCGCTGTCACCTGTCGCTGAAGGGCCATTGGGAAGCTTATCTCTGCGATGGTTCCCTATTCAATTTCGTCCTATACACGCCGTCCAATGAGTCAACATAGCCGTTCTTTTCTTTCTAACCGGTTTACCAGCCCATAAAAGATGAGCACAGGGAAATCGCTCTAAACACCGCCTGCCACGCTTGACAGCCGGAGGTTGACACCGACGCCGTACTGTTTTTGGCTTCTAACACTGCTAATGATTTCGTGCTAAAGCTAAAACGCCGTTCATAATAGAGGTACAGGAAAAGCGTAACAGACAAACCAATTTGTTTCAATGCGGATTTTTTGCCTCATCGTGCCAAATTAGGGTGCGTGTGAGCCTGCGTGCGTAGACATTTGATCGATCCAAAAAAACATGGCAGTGCGCAGGCTCTCCTGCCCGCCAGAGACTGGCCGCTTGCCAATACACTACCTTCTCGCCTACCTAACTGCCTGCCTGCCTGCCTGCCTCCGAGGCAAAGGATTCCGGCGAGGATGCGTCATTTTGGGACGAGGGGTGGCGCGTCTAGAGGCGCCAGGGATGAGGAGGCAAAGGGGAGGGGAGGGGGGGTGCGGAAAAGCAAAATGCCGCACCGCGGTAACACTCGAGGGTACCAAAAATGAATGTGGACGGACGGGTTGTCTGCTTCGTAGGACGGGGCAATAGGCAGCCTGGAGGGAGGCTGCCCATTGTCAGACGAATCTGGCGAGGATGCAACGAAGCGGGAGGTGTCAGAGGCACCGCGGCGCTGCTCACTGGACAGGAGTCTACATGGTTGCCTGCAAGAACACTGTGGCGAGAGCGCATTATTTGGAGACGATGTGCGGCCTGTCACTTGTCGCTGAAAGGAGTGGATCACATAGCTGCCCAGCGGGTACGTAGAGCCATGCGATAGAGCGCAGCCCTTAAGCGCCCGCTCCTTGGGTTTCGCGTAGCTCCTCAGCATCTGCCTTGTTGTAATCGGCAGAACGAAGACGCTACCGAATATAGAGCGAGCAGGAAAGCGGAGGATGAAGCTAAGACGAAAGTGCTAGGGGGATGGCGGAATTCCGAGATCGCGCGAGTTGCTCCACGGCAGCCACTCCTTACGAAATAACGACCGAGAATACCACGCGACGTTGTGCATTTACTGATGACGTGATTACTTCCTGAGACTCACCAGCTATGCAGCATCGCTTAGAAAGCTACAGCTCGCGCTGCACTCATATTTCGCATTAGCAAGTTTCGTAATCATCCGACATTTTGTGTTTCCTCAAGAAAACAACTGTGGGGTATAAAAATGCAGTGTTTGAACCAAGAATAAAATAAACGAAATTTTAAAAAACAACAAATATAATTACCGAAAATAAATGTGCGGCCATAAAGAGTAATACTTTCACATTCATACATAGACGCAGCCCTATATGTTCCAGCGAACCTTGTATTTCGCTTCAGGTAATGTTGTAATCGCTGAACTACCATAGAAAACATTTTTGCATGTACATTTTACAGGTAAAGTAAATCTTCAATGCTTTCTATAGGCGCTTTCACTCCTTTCTTCGCATCTGGAAGCACTACGAAAGATATAGCTATTGCCAGCACACAGCAGCAGTGCGTGATTCGCACGTCGCCGCAAAAATATCCGCCTTCCGTTTCTGCTTCGCGTTTCTGGCTTTTTTTCAAGTGGCTATCAAATGCGTTCTCTGCGGCAACCTAAGAAAAGCTGGCAAATCGCCGCTGCACCGCTGTAATGACGTCCTTGCAGGGGTAGAAGAACGCCAAGGCCGGGAAAGAGAGAAAAATATTTTAATCAAGTTTCTAAGTTATCTCATGGGGACAGAGAAGTAATTTTTTGGCTGAGGCACTTTGGGACCCCCTAATTTAAGTACGGAATGTGTTAGCTGACCACTTTCTGCAAGCATTCAAGATTCCTAAAAAATAAAGTTAGGGTTGCAAGGCAGGTATACTTTGGCAAGACAAAATCTTTGCACAAACAAACCTACATCATGACTTTCTATTTATTCCGACTTGACAAGGAAACGGAAACCGAGAACAAAAAATTAACATAAATACTACACGCCTACCGTTTTTTCTCCGAACCTGTTTGCACCCATTAGAACCGTTTCGAAATTACTCGAACGGGAACGGAATGGTTCTCCGGAACCAAACTCGGAACCGAAACTGAAAGGCTTCATCCCGAACCCGAACTGAACGCAAAAAAATTCCGGTTCGACACCCTGGCGGCAGGTGCTCAGAACAAGCGAGGAGGTGTTTTTTGATACAGCTCGCCATGAAAAACAACTCACGCTGTAGAAGCTGGAACAAAGGTAGCCGATAACACGAACACAGAGTAAAACAGTAAAACATCGGCTGCGTGTATGCTCGCCTCGCTGCAAATGTCGAGGGAAAATAAGGCTTGGTAGCTTTTACTGCATAAACTCCTCTCTGCGCTCTTCCGCCAATCTCCGCTCTTCGTAGTCGTCTCGCTCCTCCCACAAAAATCGAGATGGACGTTTGACCAACCAGATTACATTTTCCCGCGTTTCACTGTTCGTGCACATCTACGGAAACGGTTTCTACTTTTGGGCCTACTCACGAGCTCTTTTGAAAATTTGGGTCGAAATATTGTTTCAGCGCGAAATTTTTTGTTATCTCAACTATCAACCGAACCTATATTTTCAATTAAAAGAACACTGTGTCGGTCCGCTTATATATTGATGTCTTCAATCGATTAGGCCTATTCTTTTCTTTCCTCGACAATAATGACACGTATAACAGATTTTTATTTTTCTGCGAACGTCCTGCCTCTATAAACTTCTAATTTGAGTGTGTACCATTTCGCATAGTCCTTTAATTAGGGCCCCGACAGCATGACATGTTTACGTTTATGTAACCGTGGCCTTCGCGATTTGCTGCCGGCGGCGCGCCGTTGCTCCGGCCCTCCCATTCGGCGCGGAAGCAAGGGAAGCGGTGTAATTTTGCTAACTCCGACACACGCTGCGAGGCGGCGCCGTTAGCCTAAGGTTGAAGCGAGGCTCGTCTGGCCGACGCTGCCTGCGCTATGAGTTGTAAATCAGCCTTCGTTGTCGCGTCTTCGGGATAGGAAGGCGAATGCCGAGAAGGGTTCTGCCATCTAGGGCAGAGTGAATGCCAGCGTGCTGAATTCTTTTTTCGCTGTTACATCATTTTCGCGCGATATCGCTGCGCGAATATATGCTTTTTTGCCTTGTAAGTTGTTTCGAACGCTCTGGGTATCTGTTGTGTGTGGTGTGGTGTGTGTGTGTGTGTGTGTGTTGTGTGCGTGTGTGTGTGCGTTGTGCGTGTGTGTGTGTGCTGTGCGTGCGTGTGTGTGTGTGTGTGTGTGTGTGCTGTGTGTGTGGTGTGTGTGCGTGTGTGTGTGCGTGCGTGCGTGAGTGCGCCCGCAAAAACAGCGTACGTAATACCGATAAGCTCTCGTGTATTGTTTATAAGCAGGTGACTACGATATTCAAATAATCTGTTAGGTTTCCACGGATACGAATCAATCATATTTTTGCGTTTATTTAATATGCTTAAGGGTTTCAAGTACCCTACTGCAATCACGCTATCAAATTATTTGCCGTGAGTGAAAAAGTCATGATATTCCGCGATGTCTTTCATATCGCTATTGACTCTAAATATGTATTTTTTCGGGAGACTGTTTCTGAATTTCTAGATTTGCTAATTTGTTGTCGACATATTAAGGGCAATATTTTTTTTCGGTGAGCAGTTCAGCTGCTCACTAATATCTGTATGCACAATATCGGCTGTAAGTAAGTTCGGGATATTAGTGAATAAACACATCAAGTTAACTGTACCAATCGTAACTCGGGTAAAGATTTTTATTACATTACTTAGACCACGTCCATTTATGGTAGACTGGAAGTCTCTCTGTACATTTGTATATGCAAGCATGTATGCAATAAACGGCACCAGCACATGTACCCTGCCTATTGCAGAAGAAATACCGATAGCCATTTGGAAGTATACACTTCAGATGCTGAAGTATACGACGTCTCTGTTAACAGTATCGCGGTAGAAGTTACGCCAAACGTTTCAAGCAGTGTTGCCATGTCATCTACTTTATCTGTCAAAGACCGCACGTTTAAAGGAGAAAAAAGGAAACGACATAGGGGGTATTTTCGTGTTTACTAATCGTTGGATTTCGGTCGGTTGAATTCCCATAATTTGGTTCTTGCTTGGAACGCACGGAATATGCGTTCCGTGCGTTCCAAACAACATGTACGTGATTTTTAAAAACAAAACCGGAAAACGTGTGTTTCGGAACCATGCGTGACTACAAAAAAGAATACTCCTGTGATATGGATTCACTTATGCATCACCCCGGGCATAGTCTACGTCAAAAATTCAAAGCACCAGTAACTACCCTAATGGCACCAGTAACTACTTCTACCTTTCACATGCATTGGTGTGCGGTAACGTTTTTTATTAAACGTCGCACACAGGCTGCGAAGGCCGAGTTTTCGTCCTCTGCACCCGCCCGCGCCAGGGAAAACGACCTTAGGCTACGCGCGCCGCGGTGCGGCGGAAAACGGCGAAACAGACTCTCGCAATTACGCTCTCTCCGGGCGATTGGAACGGCCGGAGCAACTGCGCGCCGCCGGGAGCCGATCGCTTAGGCCACGATGTAACTAAAGAAATCATTTCTTCTTCAAACAGCGTGCTTCACTCTCATTCATGAATGACAGCAACATAACCACATGTTGCGCCATGATAGAAGCTAGGTCTTCTGTGCATTCGTCACGGTGCTTACGGTACAACAAATTTATTACAATATGTTTTTTTTCGTTTTCTACACCGCATGCAAGCGTGGGTTTCAGTTCCAAAGAAAACCTCTTCAGGCTAGGCATCTTGCCTTAGAAAGTAAAGGACTGCGGGGCCCTGGCCCATTTATCGTAGGATAAAAGGACACAGCTGTACGCTATTACTCCGCGCATTTGGTAACCTAAAATAAGACGCCGACCACAAGAGAATATAAAACAAAGACGTTTCGGCCCCCGAACGCGCTCCCGTTCGGCATTCCGAAATGTCATTGTTTTATTTTCACTTTTGCTCGGCGTCTTCTTTTTATATTGCCGCGAACCATGCATTGGGGTTTGTTTATTTGTGTTTTGCTTTTACCGCCCGGCTGCGCCGGTCTGTGTTATCTCCGTGCCAAGGGAAGCGCGTGTTCCATTCTTTCTGTGCCGCATGTGTTATCTGTTCTGATAGGGAGAGCATTCCGATCAAACGTGAACATCCCGGAATAATCTTCTTGCATCTACAATGTTTCTCGATGTGAATCGACGGTTGCAGAACCACGCGCGCCGAAAGATAAAAAGCCTGCAGAGCAGACGCCGGGGCATTCGATTCTGCGACGCTCGCTGACGCAAGTCACTTTGTTGACCGCTGCTTCGCCGCCTCTGTATTCTTTTGAGTTGTTAGGGGAGCACAAGTTCGCTCCAATAAACTTGTTTCTCCTGCAAGACAACTGCGTTCGTCCTTGGCTTCGTGACATCTGGTGGAGGTGCTGGGTACGCACCCTTCATGCCCACTACAACCTCGGGAAGCCGCCAAACCAGTCCAACAAGACCCAGCCTCCGCCTGCAAGATTTACCACCCGAGTTCGGTTTGCGTGCCAGAAGGGCCCAAGAGAAGGAACGCTGCAACCAACACCATGGTACAAGAAACAACAGTCGCCAATCATGCTGCAGCAGCCCCGGGAACCGCCATCGTCCGGGTAGCTCCCGCTGAAGACCCAGAGGAATGGTTGGAGAAGCTGGAGCGCGTGCGGATCTTCAACAGGTGGGACGATGAAGAAACCTTCCGGCATGTTTTCTTTTACTTGGAGGATGCAGCTCGAACTTGGTTTGAAAACCACGAGAGCGCCTTGACCGACTGGACGCAATTCAAAAGCGAGTTCCTTAAGACCTTCACGACCGTGGTGAGAAAGAACGAGCTGCGACTTTACTGGAAACTCGAACGCAACACCCGAACGAAGGAGTCGTAATCTTCGTCGAGGAAATGAAGCGACTTTTCCGCCGTGCGGACCCAGGAATGACGGGGAAAAGAAACTACGGTTTCTGATGCGAGGTGTGAAGCAAAAGCTCTTCGCGTGCCTTGTTCGCAACCCCCCCCAAGACCGTGTCCGAATTCGCGTCTGAGGCCGACGCGATGGAGAAGACGCTCGAAATCCGAACGAGGCAGTACGACCAGCCTAATCAATGCGCTGGTTTCGGAGACGATTGGTGCCAGCGCTATTACTCCGACTCACTACGCGACACTATCCGCGCAGTGGTAAGGGAGGAGCTGCGGAAACTTTTTCCCGATGACGACACCACAACCTCAAGTCACTTCACTGACCGACGTGATCCGGGAAGAAGTACAGCAGGCTTTGGGAACTTCTGTGCCGTCCGAAGCACCCCGCGAGCCCGAGGCTATGACCTACTTTGCGGCTGTTCGTCGACCCCGCCCTGCCCCAACACGCCGTCAAGAGGCCCCGCCGTACCCGCCGCCCACTGTCACCCGCCCGACCCCCGGTAGCCCGAAACCAGACGCCGAGGAAGACGGACGTATGGCGAACTCTCGATAATCGTCCTCTGTGCTACCACTGCGGAGAGGCCGACCACATCTACCGTCGCTGCCCATACAAGAGACTCGGACTGCGTGGTTTCTCCGTCGACGTACCTCGCCCTCTCCCTGGCCAACGACCACGTGAGATCGACGAGTATCTATCTGAAAACCAGCCGTGGCCCATCCCGTTTTCAACCGCTCGCCATCGCCCTACCCGTACCAATCGCCGAAACCGCCGTAGCAATGCTGACTTCGCCCGTGGAAGGTCCCCCAGCCCACGCGGGGGAAACTAAAAGCAGCAACTTCTGGAGGTAAAGTTGCACGATCGCGGAAAAATGAAAACCCTCCAACGACGCAACGACTCGCGGAAGACAGTGACTCACAACATGCCCCTCATCCAAACGACCCGACTCAGACCTGACGAGACTCCCGTACACGACGAAAGCTATACGCCGCGACGCGTACCCGACCGGACCGAGACGTCCGCTGAGAAGACGATGACAACGACGACGCACAGTGCCCGACCATGAACACGCACAAGCCGAGATGCGACGCCCCGACGCACCCGGAACTCGAGGAAGGCGGCATCGACGTCAAGGTGTCCATCGACGGATTTTGATGTAGTCGCCCTCGTAGACACGGGAGCCGACTACTCCGTAATGAGCGGACCATTTGCGTCTAAGCTGAAGAAGGTTATGACCAGATGGGACGGTCGGCACATACGCACAGCAGGAGGCCACCTCGTGACGCCAAGTGGAACGTGCACATCGTGCGTCACCATAGACGACACGACGTAGCCTGCGGTGTTCATCGTTTTGCCCAACTGCTCCCGCGACGTAATTCTCGGAATGGACTTTTTGACGGACAACGGCGCAATAATCGATCTGCAGACGAAGTCGAGAACTTTTTCCTCCGACAACTCCGTAACGCCGGAATCGAACCCCGAACACCGCGCAGCTGTAAGGATCGCCGATGATCCCGTCACCCTGCCACCCCGCGCAAGCTTGATGATCACCGTCTACTGTGAAGGTGCTGCTCCCGACATCGACGCTATCGTGGAGAGTGACCGAAGGTTGCTTCTTGACCGCGGTGTGTCTGTTGCAAGAGGCATTGCGCGGTTTAAGCAGCGCAAATCCCGCGTTTTGGTCACCAATTTCACCGAGGAGTACCAGCATTTAAACAAGGGCGCTGCAATTGCGTTCGTCGAAGAGACGCAACAAGCAAGTGACGTGATAGCAGTCGCCGACTTTGAACGCGCACCCGACGATACCTTCAAGCTTCCGCCCCCCTTCGACGTGAATCCGGCGCTACCGCAAGAAGAAAGGAACAAGTTATTGGCTTTGCTGCGTCGCTACAGCTAGTGTTTTTCGTCGAACTCAAAGTTACGTCAAACACCTCTGGCGAAACACCGGATAATAACCGAGGATGGAGCCCGACCTACCCGACAGTCACCGTACCGCGTCTCTTCCCACGAGCGCGAAGCCATCCGGACTCAAGTCGACGACATGCTTAACGACGACATTATACAGCCATCGAAAGTCCGTGGGCTGCGCCGGTCGTACTCGTGAAGAAAAAAGACGGCACACTGAGGTTCTGCGTTGACTAGCGGCGATTGAACAAGATCACCAAAAAGGACGTGTACCCCTGCCACGAATCGACGACGCCCCTCGACCACCTCTGCCATGCGAGGTACTTCTCATCGATGGACCTGAAGACCGGCTACTGGCAAATTGAAGTGGACGAGAGAGATCGAGAGAAGACTGCATTCATAACCCCGGACTGCCTATACGAGTTCAAGGTAATGCCGTTTTGGACTATGCACGGCACCAGCAACGTTCCAAGAGTCATGGACACTGTGCTAGCTGGCCTGAAGTGGCACACCTGCCTCGTATACCTCGACGACGTTGTGGTATCTCCCGGACTTTCGACGAACACCTCGCAAGGTTGCAGTCTGTACTCGAGGCCATCCGTACGTCGGGGTTAACGCTGAAGCCTGAAAGTGCCGCTTCGCGTACGAGGAACTGAAGTTTTTGGGCCATGTCGTCAACGCCGCGGGAGTCCTGCCTGACCCGGCGAAAACTTCAGCCATAGCGAACTTCCCAAGGCCGAAAGATAAGAAGGGCGTGCGCAGATTTCTTGGACTGTGCGCATACTACCGGCGCTTCGTCGCAAACTTCGCACGCAATGCAGAGCCGCTCACGCGCTTGACGAAAGATAGCACCGCTTTCAGCTGGGAAGACGACCAAGAAAAGGCATTCTGCGAGCTGCAAAAACACCTGCAAAGCCCGCCCGTGCTCGCTCATTTCGACGAAAACGCCGAAAACGGAAATACCCACGGACGCCAGTGATATAGGCTTGGGTGCCGTCCTTGTCCAAAAACAAAGCGGGTGCGAAAAAGTAATCGCCTATGCCAGCCGTGGTCTGTCGAAGGAGGAGAAAAACTACTCTGCCTCCGAAAAAGAGTGCCTGCCTATTATATGGGCCATTTCAAAATTTCGCCCATACGTGTATGGCAGACCGTTCAAGGTTGTAACAGACCACCATGCGCTGTGTTGGCTCGCCAATTTGAAGGAACCCCTCTGGCCGTCTTGGGCGGTGGAGTTTGCGCCTGCAAGAGTTCGACGTTACAATCGTCTACAAATCCGGCAGGAACACTCCGACGCCGACTGCCTGTCCCGCGCCCTGTCGACCCACCACCACAAGACTCCGATGAAGACACTGCGTTCTTCGGGGTTGTTACGGAGAGCGACCTAGCCGCCCAGCAGCGTGCCGACCCCGACTTGCGAGTAATGATCGACTACCTCGAAGGACGAAACGTTGCCGTGCTTAGAGCGTTCAAGCGTAACTTACCAGCATTCAGCCTCAAAAACTCCGTCCTCGTGAAGAAGAATTTCAGCCCCGGAACAAGAACGAATTATCTACTTTGTCATCCCCGCAGACCTTCGTGACGAAATTTTGGAAGCGTCCCACGACGACCCGTCCGTTCCGGACATCTCGGCACAGCTCGCACTAATGCAAAAATTAAGGCGAAGTACTTCTGGTCCCACCTTACATCCGACGTCACCCACTACGTTCGGAGTTGCCGGGACTGCCAGCGACGAAAAACGCCGCCGACAAGACCCACCGGACTTCTACAACCGATCACCGTCCCGTCGAGGCCCTTTCAACAGATTGGAATGGACCTTCTAGACCCGTTCCCGACGTCACGATCGGAGAACAAGTGGACTGTCGTAGCGACAGACTACATGACGCGCTACGCAGAGACCGCCGCTCTTCCGCGGGGGACTGCACAAGAAGTCGCCAAGTTCTTTATAAACCAAGTTGTGCTGCGACATGGAGCCCCTGAAGTCCTAATCACGGACCGCGGAACGTCCTTTACCGCGGAGCTGATGCAAGGAATCTTACGCTACAGCAACACGGATTCCCGAAGAACGACGGCGCACCTCCCCCAAACGAACAGACTAACAGAACGTCTGAACAAGACAATTGCGGATATGCTGTCCATGTACGTCGACGTTGAACATAAGACTTGGGACGAAGTCCTCCAGTCCTCCCGTATGTCACGTTTGCGTACAATACAGCGACGCAGGAAACTACGCAGATGACACCGTTCGAGCTTGTCTACGGAAGACGACCGACTACGATGCTCGACGCCATGCTTCCGCATTTAGAAGACAACGATACCTTCAAGGATACCTTCAACGTGCGGAGGAGGCCCGCCAGCTCGCTCGAGTTCGTATAAGGGACCAGCAGCTGGTGGATGCCGGCCGCTACAACCTCCGACGCCGAGACGCCGAGTACCAACCAGGGGATCGTGTGTGGGTTTGGACTCCCATCCGACGACGCGGACTGAGTGAGAAGCTCCTGCGACGGTATTTCGGACCCTACCAGATTCTGCGACGTGTTGGCCAACTTACCAACGAAGTGATCCCCGATGGTGACTCCGGCACATCACGACGACGTACGCGGCCCGAAGTCGTCCACGTGGTTCGCTTAAAACCTTTCTACGAACGATGACGAACTTTTATTTTCATTTTAGGACTGTCGCTTATGTTAGCATCGGGTCGATGCACTCTTAGAGGGGGGGTAATGCCGCGAACCATGCATTGGGTTTGTTTATTTGTGTTTTGCTTTTACCGCCCGGCTGGCCGGTCTGTGTTATCTCCGTGCCAAGGGAAGCGCGTGTACCATTCTTTCTTTCTGTGCCGCATATGTTATCTGTTCTGATAGGGAGAGCATTCCGATCTAACGTGAACATCCCGGAATAATCTTCTTGCATCTACAATGTTCTCGATGCGAATCGACGGTTCCAGAACCACGCGCGCCGAAAGATAAAAAGCCTGCAGAGCAGACGCCGGGGCATTCGATTCTGCGACGCTCGCTGACGCAAGTCACTTTGTTGACCGCTGCTTCGCCGCCTCTGTATTCTTTTGAGTTGTTAGGGGAGCACAAGTTCGCTCCAATAAAGTTTCTTCTGCAAGATAACTGCGTCGTCCTTGGCTTCGTGACAATATCTATGATCATTACCGAACAGACGACTGTCCGTCGAAGCCTGTGTTTCTAGTGGTAGCCTGTTTGCTGCGCGGCAGCCGTGCCTGATAAAACCCTTCATTCTGAATTGCTCTGAATGTTCTGACACTTCAGTATCAGAGGGGTGTCCCGCGTGGTTTTCAAAACCAGAAGGTTTTCGTAGAAGGCACCAGAGGTACTTGTCTGCGGCATTATCTCCTACTCCGCCGCAGTTGTGTCTTTACCGCTTCTGTAGGGACAGGGATGATACACATTGGCAATCTCCTTCAGGCTATCCCATTTATCAAGTTTCTGCCCAAAAGCGGTCATAAGTCCGCAGCAGTGTTGGTAAAAGGCTTTGCAGTAACGGGCGTAATTCCATCTGCACTGTGAACAGCCATACACCCTGCTTAAATCCATCCAAATGCGACGGCATGCGACATGGTTGATGGTGTCTAGAGACTGTACCTTCATCCGGCAAGGCACGGCTTAGGAGCCAATTTCGCCGTTTATCTTTTCAGGATTGTTAACTAATTGGTTGCGGAATGACAGTTCCTCCGTAGGGGTGCCGTCTCTGACCTCCCGCCGGAACGATGTCAATGCGACCGTGTATTGGCCTACACACAAAGGGACAGTGAGATAACCCAGAGGTACGGACCATTCTGCGGAATGAATTTGCGGATTCGAATTACCTCTGAAGAAAACAATCTGTGGTTAAATTTTAAAACTGACCATAAAGAGCAAAGATCTGGTTTCTCCGTCGTCGTTCGTAAGGGTGAGTGCAAACATTCTTCTCATGTGTCCTTTAAAGTCGATAATCTGCTGCCGTGCAAACATGAGCCACGTCATAAAAATGTATAAAATTTGTGCAATAAATGGGGCATTAATCTGAATTCCCCACTCTAAAAAACTAGAAGTACAAATTATGAGAGCACTGCTGATTGTTTGCACTTTTTTTCAATATGCTCCCAAGTGGCTTCGGAATGGGAGAAAATATGCGACTTGCACCAATCATATAGCGCTTACAAGGAGTGCTGCTGCTTTGTTGTTTAAAATAATTTGAGAGGCGCATTCACGTATGGCAATTCGTTCTTTTTAATGCACCGCATTGTGCATGTAGTCTCTAACGCATTTCCTCAACACGTTCCGCGCTAGAGAAAAGTATAACAAAGAGAACAGAAACCCGCAAATGGCGATGACAAAAGTCAAGGCACGGATTGTTATTAGGGTTAATATATACATATTACAACAACAACACAGAAGAGCGTGCACTTGACGCACGAGCCACAATGTAAACGTTAGAGCTGTATTCTTATAGTGCCGCTGTTTTTTTATTATCGAGGAGGCACCTAGCTCAGCCAAGTCACCGTCTTGGACTTACCCTTTCAAAGCCGGTCTTACTTTCCTTTAGTTCAATTTCGCTTGGATTCCCTCACTGGGATTCGGTAACAGCCGTCCACGCATACGTCTCGGAGACCAGGCGTTCACCCTGTTAGCCACTCTTACTTAGTTTATTAGAGCTGTACGCACACAAAGAAAGAGCTTTTTCTTCCAAGTTCTTGCGTTGTGCGCCTTTGTCTTCTACCAATTCCCATATGTGTGGTTCCCACCAATTCCCACCTATTCCTCATCAAAAAGGTTTCTGCAAAATAAGTTTCCTTATGTGGGCAGAGTATACCTAGAAAATCTCCCGATCCTGGCCAATCCCCCAAGTATGTTGAGCCACAAATGAAGGAACAACAATAAAACGGTCTTTGTTTGAAGGTGGTTCAGAGCCGCGCACTCGTTCATGTGTCCTATTGTGATGCCAGCAACCAGGCAGGCTTAAATGTCAGGGCAAACGACCGTTCTATTTGGCACGTGCGCCGCATGGCTCCTAGCGTCGACCCTAGGATCAGAAAACCAGGCCAGGTATTTAACCCCACTCTCCCGCGAGTGCACGAGTTACGGTTCCGGTTCACTGACGCACCGCTGCTCTCACCGCTCCTTTTCTCTGGTTGGGAACCTTTTCTACGCATGCTCGACTGCTACGACCCGCGAGCCACCTACTGTTCATTCCGCGAACGTCGCGGGCTGCACTACAACCACCAAAGTCTAGGACGTTCTTGATTTCCCCGTATTAACAGTACTAGTGCTTTCCTGTATTGTCTGAGCGCCGTACACACAGAAACACAACTAAGCCGAAATTGGAGTAAATGGCTTGTTGCATATCTCAATCCCAAGTCGGAGTATTCAATACTCCTTCCTATGGGAATATCGCCATAATCCCAATATTTCCTCAGTTTGTTCAGTAGAATATGGGAGTAAGGTTTTACTGCCACTAAAACGGGAGTTTTCAAGGTGGGCATTGCGGTATAATATTTTCTCCCACTAGGAGCTTTCGCCAGGCGCATAAGGAGTGTTGTTCGGCTGCATGCGGAGTAGTTTTGCTGTCTGTTAAGTGTTTTATAGAGGCGCTGGGGGGGGGGGGGAGAGGGAAGGATTTGTGGCTGAATCTGGGAGTTGTTATTAGGCTCATATTCCGTCTTCATTTTACTTTTAGGTTTGTCGAGTAACTGCTTTAGGCGTAATTTTAGTTTGTGTTTACATTTCAATAACACAACACAAAAGATCAGTTTTTTGCACACAGACAATTTATTGCATAGCAATTGCATACATACAAACATGCTTCTAAACACATACATAACCACCCAGTATTAAAACGCATAATTATTAAAACAGGTACATCGAGAATACAAGGTATCTAAGTAAGAACTTTAACTAATACAGCTATCTTCAGTGAACAAAAAATGTAAGCCATTTACAAACTGTGAAGTCCACTAGACTTTCATAGTTGCGCTGTTCGCTTGCACTTGCTTGACAAACACTGGCTTCACCACCGGCCCTTGTCATGTTTCCCACGACACCACGGAAGCACCGGCATTACAGGGATACCAGAGTTTGTTAAACCAAATTCAACACTTACAGGCGCGTGTTGTACAGCCTATTTGAAAAACAAAAGACACAGAAACGCGATTGTAAAGATTCGGAATCAAAGTTCTGCAGCGCGTAACCTTAAATTTAATGCTATTCAAAGCTGCACTTTCATCCCAGATCCCTTCGTTGACCAGCTCAGACCACGGAGATCAAGAGGAGGCGTTGATCAAAACAAAATGCAAACCTTGAAGCGATCATCCTCTCAAAATGTTTTTCCTTCGTCCTCTTTCCCCGTGTTACAGTGTTGTTTTAATGGTTTTACAAACCACCCCTCCACATAAACACACACACACCGCGCGCGCGCTTCTCCCTCTTTCCCCATAAAGTTGCCACGAGATTCCCGTCGTGGTGACGCGTCCGCTAAACGAACATGGTTTTCAGCACTGCCAAATAAAACAGACGTTCGACGACTCCACAGAATGCTCGTGTGAATGACACCTGCTGGTTCAGTTTGCACCCGCCTAGAACACAAATCTCATGTTTCGCTCTCCCCCACCCCCCCGACTCTGCGACCCACATCCTCCCTAGTGAAACCAATGCGGCCGGCAGGTGCACGCAGCGGTCGTCGACAACGTACCGGGCGAGGCGGGCACCCCTCTTATTTCTCAAGAAAATCGCCTCTGCGGCGCCCCGTCGGCCAACTGCAGCTTCTCCCGCAAATGATGAGCCACGGATGCAGCGTAACAAAAACACTTAGCCTTCTTAGCTTACTTTCTATCGCTGTTCACAGTGCGGAAACGTTTCATTCTGCTCGCGAGTCGCGCACACAAAAAAAGCCGAGACTGGTGGCATCCGCATTGCTTTCATACTGCTCGGACCCCCCATTGACGTTCCCGGCATCGAACCCTCTCTCACGCATTACGATCGCCTCGATAGGCGTAGAATCGCCGGTGAAGTGACGCGGGAACACTGATTTCAGTTTGACACTACATAGGCCACAGGTCACCCAAAACATTGGTAATAATAAAAAACATGCAATGATGTGCACACGTTGTTTTCAACGCCGAGATCTCTGTCTGCGGCCACTGCATTCAGTCCTCGCGTTAGTTTGCTGGTCTTCTCCGTAGGCTCGAAGGTCGTTCACCTGGAGGAGACGTTGCAGTGCGTCGCACATTATTCCAGGTTGGTTCCACAAGATTCGCAATGAGCGTCGGTTGGCCGTCCATTCGTGCGGCCCTAGATTCAGATCGACACAAAAATTTCGAGGACGCTACAGCTGTCACGATACACGACACGAACCGCCAGCCATTTTGTAAGGAGGCGTAATGGAGGAAGTTGAAGAGGAGGAGCTTGAGGCGTTGGAGTTTTTCATACTCCCATTGGGACAAATGTAGCATTCTCAGCCAGATACTATGTTTTAAGGGAAGGTACAATCGCGGTATATGCGCCTACTTACGGCGGCTCTTAGCCACCTAAATAAAGTGTAATTTTTCCGCCATCTTACTACCGAACGTGAGTGTAAGCACCCTTCCGTGAGGAGTTTCGAAGACGTGTTTCCGCAAAAAAACTCCCATTCAAGATTATGTGTGTTCTGTGTGTACTAGAGTTCTGTCGGTACATTCATGGTTAACTTCCAGGTCTCTACATTTGTGTCATAAACATGCTCAGTTGTTTGTGATCGCGATTTTTTTTTTGTCTGGCACTTTCAGAACCAACAATAAGGTGACCCAGCCAATCAAGCTGAAAATGATTGAGTCTTCCCGGTTGAAGAACGCCGTTTAGGAACATTTTCAAAGAAAGGGCAGCCCTTCACCACGTACAGGCAGAGTCGGTTTACAACCGCTGCGCACTGCCCTCGGGGGCAGTCGCCTGTGCAGTCGTCACGAGGCGAGAATAAGAAAAGATTCCATTTAGAACCGCTTGCAAAAAGCCGGCCACTCGGCGATATAACGCTGCCTCATACCTGTAACACACGGGAACGCTAAATCTCCTTTAAACTAAACCCCTTTTTCCACGTCAAAAGGCATTTTGTGGAAAGGAGTGGCGCTCCTGACACACAGTAACCCCCGATCTCCGTTATGTAGTTCCCGCGACTGACAAGCGATTAAAGCGGCACTAGCAGTTCTGTGAAAAAGCATGCACAATAAGAAAGATAGAGTGCGGCTAATAGATCTTATTTATTATTTTAGAGAGGAACCGTGCGTTCTGGGATTCTTTAGAAAAAATAAATAGGTAATTTCACATATTTGTATTAAACAGCAACGATATAGTGCTTGTTTCGCCTATGTTCCATGCCTAATCTGGCAACAGTGGGTGATGTTTACAATAATACATTACGATTGGGCTTGTTTGGTGCAATTTAATTTTATTGCTATTTGAAGAATTTATGAAAGTAATATGAAATCGCATTTGGTCTCATTAAGTTCTCACAAGCTTATGACTTGTAAACGCCTGCTTACGAGGCTGCGCCGCTAGCTGCTCCTTTTCGTCCGGGAAAGGAGATAGCGAACACCCCTTAAGGAAAATGCCCGCTGCGGAAAAGGAGATTCTCCTTTGTCGTGTGTCACCGAGGCGAATGCCGTTGCGGTAGCAGTCCTTCTCTGCAAAGGCCTTTTAAGCGCCCGTGTTTCAGGCGTATTAGACTATTTTGCATTACCGAGGGCCTTTACAAACGGTTCCTAAGGTGCCAGGGTTCCGTGAGCTTGTGTTCCCTGGAAAGGTAGTCCGGTGTACGAAACAGTGGCTGACTGCTGTCTCTGGAGAAAGGGCCCGCTCGGGACGGCGTGCATGCTCGTTAAGTGAAATCATCTAGGTGAGTGAGCACAGTTCTGCGCATAAGTTGTTACAGAATTCAACCCTGGCATGCGCGATTATAAAGACACGCCAATCACACCGTTTTCATTCATGCACATCATTATTAGCCCGTATCTACGCTCAGAAGGAGGCCCCAAGAAATTGAAAATATTTAAATTTAAAGACGTTCGGAACGTGAAGTCTTTTATAAGGCGCTAAACAAATTGCTTAGTGGCGCTTACCATTTCAACAGGCCTGATTTGGAGGAACGCTGATGAAAAGAAACAATTAGGCTGATTTTAAACTTTCAAATAAACGTTCAGAAAATTGGCCTCTAGAGAAGTTGTGATTCACAAAGCGAAAACCATGGCGATCATCAAACAATGTGTTATAGCAAGAATGAAATAAAAAAAACATCTTGGGGGCAAGAAATGCGAAATTGAAAGTAAAGAAATGCCACAAACAGAGCGTGTAAAGTCAGTTAGAAGTTTGTGTCAACTAAGCGATTGGGTGACATGTTCAGTGTTTACTTTGTAAATGTGGTGTGTATGTGTGTCGCTACAGAACCTTGTGGCGGCGTATTTAGGGCCGAGAAAGGAAACATCACAAGCCCGCAGTTCCCACGGGTCTACCCACCATATAAGAGGTGCACCTACGAAATTATCGCTCCTCCTTCACACTGCATCAACCTCTGGTTCACCCATTTTATACTAGAGTCTAACGTAAGTCATGGTATCTATTTATTCTAATTTTTCATAACGGGCACCATGGTATTTCGGTATTTTATTTGCAGTATATGTCGCTGCTGTACATCACACCCATTGCAGTGCATGTGGATTAGGCATTTTGCTTATATTGAGTCTCAGTGCAGTTCATTGTTGCTTTTTAACACACGTACATGCTATAAAATACCGATAATATATAGCTTAGTCGGTGTTTTAAAAAAGACGATAACGTTAATCCGGCCATCCCATAACTTGGCTTTACTACCTAAAGTACAACGCCGCCCCCCCACACTTCCCGTCCCCTGAAAAGAAACACTATAGCAAATCATTCTAGGCAACCCTCGATTTACAAATTATGTTTATTCTGCTTTTCTTGGTTGTTTACCCAAGACAAATCTAATAGGGTGACAGCACATGGCGCAAGTGTATTTGGAAATGTGTTCATTACTTTTCCCGCATAAGGTTAGTCGTACCAATCATGTTAACCTGCCAAACATTGATAGCCCGGCTGTGTTGGTGCCCTGTTCCCCCCCTCCCCCATCCTTCTTTTATAGCAGTATATCAGTGCGAAAAAGATGTAAGAAAATCGTTGGAATCAGTTGGCTCATTCTTGATATAAAATAAACTCTCGAAGACGAGGTTTTCATCAGTAGCTTAGCTGGTAGAGAAACCGGCGGATAAGCCGATGTAACCCATGAATATTTTTAGTCCCTACAGCACAGTTAGGACGCCGAGCCATCATAAAACAGGCAATGCAACACATGCGCTATAGAAAGGCGTATTTCGCTTACCGACCTGAAATCACTAAGAGGGCAATTGGTAGATAATTGAAAAAATTCGGGCTAACGCATTGCTAGGATTCTACTGAGCGCGTATGCAAGTCCTAGCCGTGGTTTTGAGATGTGGCTTCTGCAAAACCGAAGACTTTCAGAAAGATAAAAAACTAATAAGAGTACGGTTTACCGATTGGTATGCTATGCGAAGAGCGTGAATTTTTGCATTTTGTTTAGCCCAAAGCAACATGCAAGATTGTGTTTCCGAACTGCCTCATTTAAATCATCTGCTTCAAGGTATATGGCTTGCTTTTATAGTACTGTAACTTTGTCTCTGTATGCAGACAACTTCAGATTTTGGAGCTTAGAATGAAGTGCGCAAACGCAGCAACATATTCATATAATATAATAACGCTAGTAACCAGATTGACAGTTCGCAACGCTGAATAATAGGCAAGCCATGTGCCCACCCTCGGCAGTGGATATACATATCTGAATACTGTGAAGATTGCGTAGGCAAAGTGAAGGAAACAATTCGTCGAAACGACGGATGTTAAACAACAATGAGTTATCAACGCAAAAGAACAATACGTAAGCAATAGCGTCGAGTAATAAAAACTAAGGCTTTTATTGTAGTGGAATGCAAATGAACACTTGTAGTGCATTGATAAAAAAACAACTGTACCATTTCTCGGGGCATTGTCATTTTAAACGGACTACCATCCGTTTCGGTGTTTCAATGAAAAAGGATGGAAGAGCACCTTGAGGCTTATGTGTCCGCGAGTTGTCTAGAATTTGTGTTTTGATACGAAATACCGCTAAGGACTTTCTGTGTTTTGCAGAGTAATTGCAGTTTAGACCGCGTGCAGATCAACAGCACCACGTATGGAGGTACAGTCCATCAGTATACACCCGCTTGTGGTTCGAAAGCCCCGAGAAACATTACCTGCGAAGGCAACAAACTCCGGCTTGAGTTTATATCGGACCACTCCAAAGAGTTCAGCGGCTTTGCGGCGGACTACAACATGGGCAAGTTATTTGTTCTTTCTTTACAGGTTATACTTACTGCTAGAGTTATGGTTACTGCTAAATAATATTTACGGCTATTTTTATTCTTGCACTATTTCTTCTTGTTAGGTCATCATCTAAACCCAAGCAGGCACATAGTTTTGGTGTTTTATTGATCTTTTACGATGAAGATATCGGCCTTCATGGCCACCCATAGACCCATTTTAAACATTCTGCATCCCATCTGCGTAATGCCTTTCTGAGTGGTCACATATAACCCCTGCACAAATAGTCCAGGACAAACGTTGTTCTGTATATTTATGCACAACCAGTGTGGCGTTACACCAGTTTGGTGTCGCACTTACTTTAGCGAATCCGCTTTGTTAGAGCTCACACGTGGCTAGAAACACTCCATACGCTATAAATAAAGTCCGAATCAATATATGTTCCGCTATCCCCCATTCGAGATGCTTGGCGGGAAAGAGGCGTTATATACCAGGGTGTCGAACCGCAATTTTTTCGCGTTCAGTTTGTGTTTGGGTTCAAACCTTTCGGATTCGGTTCCGGGTTCGGATCCGGAGCACCATTCCTTTATTCAAACCGGTTAAAAGCGTTCAAATGAGTTCGGAGAAAAAAAAACCAGGCGTGTTTTTTCTGCTAAATTTCTTGACCTCGGTTTATCTTTCCTTGTCACGTCGGTGCAAAACAGTCATAATGTAGGTTTTTGCCTTGGCCAACCTAAAGAAACGCTGGAAAACTTTATTAAACCATTGTTTAAATCTTGAACGCTTGAAGAACGTAGTCAACCAACACATCCAGTACTTAGATTAGAGGTCGCAATGTACCTCATACAAAAATTATTACTCTATGTCCTTCAGATAACTTGGAAACTAGCTTAAAATATGTATCTTTCCTTCCCGGTCTCGGATTTATTCGATCTCTGGAATGGCGTCATTACAGCGGTGTAGCGGTTATTTGCCGGGTCTCCTTAAGTTGCTGCAAAGAACGCCTTTTATAGCCACTTAAAAAGAAAGCCCTGGCACAAAAGTGAAGCATAAACTGAAGGCGTATCCGCAGCGACGGGCAAATCTCGCCGTTCCGCTCCGTGCTGGCAACACTTACACATTTTGCAGTTCTTCCAGATGCAAAAGAAAAAGTAAAAGTGTTTATCAAAATGGTTGAAGAGTTCCTATGACAGTAGAATCCACTGAAAAATGTTTTCTATGGTACGTCAACGATAACAACACTAACTGAGCGAAATAAAAGGTTCGCTTTAATTGTGTGATTGTAAAATTATTGCTACTTATGGCCCAAAGCGTATTTTCGATAATTCGTTTCGTTCATTTTTTAATTGATATTGACTCGTAACCCTGCAGTTTTAGACCCCGCAGTTGTTTCCTTGAGGAAACAAATACGTTGGCTGACTATTACAATAGTCCCTAATGCGAAATGTGAGTGCAGCGATGGCGCATAGCTGCTGTGTCTCGGGAAATGATGGCATCATCATAAAACACACGACGGCGGGCACTATACTCTGTCGACATCTCGTAGCACGTCTCCGCCGGAGATCACGCCTCTCTGAGGTTTCGGAATTTTGCCCTTCTACTGATACCTCCATCATACTTTCACCCTCCGCTTTCCTGTTCGCTCTATCTGAGGTGGCACCTTTGTTTTTCTCGGTTACAAAAAGGCCACCACAGCGGGGCTACGCGAAACCACGGGAACCGGCGCTCTAGTGCAGCCCTTTAACGCATGGCTCGATGAACCCGCCGCTGTGGCACCTTGGGATCCACTCCCCTGGTCGACCACTGGCGGGCCGTACCTCGTCTCTAAATAATTCATTGTCGCTGCAGACTTCTGGAAGGCAAACTTGTAGCCACCTTGTCAGTGGGAAGCTCCCCGGTGCCACCGACACCCCCCTTTTGCATCCTCGCCTGAATCTTCCAGCAAGGGGCAGCCTCCCTGCAGGCTGTCCATTGGCACGTGTTTGCAGAGCTAACGTGCGATGCAAACAATACAAAGTAAGACACGCGACATCAGTGTGTACAATGAAATGAGAAGCAAAATCAGAACAGCAGACCGCAATGGTTAAACAACAAGAATCGACAGCGTGCAGAAGCATGCCATTGAACGGCAGGAAAAGCAATGCATGTTCCAGCAAACTGTGGCAGCTTGGATAGAAGGAGACTCTTCAGGCATTTGCGCCCGACTCTAGCTTGAGAGGGGCAGCCAAAGATAGTTCATTACAATCGGATTGGCGGAGTGAATAGGAGTAAATGTCATCACACAAGAACGGTTGGTCACTGGCTCGTTCGGTGGTAATCCAACGGTGAAGAATACGGACGTGGTACAAGTAAAAGTAGGGACTCAAACCAAAAGCTCGGAAACTGTAAGTGATATCCCGTACCTGTCTCCCAGGACGAAGAAATAAAATCAGCGAAAAATGAAGAAATTGCAGTTGGAGATAGCCGAACAAACGAACAAGACAAGCACGGAAAGTACGATAGGTTTGCTAATTATCTCTTATTTCTATAGATAGTTTTTCTCGGGACAAATAGGAAGAATAGGTGACAAAATATTGGCCGCGGAGACAACGCTTGGATGGATAGTTCAAGTACCATGCCAACAAAAGAAGCCGTAACAACACAAGTAACAAAAGAAAGTAACAAAAGGACAGGCAGTTAGGGTACTTCACAGTCAAGCTGCTGAGAAGGGATTGGTGACAAATTGCAGGCAATTTGTAGTTTTCCAGTCGATCGGTCCTAGCATTGAAACATGGTCAACAAGTTTCGAAGAGAAAATCTGGAGCGGGTTCGGGGAGGAAATAACCAAGAAGCATTGGCGCTACTTGGTAGGTCTACCATGGAAAGAAAACGTGAACCTGGACACCAAAAAAGAAATCGCAGCAAAAAGGCTATTACAGCTAACATCCGGGGCTTTAATAGAGTAATTCTCTTGTGAGATACGACGAGGAGATATCAGAATACTTCACCCCTGGTGTAGCCGAAACAGTTAAAGAGGAACAGGACAGGCGAACTATCTTTACAAACTATATGCCTCACCCACGCAGTAATTCGGGAGGAACCATGTGACAACAAAATTACAGTCGTTTTTGACACGTCGTCAAGCTCGATAAAAAACAGATCGGTCAACGACAACTTGGAAGCAGGAACGAGTTTACGACGAATACATAGTATCCATGTTAATAAACTTCCGGAAGGAAAATATAGCACCAACCAGAGACTTAGAAAAAGCATTTTTGCAGATAAGCATGAATGAAGACGACCACGAACCTTGTCGTTCTCGACGGCGAAAAAACGACGACCAGCGCAGAAGAACGGATAAAATTCAAGCATGGAGAATGGCAAGAGGGCCATTAGAAACCACATTTACAAGAACAACAGGACACCTACAAGTGGCTATTTATATCGACGACAGTATACTCGGAGCGGCCATAATCGACGAATCCATCAAATGGTACAACGAGACAAAAATAGTGTTTCGGAGTGGGGGAGGATTTTGCCAGAATCTTATCAGAAGCTTTATACCACCATGCGCCAGATCATCGGTAGGGTGACAGCCATAGCAGAAGAGCTGCGAACCTTAGTGACAGAGGTGTTAAGAGCGTTAAATATTCAACCCTTAACCTAAGTGCACAGCAAGCCTGGCGAGCCCATACTAACCAACCATGCGGAAATTGTCGGAGGAACACGACAGCTCAACGATAAGCGAGTCATGCTCGCTATAATCGAACAAGCCTGGAGAAGCCGGTGTCAGATCACAAGGACTTGATGGATACGATGACATCGAAAGTACCTGAAAGAAGTCGGAGCAACACTACGCACAAACACAACGACCGGGAAAACCATGGAAGAAGGAGACATCGTGCTGCTGAGAGGCACCGGTCAGGGACGTTCCACGAAATGTGCAGAATCGAGAAGTATCCAGGACGTGACGGTGTGACAAGAGTGTGCCTTCCAAGGCAAATCAAGAAGGAGCTGATACGGCGTTTTACAAAACACGTTTACCCGCTCGAGAATTGCTTCCAATAAGCACGCCACAAACCCCCCTAGCGCACTTTTGGAAGTCGGGAATCTGTAAATATCATCATCATCTTCCGTGAAGAGGAAGAAGATCAGCTCCTCGAAGCGAGTGCGCGATCAGTTCCGTCAGCCAATAAAGAAAGAATGCACACGGTTCCCCGGCCTTTCTGGTGTTTACAAGCGGGCTGTCTCTTTAGCGGGCAGTAAAGCCTGCGCGCCCGCCATCTTTTTTGTACCATCAAATGTCTACGCGCGCACGCGCGCACGCACCCGTATTTTTGCACAATGGGGCAGAAAAATTCGAATCGGAACTTATTTTGTTGATCTTCTACGCTTTTCATGCACTCATAGTTTCAAGGGTGCTTTCAACGGATTAATCAGCGGTGCTAGAAGTCGAGAACTCTCCGGCTTCGGCGCTCCGCTCCGCCTGTCAAGCGTGGAAGGTGGCGTTTAGAGCGATTTCCTGCTGCTCATCATTTATCTGTTAACCGACGGGTAAAAAGAAGGAACGGATATAATGACTCACTGGACGGCGTTTTTAATACGGCATTGGATAGGGAACACCGGCGATCGCAACTAGGTAATGGCACTTCAGCGACAGGTGACAGCGATTGGCTTCTGGTAAAGATAATAGCTTAATAAGTCACAAGCAGCAGTAATGGTAACTCGTAATGGGAGAGAGAAAGTGAACGTTAATAAAATCGAGGAAATGTTTCAGAGAGGCGTCCTTGAGCCTTGAGCTAGGGCCGACTCGACAGCCGTTTCCAATCAAGCGCAGCTGATCTTCGACGCCGGAGCTGGCCAAGGCCTTCTCCGAAATCTGTATGGAAAGGTGGAAGTTGGGTGCACCCAGGGTAGACTTGTCGCAGCCACCTACAGTGTGTATGAGGTTCCCAGGCTCTCCACAGAAGCAGAGAAGTTGAAAGAATTGTGGCCGGTCAAAATGGTGGTTTGGTGGGGGGTGGGAAGGTGTTAACCCTCAGGGCGCGGAAAAATTTTTCCTGGTTAATAGATAGCGATTTGTGCGGGACGAAATAAGTCCTACGGGAGAGCCTACACAGCTGAGTAATTTGCTGGTATGTGACTTCAGGATGTATGCGCTCGGGCTCGGCTTCATCAGCGCTGGCTCGACCTGTCAATCTCGAACCACGAGGTTGAAGGTCTCGTTGCGGGGGATGCCGCTTTGAGCTGGTGGCCATGCAATCTTGACTGGTCTCAGTGGTGGTCTCTGATTGATTATTCCAGGTGTTGTTACATGCAATCAACCGATGAAAAAGTTGCGGCATGCCGGCTTAGATAATATGTTATGACAGTTTTCGCGTGGCTCTGGCTAAGGGTACGCGCTGTCACCACTTAATCGGCTAGGAGGGGACTGTGTATTGGAAATGACATGCTACACCTGTTTAAGGCTACAAAACTGTAGCAGAATGCAAGTGGGCGAATTGAAAATTGTTATCGGATGTCCTCAGCATCAAACTAGTCGATCGCTCCTCATTTATTTCCGATTAGTTGCTTCGTACAGTCCTACTTCTTATATACCCTGTCGGAAAACCCCGCGTTTTTCAGCATTAGCACAGCGGTGGAATACACCGGAAAGAACGGAATACACTGGAAAACGCCGAGCCGGACGGCAGCAACGTGAGGACTGCATTTTCCAGCGTTAGGAGAGCGATGGAACACGCCGGAAAGAACAGAAAGCACTGGGAAATGCCGCGCTGGACGACATAAACGCGTTAGGTTGCTGGAAAGCAATAAAACGGCAACGTTGCCTCTGGAGACAGACTGGGATTCAGATAGGGCGAACGGGACGGTACGTTCTCCCGGCGCAGCTGCTTGGCTGGACACAGCAATGCCGTGCGCCAGTTACGTGGTCGACTGGTTGTAATCCAGCGCCGCGATCGACGCAGATGCTCCGAAACTTCGTGTTTGCAGCCCCTGCGTTGCCGCAAAATCCCACTTTTTTAGCGTGCGCTTCGCGGAAACAATGCTCCGTGCGAGCGACGATCATATCGTCCAGTTGCATCGCAAGGGTCTGTCGTGATGAAACTTTGTGGTATTGCTGCCATTAGCATTCCGGTCGTATGTGAAAAAACCTTCGCTACAGATTTGCAGTTAATAACGCAACTTATCGCAAATCACGGTACTGTTGGAACATCTAAGCGTAGCCCGCTAACCAAACTAATGGATAAATAAAGCACTTCATAAATTCTTGAGGCTGTTTGAGTGAATTTGAATTACATATATTGTACCGTGCACAACATTTGATGAAAGAATCAGGAAATAAAGGTAGCCCGTTGGTAAAACGGACGCATAAAGGGCAAGCAAGACTTGCTTTTTGAGGACGTGGTTTAAATGTTTCAGTTCACATTCTGACATGTATTTTTTTGTCTTTGAGAGCCCCATTGTCTCAATCTGCTTGCTGTTG
This sequence comes from Haemaphysalis longicornis, assembly GCA_013339765.2. Lineage (NCBI taxonomy): Eukaryota > Metazoa > Arthropoda > Arachnida > Ixodida > Ixodidae > Haemaphysalis > Haemaphysalis longicornis. The sequence goes on from CM023454.1 coordinate 159,035,095, forward strand.
CATTTTTTAGCGAGCAACCTGTTTATTTTAACGGGAACCATGTGTGCAATCAAGCTGAAATAGTGAAAATAAGATATTAAAACCAGCTAACCAGTTACTGCTACCGGTGTTAAGAGAAACAGAAATGGCTTCAGTGAACCATTCCATTTCCAAGATTTGTTAAAAAAGAATGAACGTAGAAAGAAAGAAAACACCCGCCTTCGCTCCAGCCCGGCCGTTCGGAAGAAAGTCCGGGGATGCACCATCACTACCGAAAGCCTGTCGCCTGACAGCACTTGCGGGGCGGGGGAGCCAACAATACGAACAATCGAGAGGGGTGAGGAGGGGTCGCGGCGCGGAACAAGTTTTTGTGATCGGCCGGGGAGCACTTTGTTCCTCCCTGCTTTTCGCCTTTCGGTCAAAATTCGTAGGTGGCTGCGTGGCTGAGTGGCCCGTCCACATTTTACATCGGTGCTGTCCCTAGGTGAAGTTACGCGTAACTTTTTTGTAAAAACTTGCATCGGATGTCTCCGAAAAGTGTCAGCAGCAACATATGAAGCTACAAAAGCTGTGGTAAAAGCAAGAACAGTGGTGCGGATTCCAAGCATCTCGAAGTGAGGACTCCTCTAGCAACGACAAACCGTGGATTATTGGCAATTTGATGCGAGTGGATACGACGACTCTCAGAGGCAGCGTGATTTGCAATACGTGCGATGTGCTTCGACGATCGACTGAAATTGAAAAGACCCCTGCGGGACTTGGGCAGGTATCGTGCGCGCGTACTCTTCGAGATAGTGCTGCCCCACGGAGACGTGCGCTTTTCGTCGCAGGATACCCTTCCAGCCCTTGCTGTACGAATGCATTGTCGACGGATCACTGTTCACCAAGGCAAGGAACCCGGCTAAGGATTGACTTTCCATTTTAATTCTCACGTTTTCCTGTTAAAACAAAAGAAGTTCAAGAAATATGTGTTTACTTGTGTTTTAGTGGCCCTAAAGATATAAGGAACGAATTTTCGAACGGTTACTGTCGATGCTGGTTTAATATTTTTTTTACCCGGGAGAACAGATTTGCTTTAAGGAACAGATTGAGCGCTACTGACGGAACGCGATGATGAAACAATGCATTCGGCAGGGCGAAATCAGCTGAAAAGTGCCCAAATGAGACTGGCTAACTTCTGTAGCGCTACTTAGATTTCCCCGAAGGAAGGGATTCTGTATTTAATAATAAGCCTTTATTCGCATCACGTACACAACGCATACATGACGCTGGAGGCCCGCGGAAAAAGCTGTCATAAAGGCAGCTTGACAAGGCCGCAGGCCCCCGCATTAGCAGCTTTAGGCAGTGGTCAATAAGATCATAAAATTGAACATAAAAAGTATAAACGATATAAAACGCACTCCAATAAAAATTGGGGGGACAAAAGCGAAGCAACACATTCAAATTTACCGGTATGGCATTACAAAACTCGGGAATACAAGCCACATGTGCCGAAACATAACACACGTATAAATAACATCATATCAAACAGTTCACAACAAATTACGCCGGTAACAAAGCTAGGTGCACAAATGTTTCTTTAAAAAAACACTTTTATTCTGATGACAGTAATCCAGTTAATAGTTGTGCAGCAAGAGGTGCATACGTATAGTAGCAAAAAGATACGGTTGGTGAGACGGTTTTTCTGTTTTCGTTTTTCAGTTTCCAATGTACTCGCGAAGTTTCCTAAAAGTAATTTTTTCGAGTTCGATGTTTCCCTGAAGCAGTGTATTAAGCACTCTTGGCAGCCGGTTTTTTAACATTTGTAGTCCGCATGTTGTCCTACATGTGTCAACTTTCCATCTCTCGAAATGTCGCGTGCTATATGGGGTAGAGTGTTCTTTTAGGTTTGCTAGCTGGCTTAAAAACCCGGTAATATTTTTCAGGTCTTGTTTATACTGTTTGCATAGGCGGTAATCATAAGTCCAAGTAACAGGCAATACATTATAGGTGTCAAATAAAGGTGCAGAAGGAAAAATGTGCCGGGACATTGGCGACAGCGCGCAAAAACCGTTTTTGGAGAATGTACAACTTTTGTAGATTTGTCTGTGTCGTTGAGGCCCAGATTGAATGGCAATTGTTGAACCTGGAATAGAATAAGGTGTTGTATAGTAACATCATTACATTACGTGGCAGTAAACTTGCGTTTCTGTATACGAGTCCGACTATTTGTGAAAGTGACTTTGCCAAGCCATTTATATGCTCGTCCCAGGGCATGGTCTCGTGAAACATAACACCTAATGTTTTTATGCAGGGAACTATTTCAACTGGGTCTGATTTCAGAAAGAGACTTTGTTTTATTGTTATGTTTTTTTTTCGAGCGCGAAATAGTGCTGCCTTCGTTTTCTGGACATTTATTTTTAGCAGGTTTTCTTGTGTCCACTTTTCAAGTTTGACGAGGGTTTCGTTGGCGTGAAGAATAACTTGATCAGTTTCTTTTGCTGACAAGAACATGCTCGTGTCGTCTGCGTAGATCACGAATTTTATTTCTGGAGCTATACCGGTGATATCATTTATGTATAAATTAAAAAGAAAAGGCCCTAGAATGCTGCCCTGCGGCACGCCACAGGAAATTGCTAAAGGATCAGAGTAAAAGCCCTCTATATCTACAATTTGTTTCCTATATTGTAAGTATGATCGAATTAATGAGGCAGCCACACACCTAAAACCATATTTCTCCAGCTTTCTGATAAGGAGGTCATGATTAATAAGGTCAAAGGCCCTTGAAAAATCAACAATATGCCTAATGTGTTATTTCCTTTTTTCGATATTGTCTAAATGTACTCTTTCTGCGTAAGAAGTGCGGACCCAGTGCTAAAACCTCTACGGAAACCATACTGGCTATCAGTCATGATGCTATGTTTCCGTTCAAATTCCAAAAGACGCCTGAGAATATTTTTTTCAAATGCTTTTGATAACACAGGTAGTATGGAAATAGGTCGGTAGTTTCCCATGTTGTTCTTGTCACCTTTCTTATACAGTAGTTTTACACGAGCAACTTGCATTTGGTATGGAAATACAGCTTGTTCAAGGCATAAATTGAATACGTAGCCTACACAGGGTGCCAGGTAAGAAATGACATGTTTCGCAGGTTTAACTTGCATTCTGTCAATATCGATAGCACTGCTATTATTTAGGTTTTTTACTACCTCTAGAACTTCGGCTTCGCTGACAGGATCCAGAAAAACTGAGCTGCTGTTGTAATACACATTATGTAGGTCATTATTTACGGTCAATTGGTTAGCGATGTTCACAATATGGCTATTAAAAGCACTGGCTAAGGCTCTGCCTGACAGCTTGATGCCATTATTCTTTATTTCACACACTGGACCTGTGCTAACATTATAGTTTAACAATGAGTTCAGACTTTTCCATAGAGCATTCGTACATTTGGAAGAAGAAAATAAATTATTGAAATACTGTTCTGCGCTTTTTTTTATCTCCTTATATAAGCGATTACAGTATGTTTTAAACTTCTTCAGTGCGCCTGGTTCTTTGCTCTTGAGAAATTACTGTACATTGTATTTTTCTCCCGTATTTTTGCTGCTAGATCGCGGCTTATCCAGGGTTTACGGATTTTTCTGTTTTGTTTTACCTGTACTTAAGGAAAACAATCTGCATATATGGGTTTGAGTATATTATATAGCTCTCCGTAAGCTTTGCAAGCATCCACTTTTTCGTACACACTGTCCCATGATACTGTGGAAATTTTTTCTGCAAATGTCGAAAGGTTTTGTGGTGTAACACGCTGTAATACAGTTGCAGGTAAATTTTTGTTTGTGTTGACTTTTTTCTTGGTAACAGCCGTGCGGGTTTGTAATTACATGGCGATTAAAGAAAAAATGCCTAGCGCGAGCACCGGCCACGCTATACGCTGGAGACGGCGTGGTCTCCGGTGTGTTCCTGCGTTACGTTCCAGCGCGCGCCGGATCCACGCGTTTCCGCGTCCGGCTTGTTCCAGCGTCCAGGGTCCGGCGCGCTCCAGCGTTTTCGCGTCCGGCGTATTTCAGCGTTAGGTAGCGGGTTTTCTGATAGGCTATGCTTGATATAAATATGCATTTGGCAATTATTTATTACCTTCACTGCGCGATGTCAATATTACGCTTGCAAGAAACATAGCAGCATAATACGCACGTAACGAAAGACATTTTGCGGAATTCGGTGGTCATCACATTAAAAATTTCCGGCTATTCTGTGCGCAACTAAATTTCCTGATTGGTCGAGAGGGGAGAGCGCCGCGAAATTTCATAATGCCAATATCCCAGAAAAATCGTGACTGTTCCGACCCTGTTCTACCTTAACCAAGGGAAGTCATCAGTCACCAGGGGAACATTTTCATTCAGAAGGAAGGAATCTGCATAAGTTCATCTGTCCCGTTATTGTAAGTGATATGCTTCTAGCTCGCTATGACAGAAGCCCGATGGCTGCTGTAAAGCCGACAAACACGACTAAAATGTATCGGTACGTGAACGACTATCATGTTATGTATCAATTGACTGATGAACACCAGAAAAAAAATTCCGTTGGTCTAATTTTTGAGGTGTTTCAGCAAGAACTAAAGGGCCTGCACTTGACGAAGGAAATACCACATGACAATGTTTTACGTTTTTTAGATCTCACAATCAATTTCAGCCCTGAGCAAGTATGGTGTCGTTTGCACCCACTCGCAAAATGCTCTCTTGCCTTTTAGTTCGGCCCACTCAAAGATAGTAAAAAGGGGGGTGGTCACTTCATGTTTGAAATCGGCATTCACCAGGTCGTGCGAGCACCCAGCCCAACAAAGTTTTGACGCCCAAATGGTGAAGCAGCGGGTTATCAGCCTCCGTTTTTATCCAGCATCGCTGAATCCCTGTTACGGTATCTCGGGAAACAAAAACAGAACAAGTCGTTACTTAACGAAGAAAATGAGCGTGCAAAACGCCGCAAAACCGTCAGTCCTTACGTGCATCAGGCATCGCACAAAGTTAAAGAATGCCGATAGAGGAGATGCAAAAGTGCTTATGTCCGCGCAGAACAAACTAAGCAAGCTCTGTGCAATAGTGAATAAGGTAGGCATTAAGCCCAACCCATGTAAGATTAACCACAAAACGAAGTACGTAGGCTGCCGTATGAATGTCGTTTACGAAATCCCCCTGGACTGCAAACAAAGCTACGTGGGTCAGACGGGAAGAAGTATTATTCTACGGCTCCAGGAGCATGCAAATTCCCTAAACTCGAACGTAGGTGGTCACCTAGGTGCGTATTTCCGCTAGTGTAAGTGCCAAACAAATTTGATCAGTTCCGTATTATTCGAAGAAATGCAAACACACACGTGAAATTTTTGAAGCCTTTTGCATTAGTCAGAGGGGCGATACATGTAAAAGCAAACCTTCGTGCTTCTGTATGAAAATAAAAATCGCGTATCTTTCAAATGTGTAACTGGACCTTACTCATCGATGACCATGTGACAATAACTTGTGTAATTTCCTCCTCCCTTGCTATCTGTAATTTCCTTTTTTCCTTTCCATTGTTTTGTAGATGTGTATATAAGCCGCCTGCAAGCAATAAAACTTGTTTGTTAGTCAGCGCCGCGTGTTTGTCTTCTACTCTACGTCCTGTCCATTGTGCTGTTCCTTACATTTTTAACCCACGCACTCACTCCTCTAATCTAAATCAACCAAAACATCAATACCACTAATTCACATTAGCTCACCCACTCATCTTACTAATCCACCAATGTCTATCCACCAATCTACATTAATCGACTTTATTCCATATGCGCCCCAAAATATTCAGGTTGAGCAGAATAAAGATGGCATGTAAACATGCGTCTTCTTTAAAAGTGGACATGAGAAGGCCCCAAAATGTTCTTTTTTATTTCTCAGGCCCTCTTAGAGCAGTGAACAAGTGGCACAATGACATGTACAAGAAGAATCGGTGGTGCCGTAGACGACTGCGAGTGTTTGCACATCACTGCTGTTTTCACATAACTGCGTATTCAAACTAAATTAACTGGAAGATATGGATGTAATATTGATGGTTCAGGGGTGCATTCGATGCATCAAGGGGTCAGGGATGCATTCGAATTACCAACACATTGTAAAACTTTACAATATTATACACCATGAACTTAGCAAGCATAAAGAATAAGCCAGTTTATGCCACCTGAAAATAGTCGTTTTAACTTAAATTATTCTAAATGCAAAAAAAAAATTGGGGGAGATGGGCAGTATCCAATGCAAACTGATAGCGTACACAGACAACTCTACAATAAATTTAGGGTGTTAATATTAGAAGAACCTGATGGGCTGTGGGACTACCGGCCATGCAAAATACTCCGTGGTTCTGTCGGGCGATGGGTAAAAAGTATCGTCAGATGCAAGGTGGGGGCACCATAATATAAAACTAGAATTTACAGTATTGAATCCCCGGAAGAGGTTCGTAATAGTTCCTTCGATTCTTTCCGGTTTCGGTTCGACACCCTGCTATATACACGCGCAGATCCTTTTCTCCACCCTGTACTCGCCATATGTAATAATATACAGGAATTACACTAGTTTATAACGACCTCTTCAGCGGCAGCCAGGCGCTGCCAAAGTATGTGCTGGTCCCGTATACCCATCGGCCAACGACAACTGCAGGGCAGTGGCGTATAGGATCTTTTGTGAAATAGTATGCGAGCGAAAACACGTGGGCATTATCAATAACACAACATAACAAAACTTTATTGCAGAAGGTGGACACGTCGGTCGGCATGGAGAATAAAGGAAGGGGGGAGAGGGGGTGGGCGGAGTTTAGAGGTTACATTCGGCTGTCGACGCCTGAGGAGTGCGCGAACTCCCACAGAGAGAAGAGCGTCTGCTGGGTACAGTTGCGGGTTGAAGCGGCGGTTTGTCCAGTCCACAAGCCGCTGGATGCCGGGCGGGAGACCCATTGATCGGAGCGCTTGAAGGCCGGTGCACTCTCACAACATGTGGTGTACAGTGGGCGTGCCTCCTGTGGAGCAGGAGGTGCTGGATACTGCGGCGACATGCTTTTGATCCTAGAGAGGATGCTGGTGACGTTATGGCAAAAAGGCACGCAACTTCGCCCACGCATCATCGGTTAGCACGGCACGGGCTTGTGCAGAAGAACGTATGAGCCCCGGGTCAATACAATGAGCAGGGGAGGGGTATCCGGTGAAACCGAATTCCGCAACGACTGCTTGGAGGCGTACCTGGCGGCAGCCTTTGCTTCTGAAGGGTCCTGGTTTTATTGTGCGAATGGACTTGTAACGCCTGGCTGGAGTGGAGTTAAAAGTGTTCGCTCGTGCGCACGTAAGCGGTCTCGCTGCCGATCCCGCCGGCGTTTCCCGGGACCCAGTCTACCCGAACGACTATGTTGCGTGCGTCCCGCCGTCTGCGACAAATGGTCTTGATGAGATGGCAAGTGGTTCAGACCTGTGTGGCTTGGCCAAGTCGATCAAGAGCTTCGTGGCTGTCCGTAAATATTGTAAATTGGTGGTTGTTACAGGCGCCTTGAGTTCCCTCAATGTGCTTCGCAGCGAGAAGAACTGCCTCGAGGCATGCCTGACATGGGCTTGGCGGGCGAAGAAACTGAATTGTGCGGGACATGCGCATTCGCCCGTCAATACACGACAGTGGAGCGCGCAATGTATTCTTATTTAAGACCGATGTGTAGCAAAGATGGCGCGGGATCGGAGGACAGCGCGTGCAGCAGCAGCTGCGTGATCATTGTGGTGATGGTTACGGCTACGTAGGCGAGATATAGGCTTTGGCTCACGAACTGAAACATCTTCCCAAGTGGCTCGAACAGGCGGTAGATGCGGGGAAAGCTCCGCTCTGACCGGAAGCCAAGTTTTGCATAAGCTGCCCCGCGCGGGTGGCTGCGCGTCTTTTGTTGGGGCCTTCGACCCTCTCCATTTTAAAAGCGCGGAGGGGGGCAGCTGTGAATAGCAGTAGAGTTATTCTGCGCAGGGGTGCCGAGGTAAACCAATTATAGGGCTAGTGCGCTGCTACTTGAGCGGCACTGGCAGCGCCTCCTGGCAGCCGCGGTGGCATATTTTGGTCGTACAGGGCCGGCGCGGTCACCCGCCCCCAGCGGCAGAGGTATCACAGAACGGCGCCTTCACGGGCAAAAAATAAGCAATTGTGCCTACTTTTATGTTTGCCGATGGCTGAGCAGTTACAAAAACAAGTCTGGAACATCGCCTAAAAATAAATATTGTTGGCTTTTATGCGACTGTTAAGAAGGAGAGCGCACGCTGCACTCCGAGAAGACATCTGATCACCTCAACGCTTGGTTCTATCATTTCATCGTCAACAGCGTCTTTCGGAGCATATGTTGTCTTTACATTTTTGTGGCTGCGCTCGTACGCAGTAACGTCAGCAAAACCGTATTTCATATCACGAATTTGTGCGGGCACCTTATTAGGGTGACGTTTACACTAAGTTCGATGTTCGACAGTTTCAATAGCGCTCGTCATGCTAACATATAAAGAAGCGTTATATTTGCTGCTGTATGTCCTGCGTTGGACGCACACATGGCTTATGCCACCCACGCGGCAACTTCGTCAACAATTTCTGTCCGGCTGCCGTGGCTACTCATGTAAAATTGCCGTCACCGTGTGTTAGCCCCAGCCGCGGCAGACAGCCTTCCAGGAGCTTCCTCGACAGAAAAAAAAAAGAGAAAACGCTTTGGGTTCGCCGACGAGCACAGAAACGAAGCAAGGGATTATGTACCTAAAATATCAACAAAAATTGAGAAATTTAGAGAATTGTACGTGTGACAATTGCGTCGTTGTTGCGGGAGGGTTGTGCCGTATTTAAACCATAACCCTAAAATATCATAGTAGAAATAAACCTGCTGCAAAGTGAAAACATGAAGTTTTGAGCAGTATAACCTACGTATTGCGGGAGTTCGTGAGAGCAATAGGCTTTATGTGTTTTCCCCCCACCGTATTTCCTCTCTTGTGCATGCAAACGTGCCTGGAAAGGCTATCTTGCTATGGTTCTTTTGTGACGCCGTTCTTTTGTGTTTCTTTTTATCACGAATGATTACCAAGTAACCAGCTTTCGTGGTCAAGAGTTTAAAAACCCCTGTAAACCCATAGAGACTCCTCTTTTTTGTTCGAAGAGGCGTCTGTGAGCCCAAACTTTAATTTTTATACTCTACAAGTGGAACCTGGACAGCCCTGTGACTAGAGTCTCTAGTAGACGTATGCCTTTTATTTCTGGCGTTTTATTTCTTCACTCTTTTCTTTCTGCAGTACCTGCAGAGTGCGCAGAGAACAACGCCGGCTGCAAACACATATGCCAATCGAATGCCGAGGGAAAGCACACGTGCGCCTGCCGCGCCGGATTTGTGCTTCATCCTGACGACCACGACTGCAAAGAAGGTCAGCTACAAAAAACAATGCAACTTTTTTCACCGGGTGTGGTGTCAAACGCAGACCACTTCGCGCATTTTATGTAGTGTGTAGAACCGGCTTGGAACCAGTTTTTTTTCCGGAACTGAACCCGAACCCGGGCAATTGTTTTTTAACATTTCGAACCCGAAACGAAGCTAAAACTAACCGATAAATAACGGCTACCGGTTCGCAAAAAAAAGGGTTCAACCAACCGCTGTTTATATAGCGCAATCAATGCCATTTGATTACTTCCCTCTTTTAATTGCCATCAGCTTAGTGATCATGCACGACTTTTACCCGATAGATAAATAACATAATCAACGCCCTCCCTTTCGTGGTGGCCACTTAAGGAAAGAAATGAGCACCGATATTGAAACTGTAAGTTGCTGCGGGCAGCACGCGGAGTATCCCACAGAAACTTTCTTACACGCTCTTTGGCCGAAACGGTGTAAAAATCTTGTCTCATTGCGCACACATTTAAAAGGTTGTTTGGCTAAAAAAGGGTGTAAGTATAAGAAAAGTGTGTTCATGTGATCCCCCTAAAATATGTATGGTTGCTTAGCACCCTAAAATAAGCGAGTGGGCAGCGCAGCTATGCGGGACAATGTGGATCGGCCATGCACGCCGCAGGAGACAGACACATTCAACACGCAGAAGTCACATTTGCACCACAAAGGAATTGACGAAGAAAACCGACGGGATTCATGGGTATAGCGAATGCATGATTACATAGAAATACACGTGCTCTTCTTGCTTTTATATCCAGCAGAGGAAAGCCCTCCGATAGAGTCGGTGGGCTTGACGGAAAAAAACTAGTTATTGTAGCGCTAATGTTGAAATTAAGAATTTTAATGTGAGCACATACAAATCAGCATACGGATTTGCGAAAACGTTTAATCGCGAGGTAGTTATTATGTTCAGTAAGTTATAAAATTTTATTAAATACCAAAAAAATATTCTCTGCCATCTAAGCACCCTTTAAGGGTGTTGATTATTTCATCACCTTTTCCCGCAATAGTGCAAAGCTACAAATTAGGGTGTTGGAAATTAAGAAGAAGGCTGTAAAGAAAAAGGGCGTAGGAAAAGGCCGCCAACTGAGTTAAAAGGTGTAAGAGACCTGCTGCTTTCGAGATATTTTGTACCTGTTTACATGAGCGGACTGAGCATTTTCTACAAGCGTGGGGATGTTTTGTACGTCCCGATGTTTAAATCAATATGATTTGGCACAATTTATTACGTATCAAACTCTGCAACCTTCAGCTGGTTTCAGTGGCGTTCGCAAAAAAAAATACAATGAAAAAGAACTGCGGAGCCTGTAAAGGGTGCACCACCGCAGATAACATGTTCTGATAGTGAAGCCGTCTCTCAAGCCTTTTCGAGTCTGAACAACGGCCGCATGCGTATTCGCGCATCTTATTATACCATTTCGTAGGTACTAGTATTTTTTGGATTGTAAAAGCCTTGTAAAACCCGGCTAAACTTGGCCTCACCCCTCAACGCGTAGCCTAGCCTAACAAGAACATTGCAAAACGCAACAATTCTTACCAACGCGAAGCCACACGTAGCCAAACGTAGCCACAGCGAAAGTAGCTTGGTCAACCCCAGCTCCGCTGTTTTTTGTAAGTCAACGCCTATTCCACACACTTTCAACGACCTGCAAAAAGCCAAGCGTGTAAGCAATAGGCATGTTTACACGTGGCCATGGTAGCTCTAGCCAGGTTGCGTGCTGCTCTCAGCTTCATCGTCGTCGATGGTAGATGAGAATGTATATAGGGGGCGACCTGACAGCTTGTTTTTTTCTTCTCGTAACAATAAAACTCCCCGCATTTCCCCGAGGGGAAGAATGTGAAAGTGCGAATGCACGAGTTGAATTTGCGGGGTTCGGTAATATTCGTGAAAGAGAGATCACACACACACACACACAACTACAAAGAAAGAAAGATGCATTTATTCACAGACACCTATTTGTGTTGTCGTTGTACTTGATTGCTAGAGCGGATCTCAGCTTTGAAATTTCGTGTCAGTACTCCTTTAAGCGGGTGCATTAGCCCTTCTCACGCCCGATTCCTGGCCAATACCCCACGTGGGTACACGCCCGATTCCTGGCCAATCCCCCACGTGGGTATGTGCCATGTCAGCAGCCAGGCAGCGCGCGCCCATCTCCCCCCGTTTCCAAGGAAGACGAGGAGATTCCTGGCCAATCCCCCACGTGGGTATGCTATGCGGACATCGCCGGTGGACGCAGGTTCAGGGTCGCTTAAGAAGTGCATTCGCACTTAATAAACTAAATCGTGTCTTTCGGCTTTACATAGGGTACATTGGTGTCGGCAAGCTCCTGGATAAATCATAGATAATTTGCGGGTGGTAAAGACTTTGTTAGTCTCAAGCGGCCTTCAAGGAGCTGCATAAATATTTTTGAGGGATTGATGAGAGTGAGGATATTTATGTATGTTTACTCGGTAATGCATAACCATCTGATAGTATGTTTGATCAGTTCCGTAGCCTTTCTGAGGGAGAAGTCCCCCACTGCCCTTTTCGCTAAAAAGCCCGCGTAATAAATGATATGTCCAGGGAAATCGGTCCACAAGATTGCAGCACCGTAAAACAACGACCCATACTGTAAAAGCGCATACATGTTGCATTCTATAATTTCTGGGGATTGTGCTTCCTCACTGTGATCTGACACTGCTTACATTAGACTTACTAAAATGCCGTCATATCAATTCACTTTCGAATTCAGGCGAAGCCGACTGTGATATAGCACTGCTCAGATTACCCAACGATCTTCTGTATAGAGGAGAAGCCGACTGAGATATATAACTGCGCACATTACTCCTATTAAAATCTCACCCCACCAATGCACTCTAGTACAAAAGTGAGGCTTACTCTAAACAGGATCACTACATGAAAGAATGGCTGAAAAGTATCTTTACGCATTAGTACAGAGCCGCCAAAATATTTCAACCATTATTTGCAGATTGTTAGTAATGTAAAAATACAGTTAGAGATTACTTTTAATGAGCGTGAAAGGCAGCTCCATACCGAAGTCGCCTAAGTTCGTGGTAGGCGCCCTTGCCCTGCTACGTCTTTTTACATTCTCTACATTGAACTTCCACACAACCATAGAGGTAAAATAAACCGTGACCTCGTTTTATTTGAAAGCCATATCTCTTTGTAGCTTGCTCTACGCTAGTGCGGCCCTGGAGGATGTTGTATTCATAAAAACGATAATAACTATTTAAGACCCTAAAACATCACACTACCCAACTTCAGCGGCGCCGTAATTTGGCAAAAAATAAAGATTAACCAGGAACTTAACTTCATGCAGCAACCAAGGCGTACCACAAAACAAGACTGGAGCACCACTAAATCTCACAAACATGATTTTTAGCTGTGGCTTTGGCCGGCAGCTACGCGTCACATAAATATTTTCCTGTGACGTCATAAGGACTGGGAAAGGAACTGTTTGGTGAACGGGAACTTCATTTTTTTAATATCTAGCATAATGTTTAAAGTTGCCATTGAGATCGACATCATTCCTATTTAGACTAAGCAGTCTTTTTAATAAACCAAACTTGTATTATTTTGGTTACGGGCCTTGTGAACTGGAAACTTAATTTTTTCGTCCTTAGTTACAGTTATTTTTTTTTCGAACCGGTTCGGAGCCGGAACCGGAACTACACTATTTCCCCCGAATCTGAACTGTAGCCGAACGGGCATTTCTTTCGGCTCCACACACTGATTTTATCGAAGTACTCCGACTTCCAGACAACGCCACTACTGCAGGTAGATTTCTGCTCGGTGGCCTTGATTCCTGCGTCGTATCTGCTGTTACAACTTCAACTAACGGGGTAATTTCCATTCTGCAGCCTCTTTTTACAAAAGTGTAAAAACTTCGACACCGTTGTTTGAATTTCTATACTGCATGCTCAAACAAAACCTCGCTTTAATGCAGGAACGACAAGATATGGCGCTACACTTCGTAAGCGCGCTATGTTTAGGTGATTTGATAAGTTCCACGACAAATTCGTGAAGAGAACTGCGTGTTACGCTTAGAATACAAACATGCACCGTTACTTGCTAATAATCGTAGTTGCACTTCATTGTGTTTGGAGAACCAGTACAGTGATACCCTAATTTGAACCGTTCCCGGAGCTTTAAATACAAGATACGGTTGGAGAGGCCAAGGAATATTTAGGAGTTCATTTAGGGCAGCGTATTAATTTTGTGGCTTCGTTTTAAACGTTTTAAAACCGCACTGCTTTAAACGTACAGTTCCGACATTATATTTTGCCATTTACTGTATTGTTTTATTGCTTTTTTTGTCGCAACGTATTTATTGGCTCTCATAAATATGATAACGACCTAGGGCACAGAACAAAACTTCTTTCCCACGTATATTGCCTTGAACATGCTTTCTGCACACATTATGCACGCCTTTTTGCACAGTGAGTTACAGTCTAGAGAGGGGATATATATTCTAGATGTCTGTCCTTAAATTCAGCATACCTATGTCATTCTTGCTGATGTTTGGTATGCGTAAAACTGGCAAACACTTACCTTTTTCATTTTTTGATTGGTTACACGGGCCGGACGCAACGCATAACATGACGTGCTCGAGCTGAGAAATGACTTGACAAGCATTTCCTGAACCCACTGTTTCTATACACCCTGTTTATTAGGTAAAAATCTTACATTTCTGTTTACTCTATTCCGCAGGCTACAAAAAGTTAGTTTCCTTCTATTTTGTAAAAGAAAAGGACCATCGAAGCTTGGCACCGTATAAGTGGCGCATGAAGAAAAATACGTTGGTTTGTAATTTGTGATTCAGCATGAGTAGAATGAAATTTCCATAGACCAGAGTTTTTTTTCTATCGTAAAAAGATGGAGTAGTTTGTGTCCCTCCCGGGTCATAGGAATCGTATTGCCTATATACAACACTACCACAAACCCCTCGCACACCGAAGACCGCCACGAGGTCGCACTTGGCATTCAAATAACCATGTTGAAATCATATCACCGCAAATGGTATATCGTCGTCCAGCGCATGAAGCCTGGCTTCCCGTTAGCGCAATCTCCACTGCATTCCAACCAGTGCACGCATAACCGGCAGGCGGAGATCAGCGGGTGCTTAGACGTGGAAGACACGGACAAGGATGTCGTGCTGAAATCTTATCAAGCTGGACAAAGAAAACTCCGGCCAATCGTCACAGCAGGAGCCCTTTAACAAAGAAAAACAGTCCAGAAGCTCTTGGTAGCGAAAAACTTCGCCTACGCCGATTTATTATTGCACGCTCTTTTTGGGTGCTCTGTGCATACGCTACTGTGCTGTAATGATTGTTGTGACTCAAACATAATTGCTAGAGAAATTGGTACTTTAGAGGATGAGCACGCATCGGCAAAGTAAAACAGGTGTTCCGCAGAAAGACCGAAGAAGAACTGAGGAAGGGGCACACAAAGGGGGCCAGAAATAAAAAAAGAAGAAACATCCCCTCGCGAGGGGCACGATCAAATGCAGAGCATTTCTGCGGGGGGTGCGCCTGCAAGTCGTATGGATTACGTATTGGTTGTTGTTGTTGTAATTGTTGTCTTCCAGCGTAGACATTGTCGATGAAGTCGATGGTGAACACGTGCCGTGAACCCCCTGCCGCGGCTATGACGCAACGTGGAGCGGCTATGACGCAACGTGGCGCGGCTATGACGCAACACAATCCAACACAATCCACTTTATTCCAATCCAATCTAAATCCAAGCCAATCCAAGCCAATCCAATCGAATCCAATCCAATGCCCCTCGCGAGAGAGTGTTATAGCGCCGAAATCGCCACCTCGCGAACGTGTGATACTGCCGTCACGATCACGCCACAGATGTTAGCGACCGCAGCGCGCACGAACGACATATGTTTTAAGCGCGAACTGACCGCGGCGAGAGAGCGCGATGCGAGCGCCCCACCTGTTCTTTCGCGCGAACCTAACGCGGCGAGAGAGGGTGTTGCGCACGTCCCCACCTGTTGTGCGCCCGAACCGAACGCAGGCGAGAGAGGGCGTTGCGAGCGGAGAGAAGGCGAGGAGGACGCGGGGGAGAGGGTGCACCTCTGGCCGATGGTTGAATGAGTCAAGGCACGTTCGTAATCTTCCGTTCTGTGTCGGCTTTGTGCTCAGTTGGTAGAGTACCGTGCACCTTGCGTTCCGGCCCGCAGAGTCGTAGGATCGAAACCTGGCGCCGGCAAGTATTTATATAGTGTAGGGGGAGCGATGCAGGACGTTGACTACGGACTCCAACGCGGGTGACATCGTGAGTTACTGAAATGCTCTGCATTAAGAACAGTGTCAGAGGCAGAAGGCTCCTTTCGAACATGAACAACAGCTGCTTTGCGCAGTGAAAAAATCAAAGGGATGAAAACGGTGGCTTCTGGCGATTGATTTTGAGAGGACAATGTTGGAGGGGTCTTCTCAGGTGGCTGGTAAAATGTTTAAAGACTGCGGCCAAGTGCATTAAAAGTTCAACACCAGAGCCAGATAGCGTGAAACTGCGTCTTCACCTTTAGATTCTTAGGCAAGAATGATCATCCACATTATTTTTATATATTGTGTAGTACTTCGCCACTCTGCACCGCAAAAAAAAACCACGTCCGCCTAAACATCTACAAGTGTTGGAAGCGTTGAAACACCGCACTGCTTGGAAAGTAGCAGCAAACAATTGTGCAGGGCGTAAACAAGAGCGCATTTTCTCAGGCGTTCCGGTAGATGGCGTTTTTACATAGGTCCTGTAAGGAAGAACATTTTTCAACTTGATTGTGCGTTGCTTCTCTCTCGGAAACATTATGCTGTAGACTTAGGCTAAATAAAAAGGGGTAGATTGATTGGCTGTGGGGTTTAGACGCCCGTGAATACGGTTGCGAACGCTATAATGGCTGAGGCTTTCGCTCTTTCCTCATGCCTGCAATTGCTGTAGAGTGTAGGAGCTGCTAAGCTCGGAGCAAACAACCCCGAGACAGTCGTCAGGGCATTTGCGCTCCGAGGTACGCGCAACCATCGGATCGGCTCGGCGGCTCGCCCGACTTTTTGCTCTAAGCAGATTGTGCGAATGCTCTGCCTAATAAATGGCTGCATGGCACTGCTTGTCGCTTCGGCCGTGCTAGCGATCTCACGTCAGTTCTAGAAGTTTGAAGTTTGAAGTTTTTTATTTTAGCATTCCTAATACACAGAAATGCAGGGGAACAGGGACAAAAAGCTTGTTATGCGATATGCATGACACACAGGAATGGCAGAAATTTTGTGTACACATCGGGAACATCTCAACTAACATACAGAATTGTTTTTTGCCTGAGTAACACAAAGCGAATTGAGTAATCTAAACCCGAAAAAAAAACATAAAACATACAACTGTTTCATCTCCTAGGTAACAAAAAGCCATAAATGTTATTTACAGAATGAAAACGGCGCGTATCAAACGATAGAGATGCTTATCTCACCATCATTACAAATTCACGATAGCAATAAAAAACGAAATAAAGCATGTAAATATACTTTGCTAAGTATATCCGTAAGTACTAAAGAAATTCACAAGGTGTCAGTGAAGTCAAGAACATAAAAACGTCTAAATGATGCCACCCTACCACTGTACACCGTAGCAAGAATATATTAAACAAACAATTCAACTAACAAGAAAGAACATTATTAAATATCATGCATGCAGACAGATATGATGACGGGTCCCCGTGGTTTTAATACTCCATTTTAATACTTAGACATAGCGTTCATAACAGCAAGTACCAGAAATGTATTGATGACGTATATGTTTCAAATTTTAGGGTGAAGTACTTATGCTCAAGATATTTACGTTTTTTTATGTATATTCATTCAGTAGCCTGCTCATACGGTTTTCAACACTGTTTAACCCTTGGTTTGTTGTAGCAAAAGTTATCAACGACTTTTCCTGATGGCGAAAACTCTACGAAGCCGCCAAAGCTACTTCCAGATTACACAGAGACAGAAATGCCTGGTTAATACTTTTAACGCCGTTTTTATATATCACAATAAGCCTGTAGTTGTATAACTGCGGGAATGGCAGTCTCTTGTAATTTAAGAAAGATTTGTGTGCGGGTGCATCCCCTGGAACGTTTGCGATATGGCGAAGTGCTTTCTTTAACACGTAAGAATTCTTTTTATATTGGATTTAGAAGTTGTGCTCCAGCCCAGAGAGCAGTAGTTTATCTGTGATGAAAAAAGAGAGTTGTAGATGAGTAACTTGAGACGATAGGCTACAATCTACCTGAAATGGCATAGAAGTCCCGCAATTTTCGCTAGATTTGTAAGAACGGGGTCTACTTGCGAGCTCCATAGTAAATTCTCGTTAAATATTATTCTTAGCACTTTAGCTTCTGAGGTCACCTCAACTTTTTTCGCACCGATGTGAATGCTGAAATCACAATTTACGTGCTTCTCATAATGGGTGAAGAGAATTGCTTTAGTTTTTTTGCTGTTTATTCTTAATGAATTTGCGGTGCTGCAATCGTGAAGTTTTTGGAGTGTCAAATTTACGATGTTGCGCAATTTATCGGGGCTCTCAGATTGAACAAACACGCTAGCGTCATCGGCGTATATGACGAAGGAAGCTTGATCTGTAATGTTCGCAATATCGTTGATATAAATGTTAAACAACAACGGGCCCAATATGCTTCCCTGCGGGACGCCTGCTTCACCGTTTATTACTACTGACTGAATTCGATCTGTAAGATAAGACTACAGAAGATTAGAGGCGGAGCACGTATTTCGTAGTGTTCGAGCTTCAATAAAAAATCCCGACATGCCCCCGCGGGAGGGGCACGAGTAAATGCAGAGCATTAGCGGCGTTACGCGCGTGGCGGTGGTGATGGGTGTTGTAATGGTGATGGTAGGGTTGTCGTTGTTGTTGGTATGATTTGGGAGAGAGAGGACGAGACGAGTATTAGGTAACGTCAAGTGTCATTATTATTATTATATTATTATTTCGGTAAAATCGATGGTGGATTAGATCTTTATTGCTATTGTTGCATTGTTGTTGTTCTTCTTCTTGTTATTCTTTCTTCTCTTCTTTTCTTCTTTCTTCCTCTTTCTTCTTGGGACGGGACGGTTGGGAGTTGCGTCGGACGCGGTAGATGCCTCTCGGTTTACTCTTACGAACGCAGTAGAGGGAGAGGAGGCGGAGAGAGAGCGCGCTATCACGCCACCGTCACGCCACGACGCGCCCGCACCTGCTGTTGCTACGGTGCTTGCAACGCCGGAGCGCGACGCTGCACCTGTTGTTGCAAGCGTGTTGAGGGCGAGGAGGAGTGGGGAAGAGGGCGCAGCTGCCGTGGTGCGGACGCCGAGTTACGGACGCATAACATCGTGAGGGAAAGAAATGCTCTGCAATTAAAAGTGTGCGGTGATTTAAACAGTCAAATGCCTTGGAGGAATTACAAACACTCCCATGACTAACTTATTAACTAATAACTAACTTACTAACTAGCAGAAACGGCCGTTTGAAGGCCAGATAGGGGGGATGCAAATACAGTATGCTCTCTCACGACAATAATTGAAGAATTCCCCCTACGAGTAGCGGCCTGCTTGCGTTTCCTGGATGCAACATTGCCGCGGTGAACAGATGCGTCCGAAGCCGGGTAGAGCAGAAAAGGCCTAGCATCGCTGCAGTTATTCGGTCACGGCTGTGTGAAGCCGCGCAGACAACGAACCCCAGCACAATTTGTCTGCGTGCTGCCATCCCTTTTCACGCATTAGTAAACTGATTTTCAGAAACAGTCCGAATCTGGCGGGCGGCGGTAAGTTTTAGTTGCTGCAGTGTGACCCTATTTGTGTGCGGTCGTTGTCCACCGTGCAGGTAGGTGCTTGCCGTGGTCGTGCGTGTACTGTTCGTGACTGCACAAGACGTTTCGTGTTTGTCAGCCTCATTTATATCGTGCAAATGACTCGCTTATTGGACTAACTTTCGCTCAGAGAAAAACCAGCGGGAATCGAAACGCGAATAGGCGTATGGGTGCGTGTGGGCTCGAAAACAACCGAAAGCAGCTACGGAGAGACGCGCAGGCGGCGCCGTTGCCACGTCAAGCTCCACCTTGCCAAGTAGCTGCGAATCCTTGAAGGATGATGAGCAACAGGTTCTCTAAGAACGTCGACGTTAGCCACGAGTTATAACATGTCAATTCATTGTCCCGTGCCTTCACCGTAGCCAAACCCACATTAGCTAGAGTTTCACTGGCTTCAGTGTTCACGCAGCAGGGGGGCTCTGCACCTTTTGTGTGAAATCTAATTCGGGGGCTTTGATCCATGAGCTCTTAGGCCAACTTTAGGTTTTGATGAGTTGGGGTCACCAAATGTTTTGTAATTATTTGTATCGTAGTTGGATCTCAGTAAACATTAGTGTAATTGGATAGGAGCGCCACGCTGTATTATTTATCAGTGGAACGTGCAACATTCGCCACTGCGTACAAAAAGGGAGCCTGCTTACACACATGGTATAAAATGGGCCAGGAAGCTTCGAAAACGCTTGCTTAATTTAATTCAGCGTCTCTTACGAGTCACTCTGACACAGCCAATTGTGATCAACAACTCTGGTAGCAATGTTGTAGCATTTGCAGTCGAAAGATTTCCCAGAAATTGCTGGTACGGCTTTGCACAGAACAGTGCGGGATTTGCGGGCTGAAGTAGTTAAACTGTACTCACCGGCGTCATCCTAAGCATGAAGCACCACAGGTACACCATTCCGCAGCAGAAAGTACCTGCACCGTGAAATGCCCCGATACCTGTACTCTTGGTTGATGACTGATTACACACTGCTCGTTTCGTCTGGCCAACGCAGTGTACGCTCTCCCCTTTTTTAGTGTTTCTTTTGTAATACATGACAGGTCCTCGTGTACGTCCTTTAACGCTTGAATAAGCGGGTAATTTGAACTGCAGAGTTTGAACGCTTAATAGTCAGTCATGGTGACAACGTATCTCGAACAAAAAAGTTGTAGGCAAGTATGAGCGGACTGATGCATGATGTTAGGCAAAGTTGTAGGCTATATTTGATACCTTTAAATTAAGAGGTCGACACTTTTCTCCGTGGCTCACCAAGTTGGACACGGATATGTTAAGGCCTCCTCTGTGGAGAGTTTTTCTTGTAGCGATGTTTAGCAGTGGCGAGGAAAGCGGAGTAAGCCGTGGCGAGGAGGAGCGCCGTAGCGGCGCCGAGTAAATCGGCTACGCATCAATGAACATTGGAGGTGTTGACATACTGCTTCGCAGCAAATGATTACACTATAGCGCAGCATAGGCGACTTCCTGAGAATACGTTTACTGATCCTCTCGGATTTATTTATCCACAATGTCATATCTATTTCTCAGTGTGGTCCAGACGCGTTGTTGTCATTTTAAGCTGTCGTCGTTCCTGGCGCCAAGCAACCTTCGCTATGATGTGTCATGTTGGTCTGCTCCTAACATAGCCCAGCGACACGTCTTATTTCAAGATGTGAACTTTTGTGTACTCCGAATAGATAGGTAAAGATTTCAATCATGGACTTCTCCTGTAATGCTCGCGTTTGATGGAACGGTGAGCTATTCCGATGGGCGGAAACGCGGGGAAAATCTGAACGCGGAGCACCGACGACTTTTGACAATCTTCGCTGTGAAATCATATTCTGCTAAAAATGGTTCACCGTAACTTCTCCAACCGGCGTAGCAGTGAGGAAGAAGCGCCACTGCTGGATGAGTAGAGCACAGAAATTACACAAGGAACGAGAGCAGACCACAAGAACGAGCGCTTGTCCCTGTTGACGTCTCTCGTCCTTTGGGTAATTTTTGTTGTTTACATGCATCTACCATGCAATACCAACCTGCCCACAAGGCCACATTCATCGGCACTGCAAACTGATTGTATAGGCATAAATTGGTCGAAGCAAGCGTTGGCTTTAAATTTGGTTAGATAATAATGGGGCAGTTGTGTTTCAGGCTACGCAGTTTTAAGCAACATTTTTGTGTCTCTTGAGTGACAGTGATATTTATTTGGAGCGGAGTTCTCAATCACATCAGTGACTAAGGTTGGCGAGCTTGTAAAATGTATCAAAGGTCCTGGATATTATTACTCAACACATGTCATGGCGGCACCAATTTCATAAACAACAAATCTGGTGTAATATATTCTGCACTAAAGTCGTCATAGTGGCGTGCATGTGTCAAAATACTCAAAATAAAGCGAAGGGAGAATACTGTCAATTGACAAACGTCAGGCAAGAGCATACAAATCCATGTAATAATAACAATTCCGCAGAACGGGAGCCTCTTAATGTCTCGCGTTTAAGTAGCGCTGACTGGTACAATTAATTTCTTTGTAATATTTACAGAGATCAACACATTTAGGATAGTGCATCTGACCAGTCAGGCACAACAGAACGGGTCCTTGATTCTTTCGTGGAAGTGGCGTGGCGGTGCGGCACCGAGTGGCCTCTCTGGGATCTACTTCAAGGCAACTTCACGAGACCATACGGTCCAGGCCACTCTACCTCCCAGGTCAACTAACCACTGTGCGGCCGAGCTGCGTTTCTATAAAGAGTATGATATCGCGCTGTGGCCGTTCTACAAGTCTGAAGGTGCTTCTGAAAAGCTCGGAAATCCCATCACACTCAGCGTACGGACGCCTGCTTCAGGTGAAGAGCAATTTATGTAATTGTTAACAACACTGGTCATACATTATCATCGCAAATGAAGTACGGATTCAAAACGTACTTGCCAGTATTTCTGCTGAAGGTGTAGCGCCATATATAAATCGTAAAACTGCGGACATGTTACACAAAACACTGATGATCAAGTCGAAAACGTGTGAATTACTGGCTCGCTTTAAGCATAGTGGTTCAAATTGCGTAATTTGAAAGCATTTGCATTAGTATTTGTTTAACGTGGGCGCTAGTGTTACAATGCATGTATGTGCTGGACAAACGCGTGCATAAATTATATCCGATCCAATAAAATGCACAAAAATACACAATCAATAGGTTGCAGAAATAGTCACTACTGCACAAATTGGTCAACAAATACCGGATACAAGGAGAAAAACTGGACAATGTGGTAGCACATGCACTAAAAAAAGGTATATCAAAGGACTTAAAACTTCCAGGGAACTCAAAAGACCTTCACAATATAAATTGAAAACAATAGATAAACGAGTAACAAAAAATTTCTGTCCGAAATGTTTTTAAAACTATGCCTCCCGACCATCACGTTTGACCAAAAAAAGCAACCGGGTGGGAAAAACCAAATTCCATTGTCCGACGAGAACGAGTACTTGCAGAAATTGTAAACGATGGATATCAACTCAACAACCACAGCGTACGGTACTCCGAAATCCTAGGCTAAATTTGAAATGGTATTTTGGGTAGCATAATTCAATTGCGCCCCTAGTATTTTGCCTCGCTACGATTTCACTCCAAGAAAATTTATATACACCCTAATTATTTTTCCTGAACACAGCACCTAGGTGTGTATACATTGACCTTCTTTCGTACATCAAGTTTGCGGAAGTGTATTTTTTGTCTGCAGGTCCACCCAAGAACTGCCGTACATCACCGGTTGGTTAAAAACTAGAAAATGTAGAATTGTAATCTGAAACTCCTTAATTATATTTATCACACAGTTTTATGTTTTTCGGAAAACTCACAGATTGAAACTGCAGATTGCTCCCATAACTGCGCCTTGAAGCAAACGGGAACAATATACAGTGGAACCCCGTTATTACGTTTTTCACCGGCCCGCAAATAAACGTAACAGCCGGGAACTCGTAAGAGTGAGGAAAGCCAAAGAAAAAAGGCCGGCGTCTAACTGACGTCGTTAAATGTCCCCCTATCTAGGGCTAAATTGCGGGCATCACGTCTGTATTAACGCATTAACACTGTGCTGTCATCGTGCAAACATATTTTAGTGGATCTCCGAAGTGTCGGTGCGGTTTGTTGACGTGCTGCGCACCGGAATGCCGCTCGGGGTTTCTTCGGCAGCGGGAAAGTCCGTGCCGTGGTATTTCTCCAAGGTGTCCAAGGATCCTGACGTGTTACAGGCATGCGAATGTGTGATTCCGCGGAAAAACTACAAGGCTACGCCACAAATATACGGCTGTGACATTCATTGTGAGCCTTAAGACATCAACTGTTGCTGAACTATTCGTGAACGGTCAAAATAAGGATACCGCCAGTCAAGTACACCCTGAAGGGAGAGCACGAAGCCCCGTATTTCCCCTAACATACGTGGGCACCTGTCGAAACAAAGACGCCTAACGTCACGCAAAAAACCACCCAAATGGATTGTTGCATCCTGCCAAACGATGGTTTTTCTGCGACAAAATGGGCGCAAGTGACGGTATGGGTGGTATAAAAAGAGCCGAGAGTAGCAAGGAAGCAGCAGCAGACGACGCACCGAGGCCGATCTCAAAGCTACCGCAGTGCCAGGGCCTGGTCGGCGGCAGCATCGGCGCGCGCCGCGGTACTGAAAGGCCGCGCTCTTTGCCAACTGACTTAATCCAGAAACGCTGCACGGCACCATTACCACAGTGCGGCAGCGGCAACACCACGCACTTCCGGCGTTCCAAAGTGAAACTTCTGTTGTAAGCAGAGTGATGATGGTGATAGCAGTTTCCACGGATGGTCATCTAGTGACTGCCATTCAAACTCGCTTCGGCTTCTTGTAACCAGTTCAGTAACGAAGCCTAGCCAAGACTCATCAAAGCCAAAATTGTGGTGCCCAAGCGGCTTCGGAGTGTCAGGTTGCGACGCATCATACGGGAACGGGCCCACAGTTGCGACGTTACTGAGTGGTTTGCAATACATTAAATCTTCTTGGAGCTGTACCGGGACCAATGACAAACAAAGTAACAGCCAGGAAAGGGCAACAATAAGGAACGTAAAAGCGGGGTTCTACTCTCTAAACTGGAATAGTAGGCTCGTAAATTGAACGGTACATACAGCTTTCATTCATATAACAAGGCCGACTACGTGCCCTTTTGAAAGGTTTATTACTGTTTCCGAATGTGCGAAGTGTCAGATACAATGAAGTCATTCATTTTATTAATGTTATAATGTGAAAAGGAGTTTAGCTTGTTCTCAAATTCGATACGCACCAGCAAATACTCCAGTAGTACTTCATTGCACAGCTCATTGTGTCATGTATACATCTGATTCCACAGCCCCTTCCGTACCGGCAGTCGTTGCACCATGGCCTGAATCGGCTTGGCCAGGACCTGCTGACGTGATGCTAACCATCTATGGGCCAGCGGAGTGGAACTCGATGCCATCGGGTTACCGCTTGCGGATAGTACCTAGTAATGTTGGTGAAGAAATAATCAAATTTATGGAATTCCCTGACGATGCAGAGCAACTAACATACGATCTCAACGCCACCATTTCTTTGAATCCCGGACAAAGGTACACCGTCTTTGCCAGCGCCTGCGGTCTGGCAGACTCACAAGAAACTCTCGTCGGACCTGAAACATCAGCTACATTTGCAACTGTTCCTTTGGGTAAGACGTAAATAGCAACCTCCGGCTCAGTTTTTTTTCTTGAAGAACGTTTCAACAGGATCAAGCTAAGATTTGAATTCTTACTAAAAAACCTGTAAACCCCACAAGCCAGCGAAAAATTCCTTTTTTCTATTTAGTAGCGAGCGGCTAGGGAATACTAGGTGGCTTTAAAGGCTGTGAATAAGACACACGACGCCACCAAACTCAATTGGCGCATCACCATGAACTGCAGAAGTATAGAGGCTAGATTAGGAGAGACCAAGCCGCAAAGTTTTTCATCCCTCCAAAAAAGCGCTTGTCACGCCTGATAATGGAAGCGTGGGCTAATACTCCAAAACGTTATTCTCGGTGTATATGTTTGCGGTTAGCAAGGATAAAGAAGCTTTGTCTCTGTTTGCTCTCATCCACACCACTGCGGCTTTTGAAATGTTTTTATGCAGCGGTCTAGAAACAGGTTTTTGCCGGAAATGAAGTGTTGCCCTGTGTTTAAGATGTTCTTTGTCGAAGTAGTAACAATTATTTCAGTGTAGGGCACATTTAAAGAAGTAGGGACGTTTTTTTTTACTTTTATGTGTCCGCGAAACATTTTTTTTGTAGACACGACCTCGACAAAGTCGACGAGCGTAGAGTGATACTAAACTGTAGCTCATGCTTCAGAGTTTTAACAATATTGTGATACTGTACGAGGCAGACTCTGGTTCAGTTCATACATACTTCTTCAGGTAAGCTACAGCTTGGGATACGTAGTATAGTGTTGCTTATATTGGAAAGAAGTTCTGTAGTAAATTTGCATTTGACAAGTGCTTTTTTTGCACCACGGCAACGGACAGTCACTTTTGAGTGACTTTGAAACGAATCGTTTCTTTTTATATACAAGATATCATCCCGAGCTTGCGCTACCCTCATCAATATGTGCTGATTCGCGTAAACTACAAAAATTCTCCTATAAATGTTTACCCAAATATGGTGCCCAAAGCACAGGGACAAGAAGAGACACGAAAATAGTAACCTGAGCGCCGATTTTATAACTTTTTCTTCGCGGAAACTCACGCTAATCATAAGAAAAATAGGAGTGCAGAAGCACTATAATAAAAAAAGAACATTTATCAACAAAAGGGCCCAAAACAGCAATGTCACAGTGGAGGATGCACAGAGCAGTAATAGAGTGCCCGTAAAGAATGGATGCTGTACCGCCGTAAACAGAGCTGAAACGAAAGGCTTCAGATGCGCGTGTCAATGTTTCCGGCGATTTCCGGCCATCTATTAAAAATTGCTCCTTATAGCTCAAAGACAGCGAAAACGCGTTGACGTGTTATTTATTCCTGCTCTTTGTATAAACACCGACTCGAGTAGCTTCGCTTCCATTCTGTTTCGAACTCTCCTGAGAAAAGTACACTTGTATTATTGTGCCTTCCGACCACAGCCCTTGCTTTTGTCTGCCGTGTCCATGCTAATGTTGCTGCTGACTGGCACTCGGGGCTTTCTCACCAGATCATGTTTTTTTTTACCTAACCCATTAAACCTTACTTTATGACTTAAGGTATGTCCACCACGTTTGAAA
Source organism: Haemaphysalis longicornis (assembly GCA_013339765.2). NCBI lineage: Eukaryota > Metazoa > Arthropoda > Arachnida > Ixodida > Ixodidae > Haemaphysalis > Haemaphysalis longicornis. The sequence continues at coordinate 159,061,581 of CM023454.1, forward strand.
AGACGTTTGTTCTAAAAAAATACCATTTTCCCCAAACATTCTACATGTTCGTGAAACATGTTCTGCAGAAAGAATCATGTTTTTATATCAGTTAGTTCTAAAGTTATAGCCAAGTTTCTACCAGCAGGTGGATGGTTCTGAAACCGAAACTTATGTAGGGCCGTTACAGAAACTGACAACTCAGCGAATATCACTAGCGTACGTTACAAATTTCTGGTATCTTTTAGTCCGATGCGTAAAAAAAGTTTTGAAAGACACTTTTTGAGTTTCCGTTTTCTAAACATTGCATTAAATTTCTGTAAGGGGTTTGCGTGACCCCACAAGTGTCCCAGTTTACTTTGCGAGCTCCTTATGCTCCTGCTGTGAATGCTAGGAGGCTCGTAATTTTTATATGTAATATTCTTAGCATAAACTGTAATAAATGATGATGGACGTTTTGATAAAAAAGCGTAGTCAACTAATCAAGTCCATGATAACAGGCGACACAAGTGAAAGTCTTCGCGACAATTGGTACACAGTGAACGCTCCAATCGAGACCATGTGGCCGGGAATGTATCGGTTTGCGATGCAAAGCTTGGGAACTTGGAGAAAAATTGCGAGGTGGGGCTGCGAGAACCTTTACTGCAAGGTAATAGGATTATAGGTATGCTGACCACGTCATCTGTTTTTGCACAGAGGACTTAGGTTGCCTAAGACGCCCACGTGGCCTGCCCACCCTACCCTTTAGCATATGTATAAGGCCGTGGAATACTCTAACGATAGCAAAAGAAGCACAGCAGATATTTTGAGGGAAGCGGGCATCAAGTTTTGCCACCATACTCCCTTAGCAAGCCAACAAACAAACAAACAAACAAAGAAACGAACATTTAATAAAAGGCATGGCTCAAGGCCACATGGGAGGGAAGGGAGGGGAGAAGAAGGCCTCAATAGTGTCCCAACATAGAGGAGTTAAGAACGAACCGCCACAGTGAGGATGAAGTCTGTCTGATGCGGCCCTTCGGCCGGATCCACTCCCTTAGCCATACTGTAGAGGGACCACTATCGAGTGAAGGAGGGGAAGCGCCAATACGGGTGAGACAAAATAACTTTGCAAAAACAATGGGCGGAAACAAAGGCCAAAAAAGAGCTTGTGGCAGGTCAGGAGAACCTTTGCTATGAACATGGTGAATTTTACTGTTCCCGGACAAGATTATCTGGTATAAACACGCAACGAAAAACTTTATTTTGTTTTTCTCAAAGTAAGTTTTTGCACATTCTTTTTCCGCGAACACATGTAACTTGGAAGTGAGTAATTATTTTTCAAAAAACTTTGCCAGATGTTTTTCTTTAATAATGTTATGTGCAATGACCTAGGATTTTTAAAAACGACTCGTAAGTTTTGAAGTATCTTGACTTATTTCAAGGATGCAGACAAAAATCACACATTTCTTGTTTTTTTTGTGTGTTTTCACTATAACTTGATTCCATATTTTCGAACGGCATTGATCCTACGTTATTGCACACTACGATTAGTTGGCTAGCTCTATACCAAACATTTTGCAATTCCTGCAATCCATTCATTAGTTGTGAATGTTCTGGTAACATTCAAGTTTGGGGTATTTTTTGTACATAACAAGGATCAATTATATTATATTCCAAACATTACTTTATATGATCCATAGAAAAGAAAAATTACCGGTGAAAATTGAAACATGTTTTGAAAAAGGTGGTGACATACTTTAATATACAGAAAAATTAACCCTCCAACGTTTTTTGACGAATGGTATGTCTTCACCTTGTTCTCCACGCACCCATGCATACCAGAGACTACTGCACTAGCATACGTATGTTCTCTGCAGGGCAAACATTTTGAGCGTTTTTTCTCCAAAAAGATCTCTTTGCGTAAAAACATAACTATCTCCACTTTCAGCTATTTGGTAAATCATTATTGGTTATTGACATGCCGACAGTTTTTTCAGTATATACTTTTCATTTGCCATTGTCGACACCAGTTTCCAACCTTTTTTAGCGACTGATATACTTTTAACTGATCCTGGCAGCTCTCTATACTCTGGTAGAGAATACAATCGGCTCTGAACAATCCGACATTTACTTCGGCTACGTCAGGGACGTCATTATTAAAAAGAAGAAACAACATGGGTGCTAAAACAGAACCCTGGGGCACTCCTCATATTCCCGGAACAGTTTCAGACACATGTGCACCGTATTGAACAAATTGGTTGCGGTCGGTCAAATAGTTTTCGACCCACTTGGTCATTGTCGATTGCCAAGTATACTGGTAAGCTTTTGGATCAGGTTGGGATGGGAAACGCGGTAAAAAGCTTTTGACAGATCTAGAGAGATTACGTCAACCTGCGATTGATCGTTAATGCTATTGGCAAGGTCATGCAAGATCTCAACCAGTTGTGTGACAGTAGATAAATTATGCAGCTGCATTTTCTCTAGAAACGTCTTTGCAGCTGTAAAATCTCCGCAAATTGTTCAGAAAGCCACAATGCTTCACCGCAGAGCCCATTTCCAAACACACGAGCATTTAAAGTTTTCGTCGCCGCTACGATTTAAAAATAGCTGTCAGTAGGCAGAATCTGTTTTTTTTCTCTCCAAAGATCTTGTAGGAGGGCGAATAGTGTAAAGAAGTGATCACGCATATAATTTATAGTGTAATCAGAAATGGGCGAGCGAACTCTCTGGAACATTTTGCGTGTAACTACCCATAGCTGACGCAAATACAGAACTCCTCCACCAGAGATATCGAATGTCCCTGTTAGAGGAGTTTGCCAATAAAAATGTGGGGAATAGAATGATTTTACGGTATAAAATTGTGCTCTAGAGTTTGAGCCACTCTGGTCTTCTTTTTGAGACACCAAAAATTGCCACACCACTGTGCTGCCATTTGGGCTAAAAAGTCCCGAGTCACCTTTTTCACCGTTAGTTTGAGTCTTTTTCCAAGACTTTTCCTCCAAAAACAAGGGTTGTAAATGTCATTTTTGTAAGCTTTAGCGTTCTCATCTATATCTCTCTCAACTCTTTCTGCCGCAGACTTTTTGTTCTGGGATATTCTCACTGACATTTAAAAGGAAAGCCTAATAACATTCGTGCATTTAACAACCAAAATTTTAAATGGGGTACTGTTCGTAGTACAATCAACTGCCCTAGTTATTCCTATAGATAGTTTTGCCTACATGGTTTGTTTTGTGATGCTATTTTTCCTTTTATAGCACCTGTGAACGTGCGTGCCGAAATATCAGACGCGAGGAGTGCTCTGCTTGCATGGAAGTCTTCTAGCCCCGCAGAAAGATACGAGGTATGTAGTTAAACGTTACATCTTAGCAACCACTAGGTAAACCGCCAGCGCTAGCACTACATTAGCACTGCAGAAACAAATATCGGGAGAGCCATGACAGTTGCGTTACTGACGTGTTAGCTCGACTATGAAACTCTGCTGTTTATGAAGTCTGGCAGTTTTCCCAGATTTCGGCTCATTCCGTTTGCAAGTATAAACAAACTTGAGCTCGTTGGTACATAACCGGTACATTACTGGTACATAACTGGTTGAGCTAGTTGGGCCATGGTTGTTAGAGGGGTAAAAGAAACGTTTTTAAGGAAAGGGGCAGCTCATGAAACGGGACAAAGCAGAGCCGGGACAAACACATGCGTTTTTATAGCTCTAGCGCAAGTGTCTCTCCTGTTCCACTTCGTCACTTTCGTTGCGCTGTTCCTTACCCTAAAATGTAGGAAGCCGTAAAGGCTCTGTAGCCAGTTTCTGGAAACCGGCCATAGTAGTATCGAAACAAGCATAGCCAATACCATGCTAATCAAAAATGCTGTTTTAAACCTGGGTTATTTGTTTCATGTTGTATGCACTGTCTTTTTGTGCTTTCACTGGGTCTGTAGGAAACTTTCTGTGAAATCTGCTTCGTGGGGTACCATTTGTTGCACATTTATTGTTTCTTGCCCCTCCCCACTCTCGGCAATGTGCTTCAACAATCCCTGAGCGTATTATCAATATGTAAATAGATAAGTAAACTCAGAAAACTGTGCATGATGTGATTAGAGCCGCCGACAGTACCTCGTTTGCTTCCATAAAGGCGACGCGTTAAGTCAGTTTGCGTTAAAAGCCCACTTCTAGCGACTGACCTTGCCGCAAAGACACATCCTTAGAGCTCATTTGGGAAAATCTATACTCGCACAGTTCTCCGACACCTTCGCAGGTTTCAGCGTTCCTTTGCGCTAGTCGGATTTCCACTGAGGCAAATGAAGTTGAAGCATGTGTTTGCGCGAAAGAATTTTTAATATACGAACAGGCCACGGCCGCTCGATGGAAACTAGGACCTAGTTTCCATCGAGCGGCCGTGAACAGGCAAACTTATGCTTCGAGTTTGGGATGTATTACCTGTGTGATAAAAAATTTTGTAATGACGGCCGTATATAAAACCACGACTACTGGGCCAGCCTTGTGCTGGGTTATTGATTTTCTGAGTATAATACGTCACTCACGAAGCACATATTGGCACAAAAAAGAGCATGCAAAGAAACTCCTCCTTACGACCACAATTGTCAAGACAGTAATCTTCGCATCACGGGATGCAAAAGAACAATGCTTTTCTCCACTGTTTCATGATTATCGCCATTTTATGGCTGCCTTGGAAAAAGCCGCTCCAAGATTGAGGGGTACGACCACGGAGTAAGAGTAAAATTGCTCAAGACAGTAGTTCTTGGATTGTTTCTTCGCACCTCTAGTTTAGTTCGATTGTTTACTAGATGGCGGTACTTGTATATGATGAAAAATGCGCTTGGATTGTTTACTAGATGGCGTGGCTACCTCTAGTTTAGTTCTTGGATTGTTTACTAGATGGCGGGGAGCGTTGTAATAAAATCCGTTCGCTGTGGCGCGCGCTCGGAGTCGCCCATGATAAGGCTGCAGATGTGCGAGCCCGCGAGGCAGAAGCGCCGTGAATGCGCGACGCCGCCGCCAAGATTGCCGTACGAGAGCGGGAGGCCGAAGCGGTGTCGTCTGGCTGCGCGAGGACGCCGCCAAGATCCCAGCTTGGAAAAAGACCCGCTGCGGCGCGAAGAGATCTCCAAAACGTCAGAGAACGGGAGCGGCGAGAGGCGGTGGCAGGCAGACCCCGATGCATGAGAGCTCTGAGGCGTCTGCAAAACGCATCAGGCGAGCTCAGCCCCAAGGTGCCGACGCGCGGTTTAAGCGATCTAGACGTTACGTTCGGACACAGATGTAGTGGGCGAACTTTCACTGAAGAGTCACGGTTTTACCGATGATTTCCCCTCAGGAGCTTCGCCCACCTCATCATCATTCACCCCGGAGATATGCTGTGAATTTTTTTACATTGCGCTTGTTCAGACAACTCACGACGTAATGTAGACCTTTGGACGATATAATGACAGAAATTGAGAGCAATTTAAAAGAAAATAATTTTGTTAGGGGCCTAATGCGCCCAAGCTAAACTTGGGGTATGAGGCGCGCCGTTCTGGAGGCCTCCGGATTACTTTTGTCACTCCGGGTGCCTGTTCGAGCACAAAGTCTCGACACACGTGCGGTTTCACTCTAGGACGTCATCAGTGAAGGAGCCACTGCTGCCCGTATCGAACACTCGTCCTTGAGCTCAGCAACACATCTCTTTAGCCGCACTTGCGGGTCCGGCTTTTAAAAGTTTGTTTTCTTCGGTTTAGCACATTACCTTTTGATAACAATATTCCCAAGCTGATATTTCATCTAAATGGTGAGTACACATGTGCAGCGGAGGCTGATCCGCAAGAAAGTCGTTGGTCAAAAAATTATCCCACAAATTGCATTCGCGGATTCCCACTGCACTCGGCGTGTGTATTTTGGCACTCGGTGCGCTCAAACTGAGCGTACAAATCAAAAGATCTTTTGTGTATAGCAGCTAATAAATGTAACTATTATGGCCTCTATATAGTCTATATAATTATAATATATATAATTATAATATATAATATATATATTGTCACGGGACCGGTGGACAATGCCCCATGGCGGCATAGCTCGGCATCGAAGACGACGTGAAAAAGGGCCCGTGCAGACTGAGCGGACTCGGCCATGGCCGCTTGTAAATACAGTAAATAGATCGTTCTACCCCATTACATCGTTCATCTCATCTATGTCCTGCCGCCGCGTAATACTATTATATATATATATATATAAATATATATATATATATATATATATATATATATATATATATATATATATATATATATTGATTTTATTGATTTAATTATATAATACAATTATCTAATATAGTCTAATAATTTTCTAGATTGTAATTTTTATTTAGCGTAAGCTTCGCTCAAATCAGCTTCATAACTAGGAAAAAGCCAATGGCTATGTCAATCACTAGCTCACTTTCTGCAACAGAACTTATGATGTCATACGCCCAGCTGTGCGATTGGCTGAGGCCGGCAGAAGCAAATGCAAGTTATGCGGTGCTTATAAGCTTACAGCACCAGATATTTTCGCTAAAATGTAATCCATTTATTGATTTTATAGAGGTAAGAGTGGTGGTGCAAGCATGGAAGTTAAGAAAGTACACGTAAACAATAAAGCAACAGAGCGCGCTGTTGTTGGTACTGCGCACGCTTGGCTTGTTCTAGCTGCACAGCAGTAGGCGCTTTGGAGTTGTCCGACACGACACTGGCCGATCGGCGTAAGCGACATTGGCTTACGTGGCCCTGCTGTCGAGTATAGCCCATGTTTCACAACACGAGTACTTTCTACCGTAATAAACACAAGCCAGGTGGAAATACGGTCAAAAATAAAACAATAGCGGGACAGGTCTGCCACTGTATGGTGGCGCCCTCTGGGAAGACGGTTGGCAAACAAGGCTCTGTAGTTTGCTGAATTCCTAGTGCCACGTTAGCGTTCACTTCAAGGCCTGCTTTTGTGACGTCATCGCAGACGACCTCACGAAACCCAAGATTCGGAGGGAGAATCAAAATTTTTAGCTAAGTTGAATAAATACTTTCTGAATAAAGCCTTTTTTCTGCCAGAAAATTGCTTGAGTCACTATAAAACTCCAAATCTTTAGAATAAAACAAATACGTACTATGTCTGCATGTTCCCTTGAAAGCTTGAAATTGTTCTAATTAAAAAGCTGTTAGCTTAATTATTCCTACAGAGTCAGTTGGCCATAGTCGTTTGTAAGGATAAGAGCTTTCAGAAACTACACACTGACATATATAAAGATAATAACGTAAACAGCCTGAACACATTTGTAAGCCACAATAGACGCCAGGTAGAAAGGCTCCAAAAAAGCTTCACGGCCCAGAAGACGACGGCCGACATGATAACACTCTACTTTGCCGGGGTTGTTATTCAGCAGCATCCATTCCCCGTTGCCTTTTCTGGCAACGCGACTTGCCTCCTGTTGATGCTGCCGTAATCACCACTGGCTTTTCGTGGTGTGGTCAGACAGGCTTTTATTTTTAAAGTGCCCTCTTAGTCTTGTCTCGTCAGCCAATTAGGAAGGGATTTTTTATGCTGAACGGCCCGGGTCTAGCTGATGTGCGGCTTTCTTCTATTCGATTGTGTTTTCCTCTTGGTTTCTTGAAACGCCGGGCACGTTGGTAGCTGTATCCGAAATCATTTTTTTGGTTCTTTGCACCTGCTTTTGCTATGCGGATGAAAAGCAAAATTTCTATCGAGGAGTTAGGCACATCTCTTGCAAAAAATTTTTCCTTGATGTTGCATTTTTTTTGTCATTCGCATGTAAACGTGACCCTCCTGCAATTTTGTCGTGTACAATACTGCAACCTATTCAGTTTGACTCTATCGGCCATCAACCAGAAACGTTCCAGGTCACCGTAAGCATGGAAAACATGACAGAAGATGGCGAAACCAACAAAATGATCCACTGGCCGACGTTCCATTCGGTAAGATTATTACAGGTTCATTTTCAACGCGTATACATTTTGTTTTAGATATCTTGCGTAGTATCGTCTACGCTGGCGGAAAACCGACGCTTAAAGCATAGTATGCATTATTATTTACAGCGTTGCATTTTTGGATATTTTTTTTCGCCCCTGAGAAACATTTCGGCGAAATATTAGCCAGGCAGCTAGCACCAAAAACCAGAAAGAAAATTACCCCTTAGATTACTGGAATTATCTCAATTAATGTAAAAAGTCCTGAAGGTTTGATATTTTAACAATTCACTTAAAGCAGTTGACGCCGGGTTTTATGTTTCCTTTGTCAGACTTTAGGATTAAATTCTTTCCTTTGTTCATAGAGTGTTAGAGGGAGGTATACTAGGTAAAACGTTCTCAATGTAAGTTCTCTGATCACATTAAAACTTACGCAGAAAAGTCCGAACCACAGCGTTAAAAGTGCCGCACACTAACAATAGGAAAAGGAAATCGGTACACAGCAGCCAGAGGAGACTCACAACTAAAGTTTGTTTCTAACATACCCATGTTTACCATGGAAACGTATAGTATTAGCATGTCCGTTCCATGGAGACTTTTCACTGAGACGTTCATGCCATCATTACGCAAGTTCTATCGGAAGCTAAAAAGCACGATAACGCAACAGTAACAATGGTGTTATATTGTTAGAGACGGAATTCCCATTTTGGCGAAGGCCAGTAAAGGATGGCTTGCACATGCCCCTTGCATTCTAGGCGTGTGTCGGTCCCGAATATTCTGCCTGGTAGTTGTGTAAGAGTTATGTACGAATACAGATATACCAAACAAATGTTTGCACTTTACTTCTCTATGCTCGGTACCATGCATTGTCTTATGCGTCCAGGAAGGTGTTTTTAGCCTGAGCTGATTGTCCATCTGCCCTACAATTTTATATACGACTATGACCAACGCAGTCCGGCACACATGCGAAAGATTTCTTGTAAACAACTGCGTCCTCATCTTCCAAAAACTCGTGCATAAGGGGATTACGCTTGGCATGACACACAACCATTCTCGCCCAGATGGTTGGTATAGGCAGAGATAAAGAACCTAAAGGTCGAGCCGGAACTTAAAAAAACAAGCGCCACCAGAACCGTTTGGCTGAACTGTATGGTGCTTGTGTACGGTGATCCGCTGGTGTCAAACGTCAGGTGTATCTACGTTACTGCCGCTAATGTCACAATGCTTAGCAAACATTTGGCTTAAGATGAGGATACATGCTTATGCTTAAGTTTCGCACAGCGCAAACTGCAGTCTTCCGGCGACGGGGAAGGAAGCGGGGAAGGAAGCCCACTCCTATGGATTCTAATGCCGGCGGCGCTAATGATCTGCTACTGCCGCACACCCTACGTCTTAAGCATGAACCGCATGGGCTCGTTTTTGCACGCGATTCGGGCGTGTCGCCGTTGGACTTGCGATTTTTCGCTGCCCTCGTCGATGATTCCGTACGCGCGGCAGCTTCTGCATTGCTCAGAAAATGATTCGCGCGTCCGCGCGCGGAAGTGGGAGGAGCCTGGCAACTTGCGCCAATGGGGAAGCACACGCCTCATGGCGAAGCGTTTCGAAGGGCTCGAGACAGCCGGCTGGCTCCGCCAGAGATGTTTAGGCTTACCACCCCGGCAGATATTGCATGGGCACTTTTAGTAGCGGCGTGGATGAGGTTTCATAGTACCCGTTTCGCCCAGAATATCAGCTCCTTTACTGCCAAAGCAACTTCGTGCGTGCCTTGAGCGGCATTTTAGAGAGCGCTCAGAAGCGGTCGCTCGAGCTCTCGACATCACTTCGCGATCGAAGCCGCCGCCATGTTGCCGCCGTCGGCCGCGCCACGCGCAGCGTGCGGGTGGTTCAGCGGCACCGTCAGCACGGCTATGACGTGCGCGACGCAATTTTCGCGAGCAGAAAACGCCCCATGCGGTTCACGCTTTAGGAAGTAATTGCGTCGTCAGCGAACACAACATGGTGTGCCATATTCTGACGGGAGTAAAACAACGGGTAAAGAATGCCGTTTAGAAGCTTCATTGCTTTTACAAATCACTCTACGCATTGTTTGAACGGCGGGGCGCGCCTCTAAAACCTTCCGTCAAAAGAGCAATGCGGTGCCCCGAATGTCAAGCGTAGCAGGTGAACTTGCAAATAAAAACGTAAATAAAGATAAGTTAGGACATGGAGTAGCAATTCAGTTTCGTGAGGGCGAAGTTGGAGCTTTGTGTTATGCTAGCACATACAAATGGCAACTTTACGATTGATAGCAGGAGGAGTGCAGAGGGTGCAAGGCGAACTATACAGGAAACGGCGCAACAGCTATCACAAAACAGGTGGCAGTGGCTTCAAGAACTTTTATTACTTTGGCTCTGTTGTTCACTATTGGAGCACCCTAGAACCACACAAAAAGAAAACGAGGCAACTGGCCATGAGTGACCCCTTCGAAAATAAACGAAAATAGAGATATAAGGGCAAGGCTATAAGCGGTCATGTTAGAAAAGGCTGGAATACTTAGCTCTTCTTGCCATACGACTGCGAAGATAGTGCATGCTACGCAGTTCACCGGCTGTACATGCTTACAAAACAAAAACAACCGCCATGCTGACAAAAACGATATATGCTATAAAACAAAAACAACCGCCAAGTTCCTGCAAATCGAATTATATTGTTAGAATCTCCACTACTTCGTGGCCTGGTAAGTATCTTGACTGTACTGAGAACAATGTTCACTCTAACGCATAAGAATACATGCACAAACACAGCCCATATATTGGTTCATCATCATGATGATGATCAACATAAGCCTGTATAAGCACACTGCAGGGCAAGGACCTCTCCAATTATCCGATCCTGGGCTTAACTGCGACCAATTTATCCCCGTGAAGTTCCTGATCTGATCTGCCCACCTAACTTTGTGCCGCTGCCTGGCTTGCTTGACTTCTTTTGGGATCCACTCTGTTGCCCTATGACCAACGGGTATCGTGCCTTCACAGTACATGTCCTGCCCACGTCCATTTCTTCTTCTTAATTTCTACTAATACGTCCTTAACACGTGTTTGCTCCCTGACCCACTCCACCCTCTTCTTGTCCCTTCATGTTACACCTATCAGCTTCCGTTCCATTGCTCGCTGAGCCATCCTCAATTTAAGTTGAATTCTTTTAGTGAGCCTCGAAGCTTCTGCCCTGTAGGGGAGTATCGGTAAGATGCATCTGTTATTCACTTTCCTCGTCAGGAACAATGGTAGGTTGGCATTAATTATATGAGAATGCCTTCAGAATACACTCCACCCCATTCTTACCATTCTAATTATCTCTGCGTCATAGTTGGGACCGGGGATCACTACATAGCCTAAGTAGATATATTCGCGCAGCACGTCCACTGCCTCGCCACCTATCCTCCCGAAGCTATTGATATACTCGGTTAGGATTTACTCACAGATGAACCAGGATAAAAACTGAACCATTGCAAGATGTCTGGAAGCACTATGTAGATGATACGACAATATGATGTCAGATGTTCTTAGTATGAAAAATGCAATGTGTTAGCTATTGAATTTTAATGTCAAAGCTTTGCTATCAGTGCCAAACCTATGCGCTATAGCTTACAGTTGAATACACTTCATAATTTCCCAAATTGGTTCATCGGGTTATCTTTCACCCCGGTTGAGACAACAATACCGGCATAATTTTTTGCATCAGCATGTGGACTTTCACTTGATTGGGTACAGTTTCCCAGAAATGTTTAAACATCACAGCGATATAAAACACATAAAGTGGGCATATCTTTTCTTTTGACTCCGTATGTAAATTTTCCAGCCCTGACACACGCTTCTCGTAGGGAGTGAGCAATGCTGTAACTGTTTTTGTGCTCTGTTCCGTGTCTGCAACGAGCCTTGTTAAACTAGTGCCTTCAGCTCTACAGTTTCCGTCAGGCTCAGCATGAAGTTTGTCTATAAGGTCTAATGCCGTCAACAGGCAGTCCTAGTTCGCGCTGGACAAGCTAGTCGTATTGGAAATTAGTTGTAAATCATGAAGTTGACTTGAAGCTGCATAGCTTGACTTAACATTCTATGTCCAATCTCAAAGTTAGGAACCCTACATTTTGAGACTGGCGAAGTAGCTAGCCATGGGTAATTATTTTAAATATCTGCGGACGAGCTCGTGGTGACAGTTTTGACTCCGAATGGGGATGATAGATTTCACTTATAGCCTTCTCATGCCCCTGATGCAAACTCCGTGAGTACAACAGGAAAGTTTATATTTCTTGCTATTCTCAGAGTGAGAAAACATAAATGATTGTTGTATTTCATCAGCACGACCTAATCAAAGTCAAGCAATTCTGCAGTTACCGCCAGGAGGTATCCTCGATATAACACTCAAGACTCATTGCGCTATTATAACCTCTTGTGTGGTGAAGAGCTGTTTCAATATAATTTGAGCCGAATATTTTTCGGCTCCTTGTATTTTCAATTCCCTTTTATGGTTATGAACCCCTTCTTCGTAATAAACCACAACAGGACAAGGTTTGCATAAACAACTTGTTACAACCACGTGTACCAACTGATTACGCCGAAACGCCTTCACATTTTTCTGCAATATAAATTTGGAATAGTTTACCACCGTTCCGTGAAATTATTTATCGGATTGGCGTTTAATAAATCGTCCCTAAAGACCACCTTTTGTCATAAAAATGGCTCGTTGGTCTCTTTTTTGCTCATTTATTGCTAATGGCAATTTGATATTCTGCTCTGTTTTGTCGTGTTGTGCCAGTTGTGAACCTTTTTCCTGCTTTATTTGTTTACTTGAAATAAACCCACCCTTTTTTGGAGTGTCGTATAATTTTGCCGTGTTGTTGCCAGTGTTTTTTTTGTTAATATTACTTCTGTGCTAACTCATCGAGGGTCCCTGTACAGTCACTAACTTTGGGAACATTGCCTGCAATGTTTTACTGATGTACATTTTAACGCACTCCTTATTTTTTAATGAATCGTAAAATACAAATCCGAACTACAAAACCCGGGAGCGCACCTTGCTACATTATCACTTCACAACTTACGCATTTTCTATAGAGGAGCTTTGCTGTTGAAATTTAAATAGGAGCAACTCTATTACACGTAAAAATACCTTGGCGCCACCTTTTCCCGAATACGAGAATAATTAAAAATTCTGCCATTCGCATACAAACGGCGACCAGACAGTAAAAGCAAAGCACTTGAAAACCCTACAAACTCACATTCAAGAATTTCCTAGTTGCAATTTTTTTCATACTTTATAGTACCTGAAAACCGTGATGGCTCGAAGGAACAAAGTACCAGTGATAATTAATCGCTCTTTATCGCATGCACTGACAAACTGCATCCGCAATACAAAAGAATAAAAACTATACAATTGTTAGACGATTATAAATATGATAATTCTTGATTACTTGATCACGTGAGAAGATCTTACCATTGCATTTATTGCAATTTGATTGCGCACGTACAGTGCTTCTCCAAAATGTTTTGCGAGCGAATTTAGAACTTACTAAAAAGTTACGTAATGTGTTATCTGCCGGAAATTGTCATATTCTCTGTTAAATCTCTTCATTTTATCAATGAATTGAGTTTTCTGCAGATTCCTAATATGAGAAACGCCTCAACGAAAACTGCAAATATTTTTAAAAGAAATAAATGCTTGTTGAGTAACGCATTTTGAAATTTTGCCTCTTCAGCCAGTCTCCCCATCGGTGAACTTGTGGACCGGAGGCGGAAACACAGTCAATGCCACAGTTAGCTTGGATGGTGATAATCTGACATCACACTACAGCATTCCTGTGTTCGGCCTGATGCCATTAAGACACTATAAAATGCATATCCGGGCTTGCACGGATGACGCCTGCAGCAAGCAGATATCTATGGCCTTCAGGACAACGCTATCAAGTGAGATGGTTATCTGTGCATTTTCAGCAGGAATATGTTTCACGTTTCTCTTTTTGCTAACATCTAGGCCTTAGGTGAACTTTAATACAAGAATCACTGAAGATGCTACTACCGTAACTGTCTGCCTTGGCGTTTAGTTATTTAAGTGACAAGACCTGAATATGTTGCATTTTGCGGCTATGGATACAATATTTTTTGGCAATAAACAGAACATTTTGTAACATTTTTCTGCAGCTAGCCGAAACGCCCCTCTGAAAATTTGGTGACTAGAGCGGGGTTATTGATTCCCCACTTATAATGTTCGTGCGTTCGATTATATGGCATACTTGTTAAAACTGCAACGTTCTCCTCCCATAAAAATGATCCTGAGTGCATCATGTACTTCTTTGCTCCCATGGTGAGCTTACGTATTATGGAACTTCAACTTTTTGAGGAACTTAAACGGACCGTAAGAATTATTACCCTTTCCTTCACTCGGACTTAACTTTCTTGGCTACGATTTTTTTAGCCTTATTAGCAAAGTTAACATGTTTGTGCGCTAGACGGTTGTTAGGAGGAATTAAGGCCCAGTTGAAACAGAGATTTAACCAAGACCGGTGAATAAAGGATCCAATAAGTGTTTCTCAGCACTTTCTCTTGCCTTCCCATGTGCATGAACTGAACGGTTGGTCTTCTGCAAGGAATATTGTCAGCGCTATCCAAAAGCGGGAAAAAACTGTAGGCTTTTATTAGCTTCAACGAGAACAGCTATAGGCTGCAATGTTTTAGTTGCGCAACATTATTACTTATTTATTGCACCTGCGCGTTGAAGATCTCGTTCCGTTAAGTTGGCAGCATTGCATGCAACCTGCCAATTTTTGTTTGCTTGACGCTGCGTAGCTAAACCTCTTGGCTTTCCTGACTTTCCTCCTCTTGCATGAATGCGATTTGTTGTGTGCTGAATAAGGGATACGCTACAGAAGTTATCGATATAAAGTGGACATCTGCAGTAGTAAAGTTTCTGATAAATCTCTCATCGGAATAAGAATCCATTGTTAGCGCTAATCGCATGACAATATTGTCACCCAAAATAAAAGAGCGGCACGCGGCTTTCCTCAAACAACCCTTAAGGGAGCAATATTTTGATTTCAAGTTCCATGGCTCGCACTTTTTTATAATGTTAGCCAAGTTGTCAAGTTTCTTAAAACACTCTCTCAATGTGGTCATAAAATGAGTCATCGCCCTTTTATTAGCCAAAAGAAAAAACTCCATTTAGCACCAAAGAAATATTTATGCGCAGTAAATACAAACTTTCAGTGTCCATTTGAACTTTCCAAAGTCCCACCTTTTTGTGCTGCATGACAAGTGCAGGGTTTGCACTTCCAAGATAGTTTTGGATGGCTTCGATCTGCCTCCTACGCGTAGCGCAGCTTCCCGTTTAGCCTATGTAAGGAAACAATTAAAAATGATCGTGAATTTCACTGATTGTATGTTGGCTCCATTAGGCGTTGTTCTTTTGCGGATTTATTTTCCGGTGCATGGACTGCATGGACATGCCAAACATTTCTTGCTGCTGCCAAATTTAGGGACACACTAAAAAAACTCCTTGTGCTATGAATCAAGACTAACACACCATCGTACGTGGAAATGATTTCAAATATTGGTGTGTAATACTTTTACGTTGAGCATTTCATCATTCTTTTTAATGGCGGAAACTGCATGCATGAGTGCAGTAACGAACACACGCTCTAGCCAAAGGTGGTTTAGTGTAATGCGGACATGGAGTGCCCGAGTGCTGCAAAAGGACATACGTACAACCCCTTAGGTTACAATACATCGGCATCTCAGTTATTTTGCTTCTATTGGCGCGGGTTGCACTTTTGACAAGCATTTGCGCCACTCGTTTGTATAGCCTACACGTTCACAATTTTGTGCAATATATAATGCAAGAAACGCAGCAAACACAAAATGATATCTCGTACGCGTGCATCGACTGCATGGTGATAGTATGTATATATACAGGCTCGTTGGAAGGCTGTATTGTAATTTAGATATTATTCCACAGATTTGTTTTCACCAAAAAACCTCTTACAGATCTGGGATTCTGTTAAGCTTCTTTGTTTGACATGGCTTCAGCAGAAGTTAATTATGCACATTCCGACAAGTTACAAACAATATGTAAACACGAATCAGCGGGAACAGATTTCATTTCCTTCTTCTGAAGACTTGGCCTTTCATTTCAAGCGTTACGTGCCAGTAGCATTGGTTTCCTCTCCATGCCTACTCTCTAGAACGCAGATCTGGGTACTACAATTTGGGTGCACGCACTATGCAGAGATTATTCAGGCTTTCAGTGCAAAACAATTTTTACGTCAATTCAGCGGTGATTTGTTCCTTCTGCTCAAGATTTTCATTTCATTCAACCAAGGCAGGCGTAATTTTTGTGTGCCAAAATGCCGTTCAGCAAAATGCTGGGTGTTGATGGCTCTGATTAATATATTGCAGCTGATGTATTTCGAGACATTGTTCTTTGCCGCGGTTGTCTCATCAGCGTGAAACTTTTCAAGCGTACGCATACGCGGCAGAAAATTATGGCTGCATAGTTCGAACATCTGTGTGCATTCTTCACAGCCTGCCGTGTTCAATAATTTTTCTAGATTTTGATAACTTTGTGCAATCATGGTGAGGTTCAACAAATGTTGTTGCTTTTGAGCACATGTCAAAATAGTAGCTGTCATTGTGCAAACTTCCAAGAGTTAATATCATATGAGAGCAAACCAACTGTTCTGCGCCTAGAGTCATACACAAACTTTCGAAATTCTCTGATATTTCTTTTTGTGTTGGAGTCCGCAACGATGTGCACGTCTAGGAATGAAATTCTAGGTACTTTTAATTCAAAAACGTTTATTTCGCGTCCACTATATTGGTGACATAGGTGAACATGCGAAGCCAACTGCGAGAAACCAATTTCCCGCCTTCCTGCTACTCCACCACATTCGCGTCATCCTTTTTCTGGCAATCACGTCTCGCTAAACATGGATACTTTGAAGATACCATAAAATAAAGACAAAACAAAGAATCTGGTACCACGCGTAGCTTTGGCGGAGATGACCAGAAATATTCATGCCACCCCTATGTTAAAATCTCTTTTCACAGCGTTGCGGAACATACCTCTTCTCTGTCAGAAATATCTTACACAATACCATAATCTGAACTCCACTGCTGTGAAATTAACTGAAACAAAAACACAAAAAGTTCGTTCCCGATCCTGTATTAGGGATCCAGTTGTTTCCAAGTATTAACCACGTGTTCCGAACCGAGCAGTGTCTATTAAATCTGAGATCTTGGTCGCCACTATCATCCAACCCTACTTTACTTCCCCCACCAACTGTGACTATCACCCCAACCCCCTTCCCTCCTCTTTCCTCCTCTGCCGGTTGAGGTGACGACGCCACGCCAGACAGCTAGCGGTGTGTATTTCCCTACACCCCCGCGCCCCAACAATTACCTTCTTCTTCTTCTTCGGTGGCTTTTCTAACACGTTCCGCCTTGTGATAGCCGGGCACCTGGAAGCCGCGGTTTAGAAATCAAATAGCACGTCCGATTTACGACTGTATCCACCCAAATACCGTCACAAACGAGGGTTTATACAGATATATTGTTATTGGGCCAACTTCAATATATGACAACCAGAAATTCAACTCGGTTTGGTTCAAATAGCTTCGCAAAAGAGAAGCCTCATCAATTCTCGTTCTAAATTGTTCGCACTAGTGCATGATAGGACAGCATTTTCATAATTTATAATGTTGATGGCGCACATGGAAGATTCCCCGGGGTATCAACTGTTCCTTGCGTGAATCCTATGCAGCTCATAAAACGAATCGATTTTAGACGAAGAAAAAAAATCGTTATGTATTTTTTTCCCGAGACTGTGGTTGAGGGAGGCATCCATGGTACATGCAAAACCTTACAATAACATGAATAATCAGTCTCTGGGTTACAAAAAGGCGCCAATTGAACTTTTAAGGCAGCCAGGACGTAAATGCTAGAACAAAAGCATCACCGTAAAAGTAAGCATCGTTTTCGACTTGATTAAGGCCAAGTGCTTCCTGTTCTGGTAAAAATAACTCGACCCCACTAGAAATAGTTCCCGCTATATCTTCCCGGCTCCACGACGCAGTACTGCTTGCCGTGCTTATTACTACTTACACTTCCTTAGTGACCGTTGACACAGAGCAACGGGCGAGAGGTTTCTCTCCGCAGGAATTGCCGCGGTTGGCGAGACACATCAAATCCAACACATAAGCAAACGCTAGCAGTGAGTCACAGAAAGGTGTGCTTTAGGGGAGCTACTGGAACCGATACTTCAAAATATATTCACAACAATCAGCTCTTCCTATTTCTGGCTAGGCTTACTTCTAGAAAGCGGACGCAGATGTCGAAGCTCAATTTTTTAGAAAGTGGTGATGATTTGTGTGTATTTTTTATTCTTCGGTAAAAATCAAAAGATAAATAAACTTTGGCAAGAAGAAAAATGACACGTACGAGAATATTTGGTGAGAGAGCTCCACCTTTGTCGCTGGTAAAACTACTGGCTACCCTTTTTTACGCTGACATTTGTGTGAATGAGGGCTATGGTCCCCTATCAGCGTTTTCAGAATAACGTAACACACAACCAGGTTGTACCCCTCCTTCTATTCCTTTATCATAAACTTGAGCATTTTTTGGATCCCTGCTTCCGTATGTATGGTATTTTGCCCGTATTTCATTGTTTACCCGTATTTCCTTATTACAGGCATCCCCAATGTTACCATCACAAGAATATTTGCTAATGACACGAACTCTATGCATCTGGAGTGGAGCATCCCGCGTTCGGAAGAATTGATACACCTTGGCCTCCAATTTGAAGTGCGGGTATACAACAACGGTGTGTTCCGACTTATATCTACGGCGGAAATGGCTCTCAAACTCACCAACCTCAGCTCCAGTGTAGAATATCAAGTTGAAGTGCGTCCTTCCCTTGAGGTATTGCCGGGAAGGCGAAAATATGGCAACCCTGACCGAGCCACTGTGCGCACCTGGCCCCTTGGTAAGCACCACATTGGAAAAAGAAAATAGCATTGTTCTTCTTGCCTGCACCGGGTATTTCTACATTTACCAGTCGCCCAAAAGTCAGGTTAGAACGTTATTTCTGAACAAACATCATGTTTTCCGACAAAGCAGGAGTAAGGCAAAAATAAACCCAGTTCAAGAGGTAGAATTTTGTAACGTAAGAATGTTCATCGGTTTTGAAACTCAAATAAGTAGTGCTTTCTATTCCTTTATTTTGAATCAACGTGCTGTGGAATATGTTTTCCCAAGACCAGCGTGTGCTTGGCAGTATTTTCTGTTTCGTGTGCTCTAATGGCGCATTATATGACGCAAGCTTATGCATATCAATTAAGGCCATGTCTGCTCTAAACAACGGCTACACGTATCAGGTTGTCTCATTTGCGAATGCCCAAGCGGGGATGAAAATAAAGCACCCATCTAGAATCATTATTATATACTGAGGTCGCCGATATTACATTCTGAACATAACTTCCCCTTGAAATGATGCCTTGCTCAGAGGAATGGTGTCAAGCAAGAATTCCCTATATATACTGACATGCTTCAGAACTAAACACGAACCTTGGTTTTACAGAAAAAAGATACGCTCTTTCCAGGTCCATTTTTTTTGTCTCTACTCACCACGGCAAATACCTTAAGTATTCCCCATTATGTTGGTTGATTTATTCGGACGTTAACGATGAAAGTCATCGGAGGATTTTTTGTTTTGCATGGGAACAAATTATTCCAGTACAATTTACATATTCTGCGAGGGAGGGTACAGTAAAAACTGGGTTCAGTGGGATGAGAGTAGCCAACAATGAACAGAATTTGGTGCTCCTGTTAGTTCGTGGGGAGGCCCCCGCCCTGGTGACTTGTTCAGATTTGACTTATAACAGAGTTTACCGAGCGCAGCCAAAATGTTTTCGTAGATTCAAACGTTCGCAAGTATTGTTTTATTTATATATAATGAGAGTAAGCTACGGCTTGCAAGGGTTTTAGTGGACTACAATCCAACAGGTTTAAGAAGGGTAATTTGCTTCACTGTGACAAAATAACTTGTGGACAATATTACTCAGAGACATTCACTCAATACTCAAAAGAACAATCCAAATACACGAAATATTCCAGTTTTGTTATATCGTAATTCAAGTACTTGAATTTTAAAGCAAATAAACTTTCTAAGGAACGTGTCATCACTTTGATACCTACTGATATTTTGGGTATAGCACTTATTGTACACGTGTTGAAGTTGAAGGTGTTTTCACTACTAAACCCACGATGTCATTTAAAGGTAGCAGTGTCTTGAAACAAGTTTTTTTCTACAACCTAAATAAGTCAGATTTAAGCACCAATATAATAAATAAACTCGTCTAAATATACAATAAGGTCACCGATATGTCATAATGCTCTAAAGAGTGAAACAATGTAGTTTTGCCGGCTAATCAAGCACACGCGTATGTCACGTTGGCTATAAAGACAACAGTTAATATGAGCACGCTGTGTCGTTCTCGTTATCTCGATGCAGCCTGAAAAGTGCTGTTCATTGCCAGTGAGCGCGATAGTTCCCGTTCATTTAGCCGCGTCGCTTGTGGCGCTCACTATCCGCGACTCGGCAACGGCGGCCGCTCGGAAACTAAAGGCGCGGCGGCAGAAAAAAGCCGACTGATTCTTAGGTTTTTCATAGGGGTTCGGATAATGAAGGGAACAGTGTGTAATTATTTCGTACTGGATGCTGTACAGTAAGCTGTAGTGTGTTATCGTTGGACATGCTTCGAAACATGACCATGTTTGTATGGTTGTTGTCCGTGGAAATACAGATCATGAAGAACCCCGCTCCTTAGACAGCAATTAGCTGACTGATCGTCAGGTTACGCAACGACTCATGTTTGAGATTTCCGGTTAAAAATATCCTATGGGGCTAACATAAGCCGTGCAAAGCCACCGCAGGACGAAGCAATGAAGCCCATGAAATATTTCAGTTTAATAGCTCAGTTAATTCAAGTAAAAAAGCGATATCAACAAGCCAAAAAAATGGATTCAATCGACGCTGCGACGCTGGTGGAAAAGCAAAGCTATAAACGACAACCACAACAATTGCCCATGCGATGTAATTCACACACGTGGCTATACAAAGAGTGAAATGAGAGTTTCTTCCAGTCGTTACTTGGAGTTCGCGGTGTCGGCGTCCCGAACTCAGCAGCTTCGGCCACGGCCGGGCTAAACCGGTGGACGCCACCACCATAGCCCGGCCATGCGTCGGCATAGAGAAAACGGAGAGGAGCGTCTTTTGAAGGGTGAGACAGCGGAACCTAGCCAACCTGATGAGCTTACTCGGCGCTACACCACAACGCGAAACAAGCGTAGATAACAAAATAATTCAGCATGTGAGCTTGGAGATTTCCATTTATACCGATTTAAACTAGTTAGTTTAGTAAGTTTGAGAATTGCGAGAAAGCTGAAGGAACTTTTATAATCGCTCTTTATCAGGACCTGTAGCTCCTTCCTCTTTGTGTAATACCTCTCAAAACACAACACGATTGTATTCATCATTTGAGAAAACGGAGTCCCATTCCCGCCAAGCAGTGCGCAAAAGGTAGCGTTTCTCTAGCGGCCAGATGTCTGCATGTTGTCTCGAGATTTTGTTTTCCTCGTCCTTCAAACCAATCTATCACGTATCTTTGCCGTACAACCATTTAATTTTGTAGAGTGCGGTTACTAAGGAGGTGCTGTGAAACAACTAAATCAAGTCGTGTTCAGGAAGCGCGCAATGGACGCCAAGCTGCGCCAAAACAGGCCCGAAACAGCGTCACTAAAGCAGACGACGAAGCCGTACCACCGATGCGCCCGCCGGCAATCAGGCACCTCTGCGCGAAGAACGCAGGGTTAGTTCGCCGCCATAGCTGCAGTGTGGTCCGTGAGTGAAATCTTCCGCCGCCCCCCGCCCTTCCCCTCCCCGCGGCCGCCTCCGCCGCGTTCGGAGTTTATTGTCCCGCACGGCGCAAAAGAACAGTTGGCTGGTAACGGCAGAAAGGTTTGCTTTAAAATTCCGTCATCTTCATGCTCATACATTGGTTCACTGTATTGACATTTTGTCAATGACGAGGCTGTGGTATGGCGTTTTCTCGCACCGCAAGCTTTGCCTCTCAACCTGAAGCCGTTCCTTCATTAGTCCCGTTACGCTAGACTCTCTTGTAGATCTGAAGAACTTTTGTAGCTTGGTTTGACACACGCCCTTCAGCAGTTTGCTTCGCATATGGTCGTAACCTTTACAGGATTTCACCTTCACAACACGCATTCAGTATCGTGAGCTTCTGCCCAGCTGGCCGTGCCTTGTAACAGTTGATAGACTGGTAAATGACAAATTTTGCAATGCCTACCTTCCCCTTGCGCGGCTTCCGCGTGGGATTTTCGACCTTGCAAAGATTGGTTGTCTTCATATTGCGGAATTTCTTCTTTGGATTCCTCGCAGGTTTGTGTAAGTGATTGCAAGCGCTCGTTTAGTGTCCGCACTTTCACTTAAGGCTGTGAAGGAATTTTGCCTGCGGATATTTCTTTTCGTCTCCGCAATATATCAAACCATGCCGAAAGTGTCTCGCATTCCTTAGTTTTCTGTCCATGGTCCAACTGTTCTTCACCTTTGACATATCCCCTGGGGCTACGTATTCTTTTAGCTGGTGTCCAGGGCTCTAGGTTACGCCTTTGGTCTTGTAGACGAGGAGTGTTTTGTTTTTCGTGCGCTATAACCCGGTTACCCTAAGGTTCCCGCTTGCCCGCACGCGGTACATGGTGCACTAAGCAGAATTTGTCGCTACATGGACCGAGACGGTATGTAGGTCGGTATAGGACAAAAGCAGTCGACAGCACAGTTCTTGGAAGCAGCAACTTGCGTTTCAATCTTACCTTATATACGTATGAGTGAATGAAGCCAACTGACGACGGTCTAGGAGATTTCCTACCACTGGCTAACAATCTTACTTCCTTGTCGGGACATTTTTGCTGGGAGGTATTTCCGAAGGTTTCCTTTGCACGCAGGTCAGGGTAACAAAAACAGCTTTCGTGAGGCAAGCGATTTACAAAGCGGAACGCATCGATTTGTAGGAATAGCGTGCCGTGTAATTTATCCTCAGGCTGGTAAACCTTACAATAGTAACAAAAGAAAAATATTCAGGTGGCCGGCTCAGCAGACGACCGCATGGCAGGTGTCAGAGTAGAAAAATTATGCCTTCGCCCGAGGCAGTGCAAGCAGATGCAAGGCGCTATCTACGCCTGTAAGCAGCACCCCCACCACCCGCCGTTGCCGGTAATACAACCTCTCTTTCACACAAGTCCTCATGTTCGCGAGACGAATCGGCAGGCCAACCCAAAAAGCTGGAGTGGCCGTGGTATGGTTAATAAGCATCAAGCAAACGTCACCTTTCACGCAAGACCTATGCACATGCTTTTCCGTACGCTCATGGAAATAAGCATCATTAACCGACTACCTCGCTCTTTGTAGTTGGTTCAGAATATTATATTTACCATAAATGTCTGTTGTTTTCTTTATTAGTTCCCTTGCCACCAACTTTGTCAATCAATGGCTTCAAAAATGGGCTGGATGTCGTGGCTGTCTCCTGGATTTTTGTCAACAGTACCGTCCTGAATGTGGAGGTAAAGTAACAAACTTGCCTAGATGCCTGGCAGTATTGTTTGTGTTCTCTAAAAGTGCACGCAACCTAACGTGTTCGCTATGATTTACCAGCTCATCCTTTCAAGTTTTTTTAGCGTGCCCCGCCGGGATGTATTTTGTTAAACGGAGTATTTCCCCCTGTTGTGACTAGACTAGCGTGGAATATCATGCTAAGGGAAATATTAGTACTGAGAGGTGAATGCTCCAAGGGCGAATGCCGTGGCTAATTATTTGCTGAACCCGGGCTGTGCGTGTTCATTTGTTGACCGCTGCTTCGCTGCTTATGTATTTTAGATTTCTGTGTGCCAGGTCTAACTGAATTGATGGTTTGTGTTTTCTATTTTAAGCAGTTTTTCTCTGTGTCTTTGGAGACAACATATCGAATTGAAAATGCTTAGAACCTTAATATCCTGCCAAATTGGCACTTTCAGCGGAGTCAATGTCGTTTTTTAAACAGTTTACAATTTTTGTGTCTATTTCCAGAAAAAATGTATTAGTCGTCTCTGCAACCAAAACAAAGTGCAACCTCGACTGTTGATACAGACAATTTTAAAATTTCGAAGTAACTTGTTTATTCGTTTCTTACCGACCTTTGGCTTAGATTTTCGCGTCACCATCGTGAAGTGTGTTATTTACTACTTCATGGCAGTTTCGATGTACGAGTGGACACTCCGTAAGGCCTTATCATCATAGGTAGCTTTTCGCACATAGGCTTGTACTAACTTCAAGTTTCTTGGTGGCTGAGCGTAGTCACAACGAGTGCAACTCCTTCGTTAATTCTTAAAAACACCACCTCGTTCTCTAGTATTTCTCCGTGAATTGCAAATTCTATTGCGCGCTCTCCATTTGCTCCAGGCCCTTGGTGGCACAAAATATCAACACTACTCAACTCCGTAAAGTATTTTCCAGTTCTTCGCTGGAAGCTTAGTCCGATGATATGACAGTTGATGTCCGAGAGATCATGTATAAATACTAAGGTAAGTGTCACTATTAGATGTCCTGGTTACTGTCACAGAGATGTGCTAAAGGTGCATCTTATCTTGCCCCGCTACACAGATTTCTCGCGTTTAACGTTGCCAGCATCAAGTTCCATAGACTGCCTGGCTGGGCCCAAAGATTCTAAGACCCTCTGCTGCATCAATGCCGTGACCGGCGGCGTGGCAGGTGCTCACTGGCTCTTCAGATAGAGCTTCATACTAATATATACTAGAGGAAAATCTAGCACCACTCTCTAGGGGATCCGCGCTTCAGCGAATGCTCCGTCATGTACCGGGCAGGCACGTTTCGGTTGTCCTTGGCATGGCCCATGAACAGGCAGAAAAGTGCGCTCTGGCTGCAAAAAAGCAACCTAATTACTCTAGAAGGTTCTTCAAATTTGTTTTGTTATAATAAATTGAACATCCAAAAAGAATATTTTGTCAGTGATTACGTAGAAGCGTCATGCATGATGAACAAAAAATATGTTACCTTTTTTGTTGATTTTGCCTTCGAGAAAAAAGGAGCCATATTTCGAACTAAGCCAAGTGGGCGAACAACGTTGCTAGCGGCAATGGCGCCGGCCACGGCGGCCCGCGACTGCAGTGACAGGTTTCCCTCTAGTATATATTAGTATGAAACTCTATGCCTCATGAGGACTAAGTGCCAAGAGAAGGTTGGTCATTCATTGGAAGTGGGGGCGAACTACTACACAGGGTTGCCAGATATCTCTGGTGAATGAGGATGTGCTGTATCTACCCCAAAGAACCTCCCAAGCGTGATCTCACCTGTTTAGTTGACCCTATGAAATATCCAGGAGAGTGTTTACTTCCGGACCTGCCAGCTGTCTATAGCTGGGGAAGTAAGAGAGCCTGAAAAAGAAATCGCGGTGCATGCTTCTCTGTACGAAATCTTTTCATTATACAAACACAAAATAAACCACTTCAAATTGTTACGGATAAACGTTCAAGCAAAATGTTTTCACAATACTTTTTATCCTTCCAGGTGGCTATTAACAGCAGCGACTTCGTAAAATGCGGAACCTCCTCGGCTTGTGATTTAGTTGTGCTGTACGGCTGGAACTCATCTTTCAAAGCTGGTTTTGTTAAAATATCTAATTTAAAGGTCTATGACACATACGCCATTGACATGCGTGGCTGCAACAACCATGGGTGTGGTGACCCAACTACAATTTATGTCACCACCAGCATCTCAGGTATTATGTTACTTTTCACACGACTTAAAAAACCAACGACCCTTGCTCGAAACTTCACTCCGCTTTTTTTAAGTGAATTCTCGCTTCGCTGGGAATAAGTCCACTGATTTAGAATGTATGCTTAGGCAACTATCTGAAATGGACTTTTTGTGCTTGCTGAGACTTGCTGATGTCAACCTGAAAATAGAGTGCAGTCATTTAAGTACAACTTATTTTATTTAAATCATAGATAAGGTCGAGAGGTTGGTATTTGTGGTGTAGTCAGAAACTCTCCTTCATGTGAAGGAATATTAGTATAATTCGGTTACTTCTGGGGTTGAGACATACCTGATGAAAATAGCACCGTAAACGATTTCTCCACCACTTATACGGAAATAGCTGTGCTAATGCCATAAATATGCCATCCTGAGTGACAACAAGCAGTTAGTCGCCCCTTGACTCACCTATAACTTATTTTTATTCATCGCAACTAGAATGTTTTTTGTACTCACAGTTTAAGCGACCATTTTTGAATTGTACTTGCCATAAAAACTGCTACTAGTAGGTGGGCCTAACTCCCCGTTCCTATCAGTGCATTATGATGGAGGTCCGTGCTTCTTTTCGACAGCCTGTCGCTAACGAACGGTAGTCTGATGCACTAAATGTAATAGATGCTGAAACCCAAACGACGCTTTATCACAAAATTTAAAACCCTATATCATACCTTCTTTTTGTACATAGAACATGTCCCTCCCACAAACACTCGCAAATAATCAATCATGCCGGCTTAACTTAAGCGAATAGTACTCAGATAAATATGTAAAAGAAATTCATTTCAACATACAACGCTGCCTTTACGTCGCAAAAAATAGGCTCACCAAACAATTCCCACAGACGAGATAGCCCTATTACTAAGATACATTCGGCTCTCACGAAGTTAATTTCACACAGCTGTGTACAAAAATAAGTACGGTTAATTTGCCTATACAACATGCCGGTGTGCCTTACGAAATTGTTAATGAAAATGTTTTCACTTGAGAATATCTTTGCAATAGTGCTAGTGACTATTTTATTTCTCGTCGTCACGGAAACATTACTGACCCACCGGGTGAATCCGGTTTGTTTCATGGTGACAAGACCAATTTTTTCAATAAATTCACTACGAACTCCGAAATTGTTACAATTTTAGAGACTTTAAAAACAGCAGTAATTCTGACGCAGAAAATTGTTAGATGAAACCAATTAAATACGCGATAAACATCTTATGCTGTCATAGGCGGTAGGTATACTTTTCCACATGTGCCTTGAATTGCGAGTATTTTAATGTATATTGCAGATAGCCAGAGTATGTTCTATTCTTAGGAAAACCGGCCGACATTGTCTATGATATTACATGCTAGTCTGTGTAGTGCCGTTGTTTTAAAAGGCACCGTGGGACCTTGTTCTCGGCGGTTGCACTCGGTCTTGCAAGAGGTAGCGTCAAACATCCCCCTCGCGAGGGGCACGATCAAATGCAGAGCATTTCCGGGGGCGCACGACGTTAAGTAGTTTGCGTTACGTTAATGTTGTTGCACTTGTGGCAACTGCTGACGAGAGAGCGCTCGTCAGCAGTAATTTGAATGAGTCAACGATATAAGGCGCGTTCATAGCGTCCCATTCTGTGTCGGCTCTGTGGCGCAGTGGGTAGAGCACCATGTACATTGCGTTCCGCCCGCAGGGTCGAGGGATCAAAACCTGGCGCCGGATAGTATTTTTTTTATATAGTAGGGAGGGGTGCGGTGCGGACTACGGACGTCAACGCGGGTGACATCGTGAGTTACTGAAATGCTCTGCATTTAAAATTTCAAATAAAATCTAAACTAAATACTACAATCATCTGTAGAAAACTACTTCTGGCGTTCTTTAGGGCAGAATTTAAGGCTTCCTCCTGTTTAGCCTAAATATTATTGATATTGTAACCAGCTCAAATTGAGCACTTTTATCACATACGCCGATGATGTAACCTTGTGGTTTAGACATCATGTCGCCGAAGCCCAAACAGCGCAATACAGCAAATTAGGCACTGTTCACTTACAAACCAAGTAAACCTAAGCGTAAACAAAACAATGGCTGCGTTTTCAGAGACAAAAATAAAGCGCTAATAGTATATTTAATACTTCATTTTGGCAACAACCCACTAAAGCTCATTAAAATAAACTGTTAGGCGTCACATTCTATACCAAGCTTGGAGGGGATGATCATGCTAAGACAAGAATGAACTTTCGCAACTGCAGTGGCATTACGCAGATGTCGCAACTAGCTAGTGACCAAAGTAAATCTTGTGTGGCAGACTTCCTTATTTTTCTCGCACTGAATTGTGTCCACCTGGTGTGGGCTAAGACTACCGCTTTAAACGAGAACGCATTCACGCTCTGCAAAAGAGGACTGCGTACAATATACAGTCGACGACCGGTTATTCGGACCCTTAAGGGACCGCGAAAATTTCCGAAAAATTAGGCAGTACAAAAATTGTACCACCCAAAAGCTCAATTTATTTTTTGCTAAAGCGGAAGATGCTAGGCAAGGCAGCCTCAATCTAGCGTCAGACATTACTAGCGTACGCACCTGCACGTACGGCAGGCACAATTTTTGAGGCTATAGATGAGAAAGGAAAAAAAACAAGATGGCGACTACAGACTTCAGTATGCGTGGTAGCCGGCTCGGCTGATGCTTGGATAGTCCAAAAAATCAATCAGCCAATTCTAGCTTGCCCGAAATTTTGAGCTGCGTAATACATTAAATGTATGGTACATCCTGGTGCCGGGAAAACGTACGTCGTGCTGTCGGGAAAAAGTCCATATAATCAAGCATCTCAGAAAAAATAGGCACCCGAAAAATTCGTCATCAAATGTATCACAAGAATACTTGGATTATACAGCTGAGGTAGTTTCCAAATGGGGGTGTGTAAGAATTTCCCATTTGTATGATCTTAGAACAATGCAAAGGTATAAAGAGGAAACAGAAAAACATCTTAAATCAGAAACATTCAGCCGCATTTCAGTTGTTGCCATCAGGTTTATACTAGCAGACCAAAGAAACATTGAATCATTCCTACGTGCCGAACAACAATCATACGCTGACGCTATCGAGTACATTACCTTGCATTTTAACCTTATTATATCGGAATATTTCAGATTATCAGAATATTAGCAGAATATTTTATTCTTCGTACCATACGGACAACTGCCTTTAATGGCTTCGTTAGTTTCAATCTAGGCCAAAGCTACCG
Organism: Haemaphysalis longicornis; assembly: GCA_013339765.2. Lineage (NCBI taxonomy): Eukaryota > Metazoa > Arthropoda > Arachnida > Ixodida > Ixodidae > Haemaphysalis > Haemaphysalis longicornis. The sequence goes on from CM023454.1 coordinate 159,090,596, forward strand.
TCATATTTTCTTACTTTTTATGACTCCCTGCATTTCGGCCTGAACACCGAATTGTTACATGTGTTTGAGTTTTCTGCGATCTGTACTTTTCGCTGCCTCGTTACACGTTTATTTTGAGTAATTGCGACCATGCGCTCGTTGGTGTATCTGGAATGGGTAAGAAGCCACAATGTCTACCTCCGGGTTTTTATTGCTGTTATTTGTATTGTTTTTTTTTATTTTCCACAAAAAAGGCTGTTGTGCTATGCGGTCCACGACTATTGTTTTTATTGCACACCTTAATTAATATTTTTATACCAATGCTCTAAATGTATGCGTACCACTATTCTATTCGCGCTTCAGCTTTTTTTGCCTCTATTGTCACCTGCCTATGCTGCTACCATACACTTTAAGAGAAGAGGACCCGTCATGCGGTATATGCAGCTTTTCTTTGTCATGCCCTCCATAAACTGGGGGGAAATAAAATTTTGTATCTTTTGTAGACTTCCCTGCAACTCTAGGATGTGTAAAATTGCTTACTAGTTTATATCTTTGCGGAAAATCCAGAGTGCACGAGTAATCGTTCCGTAGTTTGTTTCACTGCGATAGAAGTCATGAATCACGTTGCAAAAATTTGCAAAAGTTAGAATTGCCAAGCCGCATCGCCATGTTCAGATTGACGCTGGAGCCATAGGCATAGAGAGCCTCCAAAGTTCTTCATTCGTAATGCTGCCCTGTGCCATGGTATGTTGTATTGAATTGAAGAAGTTTGGCCTTTTTAGAATAGTTACGATGGAAAAGAGGCTGTGCTAAACAATCTACAATTTAAAATACCTTGGATAAAAGGTCGCCACGTTTGCCGCACATAAACGAGTTCTACACCCATTATACTTCCATCTGGGTCTCGGCAGCCCGAAATTGCCGCAATGCTTTTAATTACTGTGGTCTTGTCGCGCGGACGGAGCCCAAGCTTAAAACGAACGGAAACTCGCATTGCGTCTCTCGCACATTCTACGTTTTTTCGGTCGCTTATATTGAAGCAAAGTAGAATTATGGTCTCTCTGCTACATAACGAGGGATAAAAGCCCTTGCTAATTAGTAGTATGAAGCATAACAAGACAGCTTTATCATTGGTTTTATTGTAATTAGGTCTCACCAGAAACTTCAACCGTCCTTGTTCTATTGTGTTCGAAGCGTTCAATTAGAAGTAACATTTTTGAGATTTAATTTTGTTATTATCACCATCTCTCAAGGGCCGGTTACTGTGTGCAGGCTGTGGCACAGATACATATAATGCATTCTAAAGCCAATAATTTCGATTGCTTCCTGTCATACACGAGCAACATCATCCATGGTGGTTGCTACTGCAATAAAAAACACGCTTTTTTCCTATTTTCTTCATAAAACTATACGCAAAGCACAGCGTGTTTTAAACTCAGCCTATATTTTTTTGAGCTTGCTGTATTTTACGCAACAATAGAAAGTATAAAGTTACCTACCTTTTTTCTGCATCTCGAATGCCATATTTCTTTGTTTTGTTCCTCTTAATTGTCCCACAGGATTGAGGCAAAATACCGAGACGACTTTTAGGTTTTCGGACTTTTTAAATTGCTTAGATAAATTCATTTTCCTCGGGTTAACTTTCATTTCCCACGTACCGTGCCTTGAAATATTGCGGTATATGAAAGCGGAAATTTTCTTCGGAATTTGCCATCATGGTTGTAGTAAAAAAGGTATGCAGCAGTCGTTTTTCATTCACGTGGTATCTCGTATTTTGAGTACCCTGTGTCAAGCTCGCGATGCGGATCATCGTTCTGCTTTAATTTATATGATGTTCACCTCTGCATACATATTATTTATCATAGCATAGCAAAATTCATAGCGTCATTTCAATATACAACATTCAAACGGTCATTCCTATTGCGTAAAAAATTCGCACTCTGGCAGATAGAAACGTTTAGTGCTGTATGCAATGCAGGTGCTATAATACCAAAGGCAAGTGGTGCATTGTAATCCAAGAACTGTTCCTTGCACAGCACATTGTTTCTTTTATAAATACACAATAGGATACTTGCATGGACGGCTCCCATAATGTAGCTTTATTGTCTCAAACCTTATTCAACTAAGCGTGTGCTTCTGCTTTCTAAAGCCATAATCTGGAATGTATTCCCGTAAACAAGACTCGGGACCGGGAGGACCAAAAAAGTGAATTTAATGTACTTAAGATCAAATACACAGCTATGGTTGCCTTGAACACTTCTATAAAATGAAAACGCTATTCGAAAACTTTTGGTGGACGGAAACTGGTTACTGCATTTTACTTTTTGTAAAAAGTTGTGAAGCAATGGACGTGCTGCATGTAGATCCGCACCGCAATTATTGGTAGGGCGAGGTTTGCGGTGTACGTTTTCCGTCTTTTTTTCAAGCAAATTTTCATCCTAAAACACACTGGCATGTCTTTGGAAAGTAAAATGCGAGAATGGTTAGGTGAGGGCCTTATCTGAGCTTCACATCCTTAGAGAAAAGACGCGTCAGTGAGGTATGTTCACAACAGATACAGGTGCAGATCCACGTGGAGCCTGAGGTCATGATGCTCATGGTACCTTAGCGTCTGCCCACCGTCTTTTGGCTCTCAATCAAATCGCGCACGTGAATTGCACACGTCAACATCTGGAAATGAATCAGTCGTAGGGAACGTAAAAACGAGCAAGGGTTTCCTAACGACGTAGTGTTTGTGTGTCATAAAAGGAAGTGTTCTTAGGGAAATGAAATGGCACTTTCACCGCCCGAAAGTGACAAACACCGTTGAAACAGAATTTGCTTAGAATAAAGTGTTTTAGTCAGAAAGTACTTCTTCTCCACAATTGTTTTTACTTGTTGTCAAGGTAAAAGCTAGCCAAGCGAGCCTTTTTTATTTCTGTTGTCCTTTCTACAGAGCCAAGTGAGCCCGTCGACCTTCAGTTGGGCGCTGAAGACAATGTGACAGCCATCCTTACCTGGAAACCGCCACTGAAGCTGGCGGGGCCTCTAACTGGCTATCTGGTTTCTTGGGACTGTGGTAACGGTTATTCCATGGCTGCAACTACCAGTGAATGCTGTCTGACTGTCTCGGGTAAGAATTACTCCCTCCATCTCGGGCCATACCAACGTGAATAATCCAGACATTATCACGCCGGGTTTGCACTTCCTTTTAAGTAAAGACTATTACCCCGAGGGAAACAAGTACAAGACAAATTCTCTGTAAACCACACAATTTATCGTTACTCTAGTGATTGTTCTAACCAATTGTGCGACCTTCGGATTATTACATGCAAAATAATTTAATGTACATCATCAAAGCAAGAATAAAGAACTTGATGGCTGCGTTTCTGTGAGACGGATCATATGAGAAGCCCAGAGAATTCCCTTAGCTTTCTGAGATAAAGCGCGTTCTGTTTTAATTTGCGATTTAGCCAAAGAGCAGCAGAAAATTAAGAACAACTCGATCTTTCTTACAGCTGAAAAACAGGGGGCTGCACTTCGCCTTGCACAGTTGTAGTTATCTTGCTATCTGTATGACGCAACAACCTAAACCACAGCTCCACATCGGATTTCAGCAGCCAGGTTGCAATGGGCCATGGGACGTCCATGAGTAAATCTCCCACCATCCCAACAGGGCTACTGATCCGCGAGAACACAAAACTCTCTTCGTGTGCACGTCCCCTTCCGTCCAGTCGTCCAAGCCCATGCCCGCACAGTCCAGCAACCATTGAGTTGTGCTTGCTTCGACGATAAAGACACTGGCATAAATGACGCCCATGAAGGTTTTTACGCTGCACAATATTTTACCTTCATGTCGTCGTTTACGCGGGCAAGTTGCTCTCACGTGGGGGATTCGGAGCCACTCGAAGAGGTGCAACATGAACGGCTAATGTGTTGGCTACATGTTATGCAGCAGTGGCTTTCTGTTGTTTCCGAGCCCTGGTGGGGTTGTGTCTGCACCGACGTTTGTTCAAGTCCCACTCTCCTGGCACCGAACGATCGGCACGACTGTTAGCTGTAGCGAAGAAAATATTTGGAAGACTTGAGCTATCATACTGTGGACAAACATGAGGCTGTATGGCTTCCTTTGCATTGTACGCATCTTAATGTCTTTTCGGTGCACCAACCCCTACCGATCGACCACAGAGGACACCAGACTCGTCTCATTGGCCTTGAGACGCCCGCGTCTAAATCTCCCACCACCACCGCAAACGGCACGTCATTGGTGAGTGTGTCAGTCCTAGCTGTTTGTGCGCCTCCCTCATTCCTCCCCTCTAACGCGCACATAAACGGGTAACCAGGGATCTTGAGTCTCTTAAACGTGACATCCACCCGCTAAAATGCCGCTCCTCAAGCCGTTCAAGCTGAGCACGAATGATGGCCGCTTATAAGCGCTCCGAAAAGGTAATTCTGTTCATGTGGAAAAGAGTGACAGATACTCGAACAGGTGAAACCTAAAAGGCGACGGCGGCGCCTGCACGTCCTGCGGAAGCGGCTTGTCGTTTCATTCGCGCCATTTCACGTTGCTGTGCGTGCCGGCGTTGCTTCGGTTGTCTTTCTTGTTCCTCGCCGCAAAACACACGTGCCCAGCCCTGAACGTACTTAAAGTGACACTGGTTTTAACAGTGCTACAGCCGCTACCAGCTGATAGCGTTACAGGTGAGAGGCAAAGTTAGTGGCGTGGGGTTTAAAACTTAGGGGAATTGGTGCACGCGGTAGCGATAAGAACCCTACCATGCAGTACCAAGGAGTAGGGGCGCCCAGTAAAGTAGCCTCACCGGAATAAGATACCGAGGTTGAGGCTGGCTATATTTAGTTTTGCTGTAAATAGCACATTTACAGGAAATGTAAATATAGCTTTGAATGTGCTATAACCTATGAAAATTAAAGGCGTTACCATTGATGATAGAAACCTGGAGTCTTAACCTTCAGGCAGAGAGAAAAAGGGTCTCTTGCTCAAACCTATGCTTGACAAACATGTATAAAGTAACACCTTTTAGTGGCAAATTGTCTATGCTAAAAAAACACAAACACTTCTCGCGCAAGACAGGGGTAGCACTTGGCGAGAATATTAAAACAACTCTCACTGCAACCTTAAAGTATCGTCCACAAAATCAATGGCATATCCCAAAACCTATGACAGAATTACTCGGAATGCACATTAGCCTTGTGGGCTTAGCTTCGACACTAAACTAGCGCTGAAATTACAACGGTATGAAAACAGCCACCATAAAACAACGCTGTACCTTTGGCGTTCTCTTTTGCCTTGGTGAATTCAGCAGCGTTTCTTATCAAGTGCTGCACAAAGTTAGTTTCAGGACGTAAAGTAAATGAGTAAGTTTTAAATTTTGTGAACTTTACTCCAGGGAGCAGTAAGAACAAACGTAGATAGACGCACGCAGTACAGAGTGGAAACTGAATATTTTTATAAAGACTTATGAAAGCGCTAAATTATGCGTTTCAAGCAAAGAAACACACATAAAATCTACTCAACAGGTTGTCATAGCTAATGCAGCAGTATCATTTCCTACAAGCAAGCAAAGTTGAGTCTCACCAACACGGTTAAAACTTTGTTAGGCCCAGCAAAGAAAACATGACGTGCGAGACAAGGACGAGAGCGCTGGTACTTGTCTCCAACGTACTTTGTTTTTTTTTTTGCTGTGCCTGGCGAAGTTTCAAAGAAGCATCAACTAGCTCGTAGCAATTCGTTGACACCAACACGTTTTCACATCCTTAATAACTGAATTTATCGAGTGACGAAGTGTGGTATTGTATGTCGCGTCGCTATACTAAGCTCTAATGAAGAGGGAAATACATGAGGACAATTTTGTACACAAGCATTTGGTGATTGTTCGAGAGTAATATTTCGTTGTGGTTAATGTTGATGTTGCTTTTGAAATTATCATTGGGTAACTAAACAGATGTAAGCTATATAAACTTTTTAACCTCTTCATGAAGAAAAAAACCTAGGGCATTTGCGGCAAGCGCAAATATATGTTGTCTTCTCTGCCTGTCCAGAAAACTTAAGCGAGTACTTTTCATAACAGAAGAAGATTAGCCACAATACACGCAAAGCGCTATCATGTTGTACGGAGATGTCTTTGGGAACAGGGTTGTTTTTTATATCAACACAACCCAGCAGCGCTACTGGCTTAGTGTTAGGCCTTTGCAGGTCCACAAAAAATGTGAAAGTTGTGAAGTAACTTCACAGTCTGTAACAGAAATGCAGCGCTCTTTTTATTGTGTGGTTCTTTACACGTTTCTTGGGAAATCTGTAGTCTAAAGGATAGCTTTTCATTCATCTTACTATTAGAAATTTGGAAGATGCGTCGGTTACCAAATGCGCCTTTGAACGGGAATGAATGACCAACGCTATATTTTGCTTTTTTAAAGAGACTATTGGGGAACAGAAAACCTATTATATGGCCACGTAGCCAAGTCGGAAAAAAATTTTCTTCAAGAAACAGAAGTTTACTGCAGCGTACTATTAATCGTTTAAAAATTGGAGGGATGCATGGCGGCTAATGAGCACTCAACACAGTAAACTGCGGTGGAATGGCGTCGGGAATAGAATAAATGCAATGCTTTGCTATGCGGAGAAATAATGTTTCGGCGTTACTGCTTTCGGTACCACCCCCTTAGATAATGAACATCGGTGATCACAAGAATAACTATTTTGTTCCAGTGAAGACAGGGTGATACACTTTTCCTATCAAGTAAGCTAGCCGTAGAAGCATACAAAATACAGAAGGAAATGCCTACTTCAGTTCTAACTTAGAAAAGACAGCTCGACCTGGCTAGATGCTGGCGACAACGCAGCAGTAAACAAAGCAGAGACCGTGTTTTGTTCCATTACCCCCCTCCCCTCACCGTTTTGTGAGGGCATCGACTCGACGCTGAAATGAAATGGCAGAACATATAATAGAAATTTCGTCATCTTCCGTAGAAAGGCTCCAGACAAACCATGTGGACAAGTTCGGAACGCGGAAGTATTCCGAAATGTTCCAGAGTCACCGTCGGGGACAATGTCGTAAAGGAGTAGGCCAACACGTCACTGAACTCTGTAAGGCCAGAAACACCGTCGCTAAGCTTTTCACTTAGTTCGCTTGGTTGAATTGATGTCCAACCCGACGCAAGGTCGCCTCGGTGAAACTCAGTGTTTCGAAATCGGAGGTTGTATCATCCGGAACCCACCGGATTCTGGTTCATTCTACACAGGCTACCAGGCTGGTGGAGCTTCTCCTCCAGCTATAGCTATCCTTGGGTGTTGGCGTGGATGTAGTTGTCTTGAACGTGTGGTAGCCCGGCGCGTGTATTCGTATCGGCTGTCGACGGCAGATAAGCTCGAATATAGTCATCTGGGTGGTTTCCTCAATCGGTGTAATGTACGCGAACGTGGCTTAAGGGGGTATGTTGCCCATATCTACATTCAACGTCGGCATGAACAGACAGTATGTCCCCGATCGCCTTGTTGAGGCGTTCGTTTACTCCGTTAGACTGTGGCTGGTACGTCGTGGCCTTTCGGGCTATCCGTATTGCTGCTACCGTAGGACATTTTGCATGAGCTCGGCAGTGAATGCCGTACCACGAACCGTGATTAGAACTCAAGGACTTCATGTCATAGCAGAACTTCGTGAATGAATAATATTGCGACTTTTTCAGCAGTCCACCTTGGAAGAGTGGTGGGCACTACGAAGCGCATCATGTAGTCGGTTGCTACAACAATTCACCTGTTAGTGGCTCGTGACACGGCTGAACAGGATGAGAAAGTCGTTCCGCTCTGTTGGAAGGGCCGCGATGGTACTTCGGTGGACTGGAGCCGTACGGCGGGCATCGTAGGCGGCGTTTTCCGCCGCTGGCAATACCTCTAGCTCTGAATTTAGTGGGCGACGTCTGATGTAGGGCGGGGCCAGTAGTAGGCTATCTTGATCTTTCCGTGCATGCGTGGCATGCCGAAGTCCCGAATGGCGAGTCGTCGTGGCACGCTCCCATAAGTTTGTGTCGGAGGCAGGTGGGAATGACAGAGGTACGTCGTAATCGTCGTATTGTCGAAGATCTTCACTAGCACCGAATGTTTAAGGCAAAATGCAGCAGAGTTAAGCGCACATTTTCATGGCACGGTGGCGCTGCGTCCTCCGAAGTACTCGATCATGACGCGCCACTAGTGGTCGGCTCGCTGTGGGCGGCTGGGTTGCTTTCGGTCGCGGTTCCGAGTAACTTGGCGTCTGTGTCGGCACTTGAGGCGGCGGGACGATTGTGGCGTGTGACAGGCTGTCAGCGTCTAATTCTTGTTCTGCAACTTGAAACCGGTGGTAAAGTCGAAGGCATGCCACCGCAGGCTCCGTCGTCAAAAACGGCCAGCGAGGGTCCTTCAAATTTGCGATGCTACACAGCGCGTGGTGGTTCGTCACCACGTTGAAAGGCCTGCCGTACACGTATGGGCGAAAGTTATGAATGGCGCTGATTATGAGGAGGCACTTCTTTTCAGAAGCCGCATAATTCCTTTCTTCTTTTCATATACGGTGGCTGGCATTACAGATTAATTCGTCATTAATATACACACATCGTAGACATTTATAAGGAGCCACTTACTAGGACGCTTCTCCTAGCCCAGGTGTTGTTTAGGTGCCTTAAACACCGCAATCAATCAATCAATCAATCAATCAATCAATCAATCAATCAATCAATCAATCAATCAATCAATCAATCAATCAATCAATCAATCAATCAATCAATCAATCAATCAATCAATCAATTTGTTCTAAGCCGTGGTGCTTCTGTATCAGGACCGCAGCCACGCCTATCTCACTAACGTCTTTGGGCTCTTCTTTCTCGGGGTACTCCTCTAAATTGGCTAGCACATGCGGGCACTGTAGGCGATTTGAGACTCGCAGAAAACATTCTTCAGCTCTTCCTCCAAGCAGAACAGAACACTGTCTTTAGACAGGTTACCCGGAGGGCTCGGCGATTTTTGCAAAGTTTTGGACGAAGCGCCGATAGTACGCGCACTGGTCTGAGGATCCTTCGGTCGCCTTTATTTCCTTTGACCTCGCAGAGCTGGCGTTGAGCTGAGGCTTTTCCAGGGGTAGGCAGGACTTTCTCGTGGTTGAAGACGTCGCCAGAAAACTTTATTCGTCGGATGCAAACTGGCACTTTTTAGGCTTCAGCGTTAATCCTGATGTTCCGATTGCAGTTAACTACCTACTCCACCTTTGCGAGGTGCTCTTCGAAGCTTCGGGTGCACAGGACCACGTCGCCCACTTAGACGAGGCAGGTGTGCGATTAGAGAACTGCAGCACAGTGGTGATGACTCTTGTGATCGTTGCTGGTGTCGAGCACACAAAAAACCGCATCAGCACGAATTGGTACGTTACGTTGGGCGTTATTATCGCCGTTTTTCACAGTCCTTCTCGTCCCCTTCGATTAGTCAGTACCTGGTTTTCAGGTTCATCGACAAGAAATACTTGGCGTGGCAAAGGCGCTCTATGGCGTCGTCGATTCGTTGGAGAGGGTATACTAGCTTATTCCTGGTTTTATTTTGCCATCGGCAGTCAATGCGTAACCTTAACGGGCCATCTCTTTTCTTCACGAGTAAAGCCGGGGTAGCCTAGGGACGTTTGGAGGTCTTTATGATGTCGCCGCTCAGAATGCCGTCACCTTTCGTCCGGATAGCCTCGCCTTCGTGTGAAGACACTCCGTAAGGTGACAGTCGCATATTTCGGACGCCAGCTTCGACGATTATTCGGCGCTTTACTAGGGGCGTCTGACAAAGCATTGCAGTCGACGAAAAACCGTCGCGTGGCGCTATAGCAAGCCTTCAAATTTTTTCGGTTTTTCTTTTGGTAGTCCCGGATTTGTCTTTAGCGCGGCACCAGATTCGGGCCGGAAGTTGACAACGGCGATGAAGTTACTTTCTTCCTGGGTTGCATCGTCCAGGATTGCAATAAAAAGTCCTTGTTTATGTGTTTATATTCCTCTGTGAGGATTTCGGGTCCAGAACTTAGGTTTGTCCTTGCTTCAAGATCACAATACCTGTTTCAACGGATACAGGAAATTTCTGAAGCAAGCTGTGGTCACTCTTCCACGATAGCTTCTCTGTCAGGAGCTCCATCTTGAAAGTAAACAGATATCTTCAGGCTTCAATGGGGAGGGCGGGTGAGGTGGTCAGCGTATATTCTAGGAAAAGTGCGTTATTCTGCGTTTGGCTTAGCTCGTCATGGCCCGAACGCCCGACTTGACCTACAAATCGATAATAGCACAGTTGTAGGTCAAAAATGCGGTTCCCAGAATTACGTTGCGACCAGTAAGCATTATGACGAACGCAGCAGGGTACACGGGGCCGTTTGTGGAGGCGCGCCATACAGGTTTCACTAGGCCTGACTAGATGACCTCCTGCTTTGCGTATGCCCGGTCCAGCACAACATGCCCTAGGTTTTTTCAGTTTTGGAGCGAATGCGCTGCTCTTCACTGTATAGTAGGCTCCCGTGACTATTAGTGCAGACCACGTCAAGCCCGCCGATGGATGGGTGTTCAGTGGCTTTGGAGTTTTGGGTTTGTTAGGGCGTTGTATGATGGCTGGTAGAGGTAATATCCGGGAGCAACGCTCTGTCATCATCGTCCCCATGTTAATGGCGCATTGGGTGATATTCAGTAGGTATCCCGCGTTGTCGCTGTGGTGTGGTCGTGTCAAGTCGAGGGCAGATCCGCCCTTCTGGCTGTGGGAGTCTCGAGAATCTTGTCTTCAATGCATCGTTGTGTCATAGGAGTGTTTTCGTTTTTGCTATTCTGCAACTTCACCTCCATATGCTCTTGTATTTAGGTTCCTCTTCTTGGGATGATGCACCTTTCCCGTGCGAACTCGCGTTGCTGCCGCGACTCGTGCATCTGTGTACGTATGGCGAAAGCGAGCAGCTGATGCGCGGTGGTTTACGGCTGGTGTTCGACAGCTACTCTTGATCCCACTCGGTCGTTGGCCTCGCAAGGGGCCTGTTGCGTCGAAGAAACCTCGCAAGCCGAGTTTTTAGTAAGGCCAGCGACGGAAGATGAGTATCTTTAGCACAGCAGTCGGTGATATGGAGTTCGCCACACTTCTGTTTTCCAAAGAGTAGGGTTTTAAGAGGAGGTAGTATTTTGAATACCCTGCAAATTGGCTTTCCTTTAAGAAATAGCTTCTAGCCCCGTTCATTTATTTTATATTGGGTTTAATCCTGCCATGGCCTTGCTGGAGCGGGTATTGTTTCCCACCTCTTTTTTGTTTCGGGGAGGGGGGGGTGTAGTGGGGGAACACATAATTTTGAAAATGATTTGAGCAGGTCGTTCGGCAGGGGACGTTTGGCTTAGGTATTAGGTGCTGTCGTGACGACGAAAACCAGGAGCATCCGGACCTCAAACGGCAATGGCGCATGCGACTGCATGGCGTTCGTGGTATTCCGACAAGGCAAAGTACCCAGTGCATGTTGCACTACTCGCACTACATCTGTTAGACCAACAGCTTGGGGGGTGGGATCATCGTCGTTGAAATATCTTTTTCATCCATCTACGTACTACGTCCGGGATTTTCTCTGCAGGCTTTCCACCTTATTGCAATCACGTGGACGTCGTTTGTCGCAATTCGCACTCAAGTTAGGATTATGCCGTATTGATCTCATGTCGAGAGTGTTTTCCATAGTTGCGGCACCAGACAGGAATTTGGGAGCAGTTTTTGGTGGGCTGCGAACGAGGATAGCGAAAATTGCTTGCTTGGCATCCCGCATCAAAAACCGTTATTTTATCTGCGCTCGCCTCTGGATCATCTTAGTGTTGAAAGCACTCACAAACAGGCACGAAGGTAGAAAAAAAAGACGATACGGCACTAACTCACCCCTATTTGTTTTCTGGAAATAAACACAAATGTATACCGACAACGTCTCACTGGGAGATAAAAATCATGAAAGCAGCTTTTACAGGGAATATACAGAATCTTTATGAGCGACTTTTGATATCTTATGGTTTCACTGTTTTAAAACTCTTCCCCTTCGACTATCACGTATACCCCAGATTCTGTGTATTCCCTGCTAAAAGTTTCTTCAAAACTTTTTATTTTGGCAAGATGACGCACCACGTGAGATGTTGTCGGTATATATTTGCGTTTCTTTTCAATAAATGCAAGGTTTTGAATTATCACAATATCGTCACTTTTTACCACCTTCGTTCCTGTTTTGTGAGCGATTTGAACACGAAGATCAACAGTTACTACTAGCCAAATTGTGCCATTCTACTGCAGTAATCTCTGGGTTAGTGCGATGAAACAAGTTGTTCATTTCTTCAATGATGATAACGACCCCTTTGTTGGCGTGCCGGGTAGCGCGTTTGGAGCAAAAGCTCCGCTCTTTCTTTTCGCACGACGGTAGTACACGTCGTCAGGAAACTACGTGTTTGAGTAGAGTCCAGATCGTCATGGGGCTCTCGTGGTTCTCGAAATGGATTCGAGCGGCATAATCAAAAATTAAAAATACATGGCTGAAAGTTCCTTCGTCCCCGCAGCTATTGAAAGTCCGCACGTGGTTTTTTTTTCGAACGCTCCTCAGGGTGATTAGCGGAACGATGGCGGTTGCCGGGGATTTTTGAGGATGATGGGAGTAGTTGATTCTTGCACCATGATTCAGGTGTCGGCGTGCTATCTCGTAGTTCTTTCAGGCGGAAGAGCAAACTCGACAGGTACCCTTGCAGTCAGCGGCTGGCTTGACATGAGCTGGCTTGTGGGCTTCCAGAGGGAATGGGGAGCACAGAGTGCGTACCACAGCCTCCACAATATGCAACGTAGCTGAGGAGCACACAGGTTTGTTCAAGGAACAAAACTCATTGGACGGAATTGTGTTCCGGGCGCCACAGGTGGCTTCCGCAGGCGAGTGTCGGAGCATCATATACCCCAATTTTTTCCTTGCCAGGCTAGCACAATTAAGAAGGTTCTTAAAATGCGTGCTATGCAGTACGACTGCCAGCATTGTTAGCTCGGTCCAATGCGAACTGCGCTGACGGGACGTGGATACCCATGTATACGCTACGAAAGACAATCCGCGGGACGTAATGCAGGAATTGCGGACACTTTTCCCACAGACGCCACAATCTGAAGTCGTTTGCGTGACTGACATCATTCGACAAGAGGCGAAACAGCACTGGGGAGGTCTACGCCGCCCGAAAGCAAAGCGTTACCTTAAGTCACTACCTACGCCGCACCTATTACAGGGGAGGCCTATTTTAAGGGATCGGGCGGTCGGCTTCTCCTGTCGTCTTCCTTGTAGGCATTATGTAGTCACGGTACCTAAACACTGGGACAGTCGTTTTTCAACGCCTCGCCCTAAATCGTAACTCGTAGTAAAAGAACACACCGGGACACTTGTTTTTCAACGCCTCGGGCTAAAACGTTTCATCTCAGTGGAAAAAACGCGTACTAAAAGAATACACCGGAACAGTCCTTCTCCAGCGTCTTGGTCTAGAACGCTTCGTGCTTCAAATACACGAGACTTACAGCCAGGCTGTGTACCTGCATCCCCAACCGCTTCACCTCCGTGGAGAAAAACGCCAATGCGCCAAGAACACACTCATACGCTGCATGCTTCACCCCTTACCAGGTTTAACGTTAGTGGAGATGGCCCGGAGTTTTTCGCGCTCCCGGCCCTGCTGCAGTTCTTTCGCCAGGAGGTCCCACCGTACCACGGTATAAAACTTCGCCTGACTGAGCCACCTGCAGTGAAGAAAAAGGCACCCCGCCAGACCAAAGTATGACAAACCCCCATCGCCGCCCGCTCTGTATACATCTACTGACGCTTCCCGTACAAGCGACTGGAACTGCAAAGATTTTTTCCGTGATCATCGTCCGTTACCAGGTCAGCGCACCAAAGAGGTCGACCATTACTTGAACCTTAGCAGGTGAGCCCCAGCGTGTGTCAACTGCGCACAGACGCCCTAACTATTCGAACGACATCGCCGGCGCAGCAACGCTTACCTACAGGCGTTGAAGGTCCCCCAGCCCACTTAGGGGAAACTAAAATCAGCGTCTTATGTAGGTGAAGTTGGTCTTCGGCGAAAAAAGGGAACCCTCGAAAGGCGCAACGACGCACCAAAGCCCCAGAATTACGACTCGCCCTCAGCCCAACGACCCGATTTAACCTTAACATGACACCCCATAGGTGATGCTTGCATTACTAAGTGACGAACAACCGACATTACCCAGCCCGACTTAACCACGATGATGACAGCGACATGTAGCGAGCTGGCTATCATCATGCACCAGCCGAGATACGACTCGCCGACGCACCCGAAACTCGCAGTGCGACGTGCTGCTATAGCATGAACGGCATTGACTTCGTCGCTGAATTAGACACCGGATCCGGCTACTTAGTCAGCGGATCTCACTCGGGCAAGCTGAAGAGAGGGGTGGTCCGTCATATCCGCACAGCTGGAGGCCACCGCGTTCCGCCAAGTGGAACCTCCATACAGCGCGTCACGCTAAATGAGCCCCACGAACCGCACTGCTTCTATCATACTTCCAAGCTGTTCCAATGGCGTAATTATCGGAATAGCACTTTGTGAAGGACAACGGTGCTATTATTGATCTGCAGGCCTAAGTCTGTGCGTTTCTCCTAGACGACACCATGAAGTCGAAGCCAAGCTTCGAACGGTCTGCTGGCTCAAGGATTACCGATGAACATGTCGCCCTGCCGCCCCATGCAAGCGTGACGGTCGCCCTCACTACCAAAGTGGTACGCCTGACAGCCTACGCAATTGTGGAAAGTGACCAGAGTTTGCTTCTCCAGTGAGGTGTCTCTGTCGCAAGACGCACTGGGCACTGTAAGCGATGAAAATTCTTAGTTGTGGTCACAAGTTTCCCCGAGGAGTATCAGTGCTTCAACAAGGGTGCTGCAATTACGTTTCTTAAAAATAAACGTACACCGCAAGTATTGCGATCGAGTTCACCAACGTTTAGCACCTGCCCGACAAAGCCTCGGCTCTCAATTTTCTTCGGCGTTATTATGGCGTTATCACAAGAAAGACAGGAATCCTTACGCTCTCTGCTACACCGCTACAGTGTCTGTTTTTTCAAAACGTCCAAACCACGCCAGAGGCCCATGGAGGAACACCGAAGCATCGAAAGGACGGAACCATCAAAGCGTGAAATGACGAACCATCATCAAAGCACCTAGTCAGCGCAGACGCGCTTTGAAAAATTAAGAAGAGATATTACTTGCCCAGAGTTACGTCAGAAGTCGCCAGTTAAGCTCGGAGCAGCCGTGAGTGGTAGCGGGTAAAAACGCCACTGACGAGACCCCCCAGATGGCTTCAGCCACCGGCATACCTTTGTAGCCTTCTCAAGAGATTCAAATTGGCCTTTTGTGTCAGTTTTCTACGTCACCAGTGGCCAACAAGTGAATTGTTGCAGGCAGAGACTATACGACGTGCTACCGTAAAACTGCTGCTCTTTCCTGATCAAAATTCATCAACTTTCATCAATCATCAAAATTCTGCATCCACCAAATTGCGCTGCAACACAGAGCTGCTCGAGTAGTAATTATGAATCAAGGAATAGCCATCCCTGTAGACCTCCTGTAAGGTGTCCTATACTTCCTATGTCCTATACTATACTATACTTCAGTTGACCTCGACTATGGGGTATGACCCCACAGACGAGACGGAATAACCGAACGGCCGAACGACACGGTTTGGGACATGCTGTCTAAGTACGTCAACGTCGAACATAGGATCTCGGACAAAATTCACCTTTAATTCGCGTTCCCGTTAATACTGCTATCCAGGAAACCATGCAGATTGCTCCTTTTAAGATTGCCTACGCTCGACAGCCGATGATGATGCTCGACGCCATGCCGACACATGAAAAACGACGACTGCAACGCCGATGTGCAATCATACCTACAGCGTGCGCAGAAGGCCCGAAGCTTGCCGGCGTACGTACTACCAACCAGCAGCTTCTGGTTGTCGAACACTACAACCTCCGAAGCCGTGACACCGTATTTCAGCCGGGTGATCTTGTGTGCGTTCGGACTTGCAACTCAACTACGCGCACTGAGTTACAAACTCAGGCGACTTCACTTCAGGCCCTGCTGAATTCAAGCACGTGTTGGCTATCTACGAGGCTGTTCCTTGTCCTTGACTCCGGCTAACCAAGCCCGACGCATGCGCCGTGAAAGTCGTGCGTGTGGTTCGCCTCAAGCTTTACACAAGATAGAGGACCCTTTTATTGTTTGGGCTATCTTTTTATCTTCAGCACGGGTCGATTCTTTTTTCAGCGGCAGTAATGCTGCTAACTATAACTTCTCGTTTGTTTACTTTGCCATTGTTTACAGCATCGGCCACGGTTAAAACACGGAGTTTTTGGAGGGTACAAAAATAACAGTTCACACTTCACTCCCAGAAACCAGCCCGCGTTAGATTAAACATCCCACTAGGTAGGGCGCACTCGATGGTGTGGCGCTGAAAGAGTCCCGGTTCTCGGTAGCTGTTGGTAGATTGGCACAGGAGCACCACGTGGCACAGTTGAGGAAGGCGATTTAATGCGCGGTCGGCGACCAACTAGAAGACACGGGTGCCACTGCAGCCGGACTGGGTCTTCGAGCGTGCTGACGGCGGCCACAGGAGATCATGGCTACCGCATCGTTGCAGGCTTCTTCCGAAACATGGCTAATTCGAATCCAGCCTCCTTCGTCACTAGTGGTGGTAGTGGTGCCAGAAGGTATGGCTCATACCCACTCAGGGGGATTGGCCAGGAAAGGGGGCTCACCGAGACAAACTATAGACTCAGGAATTGAATAAATACATGTAACGAATGAATTTAAAGTAGGCGTTTAGGGGAAATATAAACATAACACCAATAACCTGCCTATGAGACGTAGCACCAGAAAGTGTTAAAACCAATATAGGATCAAATCATAGAAAATGTAAAGAAGAGAACAAAAAAAACGATGACAGATAAGTAAAGAAATAAACAAGAAGAGAAGGTGGTAAATGAGAGGCAGTGGGCGGGAAGGCAATCACAGCAATGATGATAGATGCTGGGATATTTTCTTCTTCTTCTAGTCAGACAGCCACAAAGGCGATGGTCTACGGTCTGTCATTCCCATCTTTTTGTCCATGTCCTCGACATCGAAGCCTGTCTGGCGCGCACACTACCGATGTCTTCAGCGTCATCACAATGCTCCAATCATAAGAATGTTGGGTGAAACAAAACACTGCCAAAACAATTCTACAAAAATGAAACATTAAAGCCATACCCAAATGAATGAGCGCAAACACTTCTAGAATAATCTTGGATAAGAATGTTGGTTAGTTAAAGTCGTGCTAATAAAGTCCTACATTTCGTTTACATGAAGTTACAAGTGAAGCGCGTTTCTATATTTCGTATGCCCCGCAGGCTATTGAATTTTACAGGAAGAGTGTATCACCCTGTCATTGTATGGACTATAATGTACGTATTAGTTCGCTAATATTTTAAATATCATTCGATGTTTCTCAAATTAAGAATGTCGAAAAATACAATGCTCGCAAGCGAACACCGCGGCGTGTTTTTCACCGACACTCGCTTTGGCACGTCAATTAGGTTTCCCCTCCTTTCCTGTTTGTGTATTCTTTCGAGTTCCTAGCGAAGCGACAAGTTGGCTCCAACAAACGTTTCTTCCTTTTAGAAACTGGCGACAACCTTTCCTACATGACAATATTCACCGCGAAACGCACCATATAAAGTATGTAAGGTCACCTTAACAACGTGCGAATACGACCAGAGAGGAACACTTTGAGCCTCGTCGCTTTGTACAGCATTGTTCTCGTTATTAGACTGAAATTACGTTTCTATAGTTGTTGAGTGGGTAATTGAGCATGTCAGTTCAGGACACTCTTCTTGCCACAAATACCGAAGGAAAACCCAGAATGGCAATTCTGCAACAGCTGTGTTGGTGAGGCATTCCTCATTTGGTGTTAGGATAATTATGCATTTTTAATACTGTATGATAGAGATAATATTTGGCAATCACCCCGCGCGTGGATTCGCTCCTAAACGCAAAATATTTGGAAACATTTATTATATAACGGCATGCATTACACTAGAAAGCGTGAATAATGAACATCCTGATTGATGAAAATACAAACCCTTATTAGGGAAAATGGGTGTAACAAAGTTTAATCGCTGAGTATATTCGGTAGATTCTTTCAATCGTGCAAGTGCCGCACAGCCTTTGAGAGTTCTTACAGATACTTGTTTGGGTATTGTCTATTTTATGTGAAAAGGAAGTGAGATTGTAGGTAGAATGTTTTCTGTGTTGATGCTTCAGAATACTTTCAATGCGAGCCAGCATTTTTTTCGTTACAGGGCTCGGGACGCACATCCTGGAATGCTCTTTTGCTGTATCAGCTTACCACGTGGGTGACGACGGTGAAGAGCTACGTGGGAAACCAGCAACGATCACGCGGTTGTCACCTAGTTGGACGCCGATTGCGGACCTGGTGTTAGAGCAGCACCAATATACAGGAATTAAAGGCTGCCAAAACATTATTAACCTCTCGCAAGACGGATGAGTCGGCGCATAACTTGCAAACAATGCCACAATGTTCTTTTTGTAAGCGTATCATTCCTGTCTCAAACTATGCGCCCCTAAACTAACACACAATCGTATGCACTACACGTGTCCACTCATGTCCTTTTTTCCTGAACCGGTCGACATTAGGACGATGGTAGCCGCCTTTCACTCACCATAAGAAGCCATGCTAGTTCTGCTAGCATGTAATCCTAATGATGTGTTTATATGTAACATACATGTTTACATGCCCCGTAAAAAAACTCTTGCATTGTGTTATCAATTAATCTGTTAATCGAGATGAAGCCTTCCACATCTCTCTGATTGGTCGCTACCACTGACACCCAGAAATTAGTAAAATATGGTCGGTTTTGGAAACAGGTGATAGATAATTTATGAATAATCTGTAGTTTTTGGCCATCTCTTCTTTGCGCTAGACCTATAGAACTCTGCAAATAAAAAATAAAATAGCATTTTGGTTTGTGTCCTCTGTCTTGTGCCCGTGTTTCGTTCACAAAGCACCACTTGTATTCGTTTGTTACGCAAACTTGCTGAACATTTCACGGATAATGTTAGTGACAACAAAGCAAATTGCTCATTCCTGCCAACCATTTACAATAAATTGGACGCTCTATTGCAGATCGAGAAGAACATACAGCAGGTGGAACATACACTTACCAGGTTAAGCCAACAGTTGCTACCCTATGACTGCAGTCGTATGGCGTTTAAAACAGAACTAGGCAATGGACCCCCACCAGCTAATGTATTTAGAAAAATTTTAAAACTGCCTAATGCCTTGAAAACGAAACATTTGTAATATTTTTTGTCAATTCCTTCCTTTTGGTATTTTAGGCATATAATTTTCAATGAATCAGCTCTAAGAAGAAAATGGCATTTTTGATATCGTCAATTTTTAAAACGAAATCAATATATAAGTACAACCCCATATTAAGTAACATAGAGTATCAGTGAGTGAACATGTTTCGTAATGGTTTAGTAATAAGTCTAAAGCTTTCTAATGCCTTGAAAACGAAACTTCGTTATATTTCTTGACAATGCGCTCTTTGTGGTATTTTAGGAATAAAATTTTCAAAGAAGCAGCATGACAAAAAGAACGGCATTTGCGATATCGTCGATTTTTAACACAATATCAATATATATTAACAGCCTCAAGAATTATAACATAAGGTATAAGTCAGTGACCGTGTTTCGTAACGGTTTACTAATAAGGCAATATAAATACTACACAGTGGCAAGCGCAAAAAAAGGATCACGTCAATATGATATTTATGAAAGATCACATCAATTACGGTGTTGAGACGGAGAAATTGAGATTAAGTACCAGTTGCAATAGTAAACGGGATTTTGGAAAACAAAATAACAGTATGAGCTAACAAATATAATAGCAATGAAAAAGTGCAGAAGCCTGGGAAAAAAACAACAATTTGAATCATTTTTTTACCTCTCGGCCCCAGGCGTGATACTTCGTAAATCACAAATGTCATCACAAATACTAAATACCCATTTATTACCATCTCGTGGCGTTATTTTTGAAGGCGTAAGTCACACGAAGGGTCTACAATTTTGGTGTTAGACGAAATCCCTGCGACGACCAAGCCTGCCATAATTTGTATGCAAGCTCTTTGAACAACATTATGATTCGCACGTTTGTAGTTTTCTTCATACCTACTTATAGGTTCAAAATACAAATAGTCGGTTCCTAGCGCTGACGCAATATAAGCAACATTGTCTTCAGGATATTGATAAATTACAATTCCCTAGGAACACCACATACAAGTAATTGAATTATCAGCATGCCATAGTGCATGTGCACGCGATTCGTTCGGCTCATAAGCGCTGTTGCGTTCAGATTATTATGTGGCTCCAATTAACAGAAGTTAACACGCCCACACGCGTTTACTCAGTGCTACAGCAATACAAAAAACCTCAGCTCTTGAGGCCACAGTATTCCATATTGCACAACATCTTGAGAAACAGCCAACGTATTCACAAGAAACGATACCACATGCTCTTTATTGCTATGCACCGCGGCGTACCTTTGAAGAAAAATTGTCGGATTTAAGCAATTACAAACACCGGTAACTCCGCTGAGTATGATTTTTTTTAGTAATCTCCTCTTGTATTCTTTGGGTGTATATAATGTTTCCACTTCTCTCTTGCTAACTGTTACTTTATGCATGCGTTTCTCCGAATCCGTTCACTAGGCTCTTGCAAAAAGTATTTTAAAAACAGCGTAGAGGTATTGGCTTTAAGAAAACTTTTTTCTAAGGTGGTAGAAAATTATCCATCACAAAGTTCCTGTCGTGGCTCTTCGGGAAATGCACTTGGGTTTCCTTCATTGTTGAGTGTAAATTCCTCGATCGATACTGTCTAGCATTGTTCTTTTGACTCCGTCTATTTATCCCATTCTGCAATCTCTACACTGGTAAAAAAGGGCCCCTGGGGGGGAAGGGGTGTGAAAGAATGTTAGAATGACGTTTTCTCGGTGAACTTAAGACTGCTTACGTGCTTTAATGGTAAAAGTGTGGATGAGCTTTACATGGATACAAGTTATATACATTTCTACCAATGGAGACACCAGCCATGCAATTTTACTGTATTTATTCTTAGTTTACGTATTCGACCTTCCATCCTATTCGCAAACCCATGCCTCATTATCTAGACTAATTCAAGATTAGTACACTCATATCCCTCCCAATTATTCTCAATGCACCTATACATTTGTGTTCAAAAAGAATTTGGCCCACCTGGGAATATTTCAACTAACTTCATTCCATAATTGACTTTATACAAACCTTACCTACCTTTGACTACCTCTAACCCAGCCGTAAGTTTAGTTATTTTATTCTAGGCCTGTCTCAACCTTGCTAACCAGCCTAAATCGGCGCATTATTATTTCATATACCACCCTAATTTCAAATATTTATTTCGTTCCACCGTCAACAAACCGTTTAATTCATGATTTGGAATTCTTAAATAATTGAATTTAATAAATCATAAAACAATTTACACGAGTAATGTAAATATATTCCCTTCAACTCATTTATCCTAATTATGGTAAGTGTCTGAGAACCAGTTATGATGCAAACAACCTATTGAGTTGGTGCCGTGTCGTCTGAAAGAGGGCTAGAGAGTTTTTTCATAGGTCTGCACACAGAAACTGCCAGTTCCCTGGAGCAAGTAAAATGTGGAAGTGCTTCACACAAGAACCTATCAATATTTCCTGCAAACTAAGTGACAAAATCAGTAAACGCTGTGCTGCTGTGAGCAAGCCGAATGTTAGCGGGAATGTCGTGGGAATTAGTTATAGGCGCGGCGTACATGCCTTGCCGAAAACAACACTAAAAGTGTACTGCTAACAATTCCGGCAGGAATAGGATGCCCTAGGTGCTTTGATGCCAAGTGGTCATAAAAGACACCTCGAATGCTGATTCTCGCTCCCTCTCTTTGATTTCGTTTCTTCGTCTTCGACTTAAATTTCTGGAATATTCGGTGAAAACGATTACACAGAAGCTTTCCAACAATTTACGTTCTTCTCTACTTTCAGCGCTTTCCCGCACAGGCCGTAACAGTACCCTATCAATTGGTGCCCACCGGACTAACCCTTGTTCCGCCCCTAAGAGGTTCCGCAGTTGCGCACTGGTCTTTTGCTTACCTCTGCTCTGACAACGCATGTTTAAATTTTTCAAAGCCCTAAATACAGTGTTTGGTGCTTTATTGTTTCTTTAAAACCACCATCATTTTCGTACCATTTATGTTAAAGCTGAAGACAAACACAGCAATGACTCAAGCGTGAACGTTCTGCCATACACGTACGGGCGAAATTCTGAAATGGCCCGTGTAATAGCGAGGCAGCCTTTCTGAAGGGATCAGAAGTGTTTCTTTTTCTTCGACAGATCCGCCTCACAGACTCGAAAACCTTCCGGGATATTCTAGACGCTACTACACCCGCCAATTGGGACCCCGATGAATAGACAACATCAATTGAACGCGCTCTTTAAAAACACAAAAAACAAATCCCGCTCCCGACCGAGTACCCCGCTGTAGATCCGCACCTCAATCACCTTTGGACAGCCAGGCAGAGTCTGGTAGCGCGTTGGAAACGGCGCGAAACGAACAGGCGCCTCAAATTACGCATAGCTCACCTGACAAAGACCGCGGAAGACTGCGCCTAACAACTCAGTCAGGAGAATTGCTATCAATTTTGCACAAAGTTACAAGGAAGGCTTAGTACACGCGAGACCTGGCACCTATTTCGATCCCTAATGGGTACCCGAGAGAAGAAGACCACTTCTCAACAACACATCCGAAGACTCATGCATGCCTTCCAAGGAGACGAACTAACACTTCTCAACACCTTCTAACAAAAGTACGAACTTTCCACCGAGAATTCCCTGCCTTCTCATCCAAACTACACTGGTAACCCAAACGCAATGCTGGACACGCCTTTTACCTACGAAGAAATCGAGGCAGCGATCCGTAACATCACACACAACCGAGCACCAGGACATGACAAAATCACCAATCGTCTAATCCACAACCTTCCTCCTGCCAGCCTCGACAAACTCCTTCATCTCATCAATGATCATTAGACACAAGGAACGCTTCCACCCACGTGGAAACACGCGGACATCTACCTTATCCCCAAACCTGGCAAACCAATCAAGATACCCAACCTGCGTCCTATCTTATTGACTTCGTGCTTCGGAAAGCTGCTAGAACACATGGTTCACAATCGGCTTAGGGCGTACATAGATGACCTCTTCCCAACGACGTTTTACGGCTTCCGACCTCAACTGTTGACCCAAGACGTCCTTCAGCAGCTCAAAGAAGAGCTTCTCACTAACCTTCCTAAGCTTCACAAGCACTGTATCCTCGCTCTCGATATCAAGAGTGCATTTGATAACGTTTCCCACGACCCCTTACAAAATAGACTGGCCACTCTCTCTGTTAGGCACGACGATACAACTATGTGAGAGCTTTCCTTAGCAACCACAGAGCTACAGTGGGGATCGCCCACATACGCACACCCTCCCTCTCAGCACTCCCCCGAGGAACACCACAAGGTTCCGTCATTTCTCCTTTACTATTTAACATAGGTCTTAAAGATCTGCCTTCGCTATTGGACACCGTCCCATCCCTCCACCATGGCGTGTACGCAGACGATCTCACCATATGAAGAAACTCAGGTTCCATGGGCGAACAAGAATCCCTTTAACAAGTCATCGACATAACTAGCACGGATCTCTCTACATGTGGTCTGACCTGCTCCCCGGGAAATACCGAACTGCTAACCCTTCAGCCAAGAACTCCTGGAAACCACAAGGCACCGACGCCGGAGCCGGTTCTTACTATGCAGACGCGCCCAGTTTCTGTAGTAACCCACCTCAGGGTACTCGGTCGAACAATCCCACGAGATGGCTAAGGCTCCCTCACCATCCTGGGACTTCAGCGCACAGTTAATAAATTGGCCCAAACCACAATACCGACCAACGTACTGGTCTTAAAGAAGCTGAAACTGCCCGTCTGGTGCAAGCTTTCCTCCTCGGTCGCCTCACATACGGAGCTCCTTACCTGCCCCTCAAACCAGCACAACATAAGCAACTGGACATTTTTAGACAAGCGTGCAAAACTGCACTCACCCTCCCCATTCACTCCTCTACTGAGTTGTTCTTGCGCTTGGGAATACACAACACATGGACATAGCGTTGTGAAGCTCAACGAACTTCGCAATTTTAACTCCTCAAGCTTACTCCCTCTGGCCGTAGTACTTTAGCTCGCCTGGGCTATCCGACCCCGACTCAGCTTCACCGCCTCGCACGCCTCCCTCCGCTACTGCGCGCTCGCAATAAAGTCGCCCCGCTACACCGGAACATGCATCCAGGTCTCCATGGCAGTCGTCGCACCACGCGAACCAACTACATCCGCACCCACTACCAGCATCTTCCGGACACTCTTTACGTCGATGCATCCGCATTCCTCAACCGCTCGACTTACGCCGCCGCGACTGTAGATAGTAAAAAACGAACCGTGGCCGCTGCCTCCACGTGAGCCTCAACGCAAACTGAAGCTGAAGAGATAACCATTGCGCTTTGCCTTACCTTGCGACTACGTGACTGTAATGACCAACTCGCATAACGCCTGTCGACATCTTCAAAAAGGTCTATTTCCTCGCGCTGCCCTAGGCATCAATGAAAACTCCACTTACCTCCCTGAGGAGTGCCACATTTTATGAGCCCCTGACCATTGTGGGTTTCCGAAACTGAAGCGGTGCACGACGCGGCCCAAGGAGTGGTACACCGGGCCGTTGCCTCCCTTCCCATCCTCCCACCTTGGATGCCCACCACCACTCACCTACAATGACAATCTCACACACTACAAGCTCTCTCGTCGAACCTTACCTCCACCTCACCCGCCTCTAAAAAAACTGATGAAATCACTATCCGTCAACTCCAAACCGCGACCTTCACTCCCACAACACTTTGTTATTTGATCTTCCCCAACTCCCACTCACCACACTGCTGGTCTTGCCCCGAAGGGGTACTTTTTATCACCTAGTCTGGGAATGCTCCAACACACCCGGCTTCTCTCCCAGTCGTCATCCTCCCCTTCACAGTGGGCGGCGCAGCTGTTCAGGTCTGAACCCGGCTCCCAGCTTAACCTGGTGAGACGATCCCGGACTGGCATCCAGAGCCAGGGACTCCTAGACTAAGGAGTCGCCCCACTGGTCTCCTTCCACACACAGAGGTGGAATGGACTTCAGTTAAAGTTTTATTCCCTCCCTCCTCCCCTCCCTCCCTCCCTCCCTCCCTCACCCCCCCTCTCTCTCTCTTGCCACGGCTCGCCTAGGCAATGACTTTCCACAATCGCTTTTCTCTGAGACGACGACCGTACTCATTTCAACAACGGTACGAATTGGCGTTTTCCTCAAAGAGAGCGAGCACAGGCGGGCTTTGCAGGCGTAGTAGGAGCTGGCGCAATGCTTCTTTTTGGGATTCTTGCAGGCAGAAAGGAGTGATATTTTTTGTGAAAAGTGTGAGTGGTTTTTCAATGCATGTGAAGTGTACAACGAAGCGCCGGTAGTACGCCTACAGTCAGAGGAATCTTCGCACGCCCACCTTGACTTTCAGTCTTGGGAAGTTCACTAAAGCTAAGGTTTCTGCCTCGTCTGGCAGGACAACCTCGTGGTTAACGAGGTGGCAAAAAAACTGCAGTTCCTCGCAAGCGAAGCACCACTTTTCAGACTTCAGCGTTAAACCCGACGTACAAATGGCCTCGAGTAGAGACTCCAACCTTGAAAAGTGTTCGCCGAAAGTCCGGCCGAGTACCACAATGTCGTCGAGGCGTACCACTCAGGTGTGTCAGTCCAGGCCAGTCAGCATGGCGTTCATAGCTCCTCGAAACATTTCCGGCGCGGTGATGTACGAAAACGGAATCACTTTGAACTCGTATAGGCCGTCATTGGTTATTAATGCAGTCTTCTCACGGTCTGGCTCTTCTACATAAATTTGCCAGATGGCGGCCTTAGTATTCATCGAAAAGCAGTACACATTTCACGGGTCACAGGTGGTCGATGGCGCCATATATTCATGGCAGAAGGTACACGTCCTTTTGGGGATTTTGTCCATTCGCCGGTAGCCAACTCAGAACCAATGTCCGCATTTCTTCGGGAGTACGACCGGTGCCGCCCAGGTGCTTTTCTATGGCTCTATAATGTAGCCCCCAAGCGCTTATTCGAATTATGTTCGAAATGCTTCCTGGTCGCTAAAGTCACGCGATACACTGATTGTCGGGTATGTCGAGTGCATATTTCGTTATAATCCACTGCTTCGCTAGGGGTGTGTGACGTTGCGTTCGACGAAGAGAAGTTACTGTAGCAGTGCAGCAGTCAGTAATCTTTCCTGTGTTTCACACATTTTTACCCATACAAGATAAACTAGTAAGAAAGGGAGCACAGAAAGAGAGAAACGCTGGCGCTCTCTTTTAAACACGCGATACGTTAGGCAGGCGGTGCGACTTCTAGGCAGAAACCTAAGCAGAAGTAACACAAGACATGCATGCCAGTTCGCAGTAACGCCCCCATGAATATTCGTCGATTTTTTATACGTTCTAACAACTCCTCTTCATTTGTGACCAAAACGCAATTGATATTGTAATAGTCGGAAAAATGATCGACCAGCAATGAGCGTGAAGACTTCGTAGACAAATATATTTTATTGGTATTTTGTACAACACCACCTACGGACAAGAAAAACTAAAATTATCGCGTGCGTCACTTCTTATCGCTATATAATACCCATAAGTGAACTGCACTGCAATGGGATCTTAATATTAATGGCTGATAGTCGAGCTGACGAAATGCTCAAGCAATATAAAAGTTTCAATCCATTCGAAAAATTATAGGCGCCGCCGCCGTTATATGTTGTGCGGTACGCCGTTATATGTTGTGCGGTACGACTGGCGCTGATGTAATCGTGCAGCGCGTGGGCTATCGGTGCCAGAGCTGCTCCTCGTATGCTACGGTAACTCCAAATTCTGCGCGCACGCGCGGTGCTCGAACAATACAAACAGAGTACTGTAGCAAAACGCATTGCAACTGAATTATCAAATCACGCAATGCTGAACACAGAAAACTCTAAACACGCCTTCCATTTCCGGGGGGTCACCCTCGCTACAGAGATTGATACAGCATTTATACCTTTGCAGAGAAAACATCCCGCGACACACAATTTTTATTTAGTAAATCCTTGTTTCAGATTTATTTGATGATAAATTACAAAAAATGACGTTTTTCGCTGCATATTCCGCACGTACCGATAACTCTCTTTGAATACTTTAAAGGCACACAGAAGGCTGAATGTAATTTTTTTTTACCTGAAAGATGAACCATTTCAAAGCTCTCTCGGCATTTCTTCTATGAGCAACGACACGTTATTTGCTGAGAAATTAGCAACGAAAGCTGGGGTTCCTCTCAACTACTTCCTTTTCATTTTTTTCGGGACGTAGCCATTGCGTCACAAACTAGCCGGTAAGCATCGGCAGCCCCGGTGCGGTCTAGAGCGTAAACGCCGGCAACGGTAGCTTTTACGTCTGCAAGCCATGACCGATGTTGCTCTGGCCGGTTGGTATAGCGTGGACGTTTACGATTTGTACCCAACGGAACGAGGAATGCCTTTTTCATATGAGTGACGCCTGTGACAACATCATCGCATCAACCACTGTCCAAGGCCACCAACTGCAACATGATACGTGAAACAGGAATGGTTCACCGCCATGCGCGAGCCTTTGCGGGAGCCTTTGCGCGAACCTTTACCGTTTTAGCCGGCTCCTGCGATGGCGCTTTTCGGCGAGTTGAAGAGTGCGTCAATAAAAAGCGAACAGCTGCGACCGCACTCTCCGCTTCGAACAGTCGAACTCGATAAATTGGCAGTGGAGATGTCTTTTAAAGCAAAGCTGTGTAGCACTACCAGCCAACGGTTTTTTCGCGGCGAGCGGGACAATGAAACCACAACGTTGCGGAGGTTGGGTGGAAGGTGGAGGGTTTTACTCACGGAGCACGCTGAAGATGGCATGGCGAATTTACCCCAGGATTCCCCACATGGAGGTGCCTGCCCAGCGGCGGGTGCTTCCGCGGTACGCCTTTGTCGTCTGCTTTAGCCCCGGTTGTTCTGGGCCTCTTTAGGCGAAGATTCACGTCCATTGCGCGCTTCCTTTGCACGGCTTGATTAACTTGTTCCACAGCACCTCCTAGGTAACCTGTCCCCAACGGTATTAAGGGGCAGTACGGAAAAGATATGTTAAGGATTGGTTTGCAGGCGGGAAAACGGAACGTAGAGACCACATACAGACATCTGGCCACTAGAGAAACGTGCATTTTGTGCACTGTTTGCCAGGAAGTGGACTACGTTTTAAATATGTGAATAACCATTCGGTTGTGTCTTAAGAGGTAATTCAAAAGGCGAAAGAGCAACTCGTTCTGATAAATAGTGATGAAAAAAGTTCCCTCAGCTTGTCGCAATTCTCAAACTTACTAAACTTACTAGTTTTGATTGGCATAAGTGGGCATCACTAAGCTCACATGCCGAATTTTTTCGGTGTCCTTGCTTTTGTCGCGCGGTGGTGTAGCCCCGAGCTAGCACATCAGGGTGGCTAGGTTCCGCTATGTTACCCTTCGAAAGTCGCTCCTCCCCATCCTGTCTTTGCCGAAGCACGGGCGGGCTGCGGCGGTGGCGTCTACCACTCTAGCCCGGCCGTTGCCGACGCTGATGCGTTCGGGACGCCGACCCCGCGAACACCAAGTAACGCAGAACTATGCACATGCGCAGGCCCATGAGACATCTGCATGGGCCTACCAAGGAGCATATCCACCAATGGAACTCTCTGCTAAGCAAGGTTCAGGTCAGCACGGACCCTCCAGCTCAATAGTTCTTCTGCACCAGCCTCCGTCATGTAACCCGGTGTGCTGACCATCCTCTAGCACAGGTGTCTTCCTCTAGTGCACGGAGCCTCGTACCGGCAACTTCGAACGCCCAAGCAAGCCTGCCTTTCCGTCATGGAAATTTGCACCGTGAGATATATCCGTCACCCTAGCAGGAATGGACAAGAAATCATCTCTGCCTGAGCCAGCCTTGTGATACTTCAAGCTGTAGAAAATCAAATCACATTATCTCGGCCCCGTTCAGGTATATACAGACGGGTCTGTGACTTCTGACTCGTCAGCCATTGCAGCGTGGATTCCGTGGGTGGGACGAAATGCGAAAGCGAAAGTCAGTCACAAGAAGCCGTCCACATTCACTGAATAACTGCTACTAGGACGGTACTCCTTCACATCTTTGTCCCTAGCAGCATTGAGTGACCTTTACCTACTCGCGGCCTGCATTTCGAGCACTGATGAAGCCATCCCACCACTGCAGCCAACTTGTGCGTGAGCAAAACACATTGCAAACACTTGGACTGCAAGTCGGCCACCGCATCTCTCTTAAATGGAGCCAGGTCATTCCGGCATCGAGAAGAACGTCGTCTCTCACGCAACAGCGAAAGAGGCGCTTAATTAGCTTGTTTTTATTGGAATCCCGTATTCTCGACAAGACGGAACAACGGCCGTCTCTGCACTGCGATGGTAAGTGTATAGCTCAGCTTGGCAGGACCCTCTTTGGATACCCTTGCCTCTGCATGTGATTGACCCGTCAACCACACTCGTAGTTTTCTTTTTAAGATGCGCTGGGACCCGCCGCGGTGGCTCAGTGGCTAAGGCGTTGCGCTGCTGAGCACGAGGTCGCGGGTTCGATTCCCGGCCGTGGCCCTTTCTGATGGAGGCGAAAAGCAAAAACCGTGTGTACGAGATTTCGGCGCACGATAAAGATCCCCAGGTGGTCACAATTAATCCGGAGCCCTCCACTACGGCGCGCCTCATCGCCTGCGTTGCGTCGGTGCGTTAAACCCTACAATCAATCAAGATGCGCTGGGGGGACTCAACGTTGTGCTCTCTGTGCTGGGTGAAAGAAGACATACGGCATGTCTTGTGTTACTGCCCGCAGCATACTACTCAACCCAAAACAGCGAAGAGAATTTTTAGGCGACTGCTATTCGGAAACTTTTTATAACTGCACTACTTTCTTGTTACGTGGCAAAATCATACTTACGCGCTGCGATGGAGAAATGCTCTTTTAACTTTTCTGTCTGTCTGGGGATTAACCTAGGTTTTTTAACCTTGAGATCTTAAAATCATTTTCTCCTAGTGCTGCAATATTTTCTACGCTCCCAAATGATTTCATTGTCTTCTCCCTCTTATTCCTTTTCTCAGCGTACTCCTTCCCCCTTGTCCTTGACTCTTTAGCATCACTACGTTCGTTCCATCTGAAGTAGGAAGCCCCGCCGTTCGTGGGGCTAACCGCTTCGGTATTCATTAAAGCTCTCTCTCTCTCTCTCTCTCTCTCTCTCTCTCTCTCTCGTGACGGACTCCTTGATTGCCGTCTGAGTTTTCCAAACTGCTTCGACCACGTTGAAATTGAGCAATCGGATACACGCTGGATTCATACCGGCAGGGACCAGGATTCGATATCCGGCGACGGAAAGGGTTTTTTTTCTTTCCCTTCACTCACGATAATTCATGATCATCGTTAGAGAAAGGTGGCTTATCTGCAGGGAGTATTGCGAACAGCGCCATCATTGAGGACATTACAGCTCCGCTTTAATAAAGTGTTCTTGTGCGATTTCGCCAGGCGTTTTTACTGTCCAAGCGGCGAATGCCGGCCCGCCCTGGCTGCGCGCTGGTCGCAGCAGGCCTGCCCAGGTGGCTGGGAGGCGGTTCTAGGCGGACGGGGCGGACAAAGAGGGTTTTTAGCAGATTCAACGAATACCTCACAGTACTGAATAAGCCAAAACATTACGCCCCGCCCCCCTGAGCTGCCTATTGTGGCGTTGTTGCTGTGACAATTTAATGCCGTCAAGGCCAACATGTCTGTGGCGTTTCTGTCCCGATACAACTCACTGATGTTACCCAAGCTAACCAAAGGAAGATGTGGCGCTGATACCAGAATTAGCGCGGGCGCTGGGTTGCAGGACTTCTCGTATGACCTCTGAAAGTGGTGAACATGGCATTTCACGTGGTGATTTTCTGAAAACATCGTATTGTGTATGGAGGAAACAAAAACTTATAGAGAGCCCCGAACATCACATACTGAAGCCGGAAACGTCATTTTGGTAGGCCGTCCTGTTTTTGCTTGTATTTTGCGCGCAATCTTCAGTATCGTCGGCTTCATCTCAGTTTGCCGGCTGGGCCGCGGGATGCCGGTTGGGCCATGCGGTGACGTACGGCCTCAGTGGGCCGCCGTTGGGCGCCGTTCCTAGACCCGGGTGCCAGCGGCCTAGGAGGGAGGCCAAAAATTGCGTCACTTCTTCCCAACTTCTCCCAATGCGCCAGTGTCGAGCGGGGCCTCTCCTGAGCTTTCTTTCCTCTGTGGTATTCTGTGTGAGTACTGTTGAAGCACCAATGGTTTTAACATAACCTTTACGTTCTGAGCCATAACGCAACGATCCTGCTAATAAAGATAGAATGGTTCCCGACAGGCAGCCGGAAGATGTAGCCAGACAACATCTTTAAACTCCGCCATTTTGCTGAACAGTACTGTTGTGTCCTACTTTCATACATTCATCAGTTTTTTTTTTAATTTGCGATAATATGCCGGTTGGCATAAACATAGCGTGTTTGCTGGTACACATAGACACACAACTATCGCAGGAAGGCAAGAAGGGGAGCGGCAGTGGGGTGCCGAGGGCTACCGCTGGAGGGAGGGTGTTTCAGGATGGAGGCCTCTGCCTCTAAGGTATCGCATCTCGTTGAGTACAGTGAAGGTCACACCCATATCACATGATCTGCACCAGCTTGTTCGGCAGGAGGTGCGCAGAAGGGGCTGGTGTCATCGAACAGTGCATGGTAGCGGGGTGATCACGCAGGTTACCGCAAGCGAAAGAGATACTACAACGCGAAGTCTGCACAAGAAAACCTCTTCCCAGCGAGCAAGTCTACTTGGGATGTACGTTCCACACTGTGGAATGAGGGCACGTGTAGCGCGACGCAGATGTTACTTCCGTTGGAAAAAGAGTTTCGTGGAGCAGTTCGTCAGCATTGGAAGCGTCCGAATAATACAAGGTAGGGTGACAAGCTCTATCCGCTGAAATGTAAGCGAGGAGCGTATTCCGTTGACCCTCCCACAGCCGGACAGGAAATGAGTACGTGTCTAGTAGTGTGTGGATGTTCCTTGATATAGTGCAATCGTTCGATACTCGGCGTAAATCCCAAATCATCGCCGTGGATTCCGTATAAAGATTCAGAATGAAACTCAGTGCGGCGCTCCGTAGGGCCGGTGTTAGTGCTGGTAGGCCATCCCGGATGGCTGTGAGCTCCGCCAGAAAGGTTTGAAAATTGCGGATGATTTGGTACAGACATGTTCTGCAAACTCTAAACCCATGCCCGTGATATATTGAATATTCAAAAGAAATAAAGTGCACACGTTTTCTTAATAAAAAAATAGCTTAGTGCCCTATATACGACGTCAAGACTGGGACGCCGATGTTGAACTGTAGGCCACTGCTTGCCGGCTAATACTGTGCCCGTTCATGTAAACATACTGCTCAGCTAACGTAATAAAACCACGTGTGTTACATACTTCGAGCATTACACGATCAAGACCAAGAACGGAAGAAGAAACAGGCGTTGGCTATCAACTGAATTTATTTTAAAAACATTATATACAAATACATCTGGGCATGCGCAATGACTGCGTACATCGATAAAGCAGCTAGAAGTGTTTTGGTCATCCGTTCCCACTCACAAATCTGACCTCAGCAAGCCAAGTTCCTCACCTGACAGGGATAATGATTCAGTACTCTCACAATTCAGTACTCTCCCAATCTTCTAAAAGAAAAGCTTCAGCTACTTCGCTTGTCGTTTGATTAGTGTGTTCGTACCATATCTTCGTTTCATTAAGGACTGGCCGCACTTGCATTTTTTGCAAATGGGGGGGACAGGTGGCTGCACGGGCTACATGCTAGCCACTAAATGTGCTCTCTGAGTGTAGTGTGCACACACCTCACGGACTAAAACACGTACATGAGATTACAGTTTAAAATTTTCTGATATACGACCCCTTTCTGCTAACACTAAAGAAATCTGGGGGATATTGTTCATAGCCATATTACTCGCGAATTTTGCATTTGGGTTTTTGTTCTTGTAGATGCGCTCAACAGTAGAACACACTTTTTTAGTTTATTTTTATGGGAAACGACAATTTGCATTATACTTTATGACTATCTTTTTTATAGGACGTGACAGCCTATGAACGTAAGGTGTCACAAAATCTGCATCTTCTTGACCTTTACCTTCTAAGTTTTAACGAGGCAATTTAAAATCTTTAAAAGCCTCCTCACAGGCAGCAAGCCCCTACATGGGCAGAAAACCTCTGTGGCAACGTGTTTTTCAAGGGTCTCACGCATCGTGTGGCTGCTGTACCCTAAGAGTGCTGACTTAACACACGAGGACGCAATGCTGTTTTTTACAATTTTTGAATACGACGATCCAAAATTCAAAACATGTTTCCCAGACCGGGGTGCATGTTTGTGGCATGTGGGGCTAGAGGCCAAAGTTTAAGTAAATCTAAAACCTGCAGCTTCTTTACTATGAAATTCCTAGTGAAGTTTAATATAAAGGCATTGATGTGCCAGTTCAGTGCGCCCTGCTCGACAGGGCTTGGGCCCAAAGAGCGGCGCTTCCGCGGCGCAACCGTCCAGAAGCCTCACCAGGAATAAAACGTGCTTCTCTTTGTGTCTCTGCCTGTAGCTCTCAATACCTAAATAATCATCCACGAAGCGGAAGATTCTTTAAACCCTTCCCCGTAGCTGGACTAAGTCGACTTTCTTTACTACCGCGCGCGTGCTGAGCACCCCTTCTTTGGTACCTACGCCGTTTTCGATACCCACGTTTTGGGTACCTTCTTGGGAAGCTACGTGACGTGGTTTACACTAACTTATTTATTTTAAATACATTTATTGCAGGTGATTGCCGCTCAAAGGCACCAGAGAGAAAGGGCAAAGAGCGCTAAAAAATGAAAGTATAGTCAGGTGTGTATGCACGGTTGTCGGGAATAATGTGCCACAGCGCTTTCCTAACCCCGCTAGCATCAAATACGCAAGTTCAAGCACAGAAGATGATATTAAACAATGCCGGAGCGCAGCAGACGACGAGAACATGGTCCACATGATGGCATCAATATCAAGAGGGTTTCAATAAAAGATCTCAACTCACAATAAGCATCCATTTATTTGTCCTTGAGTGGCCGCGTGGTGGTAATAAAGTTACAAGTGCGCGCTCAGAAACTGCAGTGTGTTCCCTATGTGAGTGCAGCTGGACCGAAAAAGCAGGAAAAAAACCGATCCAATTTTCTCGACCAGTAGGCTGGATGGTGGTAGCCACAAAATTACAACGAGGTATTAGGATGCAGTGTTGAAGAGGGACAATTGGTCTTGACTGACACCTCCGCGCTGCAGATTGGAAATTCACCCGGCATTCTTGCTATCCATCTGCGTATAACAGCGGCGTCGAGCTACCTGTTCACAAATCACAAGTGGTTATCGTGTTTTCCTGCCAGTGCGAATATTCATTCGCTCCAGTGCCACTGCCCGTTTTCATACGTTGAAGAACCACTCCGCTCGAATATGCACGGCCCTAGTGACACAATATAGCGCAGGAGTTTCTGAAAATTCCTGCTAAAGTTTCGTTAGACATAGGCCTACTTATGTATGCACAAACGAGTTGGGAGTGCCGTATTGTGTCCTGGATACCGATTCACCAGGGGCAATCCGCGGTTTCAGGGTTCTGTCGAGGGCGCCGGCAATCTCTCTATAGCCATTGTGCGACCTCCGTGTGAGAAATACGTGCCAACTCTCAGCGTGGGCAATAGCTGAAAGACAACAGGGTAAAAGAGCTCGCATCCACACTCGCTTGCCACAGTCAGTCTGCCATGTTTGTTTATTCCAGCCATCTAAGTACTCATGCTAGAGGCGCCTGCTTTAGTACCTGCAGGCACAAAAACGGGGATATTTTCGGTCTGTTGCCGAATCTATTGTAACGCAGGGTATTTTGCACTCCGGGGGATTGCAAGCCTTGTTGAGTGCACATGAGTGCTCGTTGACAGACCTTATCAGATTGGAAGGTGGATGACCTTGAAGCTGGCGCATTCTGTCACGAGCTCTCTAACAGTTTCGACATAAGTGGAGATATCTTTGCCCGCATTGTCCAGCAAATCAGTGGCAATGCCGACTTAAAAATAGGTGTGGGATATAGAACTGATAAACCCCTTAAATAGTCGCCTTGCCTCCACAAATAACGCATTTCTTTGCGGAATACCCACGTGCGGCTTGACTGGCTGCTCCCGATATTTGCGTCCATGAAGTCCCTTTGGGTTCTCACTACTCTTCTCGTTTTTACAGGTATGCTTTTATAATATCCCAACCTAATTTACATAGCCCTGATGAGTTCAAAAAGAGCTGACATGTTTTGGAATGACATTTTTTACGTAACCAAAAAAACCTTTTTACGGTTATATAAACGGTCGCATTTACATTCACATTTGCGGTCGCATGAAATGTACAACGCATTTTTAGGTTTTATTGGTTTGAATACACTATCGATTAGGCCTGATCAAAATATGTCCGCTTCATAATATATTTTGTGCCTTGAGGCCTATACCACTTTGACTCAAACATGTGCTTTTGGACACCTACCATGAGTTTATTCACCCGCCTAGAAATATTCCTTCACGAATTTACGAGGACGCCTAGTTTCGGATAGTAAGAGCAACTGGGAGCTTTGTAGGGACGATTGATTGATAGCACACATTGAATCTTATTAACACTTTGCTGGCATAATTCTTTTGTTCATAACGCAGAGAAATAAACTGATGCTGGTGGACAGAAGCCTAAAGTCTGAGTTATCTGGCCAACATTTTAGAACATATGTAGCTGTTACATACAAGACTCTTACATTTAGTATTTGCCGAATTTCTTGAATAAATCTTGCTAGCCTAATATCACCATGTTTCAAATGAGTACTGCGGTAAGAAAAACAATATGTAGCAACTGTAAACCTACAAGTAGTCCTTAAACTTCGCCTAAGCAAAATACAGACGCCCGCAGCTACCTGCACTTGTTATTGCACTAGGGCCCGTAAGAGGCGCGTCTCACATTTCTTTGGGTCACTTAAAAATTATATTTGACAAGGCGCCCTGGAGTCATATGAAGGCCTTCCTTATTACAACTATGATTACGCACCTGGCATTATGATAGAGGCACTCTTAGTAATGAACAACGTTTCTGTAATATGAAATTCCTACATTCATCTACATTCCTGCCTTTCACAAAAAGTAACCTAAAAAATGTTCCCAGACTACTCTTGATCGCTTCGTTTCTTTATCGTGCGTGATGCGAATTGCAATTCTGTGTTATTTGCAATGTATGAGAGTGATTGACCACATTCGATTCATCCTAGCATTGCGACCAACCGCTTCATAAGCTTGCGCGTAGGGACTCTTTGGGATCACAATGCGCATTGCCCTGTGTATTTTTTTTCTCAGTCAACGTCTTTTTCCTCGAGAGTTTTTAGGATGACTCAACACTAACTCGGCCACATTTCCATCATCGAAGTGTAATTCTTGGAGTACCTCAGCGTAGTGTTTTGTCGTCTATTCTGTTCAACGTCTGCATGGCTGCCCTACATGCTACGCAGAGACATATTCGTTCAAAACATCGTATGCCAATATGACACCTGCACCTGGATTACGAAACGTCAGCCAAAGAGGTTGCGTGGTATGGTACAACATGGTGTTTCCACTGCCGAAGCGTAGAATGCGAAAGGGGTGCTGATCCTACCAGCTAAGAATTCGCTGTACAAGGCCAGCCTGGCCTTGTCCCCTTTGTGCCGCTCAATTAGTGTGCCTCGTGACACTCATCACTATGCGTAATGAACTTTTCCAAACCCAAACTCGAGCGGACAAATTTTTAAAAGGATCCTTTCTTCGTCCTACTCATGGCGGTGTTCTAACCACAACGCCCGGCAAGAAAGTCAGCTTTAAACAATGGCAGGACACTCAATGATGATAATAATGATAAATCAAGAAAAACACGCGTTCCCTTCGATGCGAGTTGAACCTGTCTTCTTCACGTTATAAAGCCGATGTCTATCACATTTCACCATCGTCACTCTTCTTTTTTTATTTATCGAAACCACCCTCTTCAGCCAATGTAAGAACACACTAAAAGCAGAAGAGTATTTTTTTGGACCTGCTGTCAGAGCACACCCTAATCTCGAAAACGAAATTCGGCGCAGAATAGGTATGAGCTGAATTTCTTCCGGCACATACTCTCACCTAATGAATAGCAAGATGTGCCTGTAACTCAAAATATTAATATACAATCAGCGCATCCCGCCGGTGATGACAATGGACCGAGAACTTGGCGTCGTAATACACAAATATAAAACAGGCTTAGGTTGCTCAACCGCCTACTGAACGAATAATGATCGGCGTGTTCATGAGGGACAGGAAACAAGCTTCCTGGATCAGACTGCAAACTCGAGTAGATGATATCATAGCTCAAGTAAAAGAAAAAGAAATGCACTTGAGCTGACCATGTTATGAGAACTGGCAGCATCCGTTCCATCTCCGACTTCCCCGTTAGAGCTGGATGATGCCACTCTCCTGGTGACGAGAAAAGAACACCTCCGGCGCCGCACACGTGCTCTCATTCCACTGTGTGCTGCCACCCTCCCCCCGGGTCTTACCCGTGCAGAGGAGGTTGCGCTCAGGAGGATTCGGGTGGGGGTGGCCTTAACTCCCGCCGTGACCCGCCACTGGCCTTAATACCGAGGTTCCTTTACAAACCCTGGTTGCCCAGTGTGCCACCGCAGCGAAGCGATTTCCGACCTTCACCACTTGCTGTGGTCCTGCCTCGCCTTGAGGCCGACGAGACTGCGGCACCTTGCGGCGACGGGCCTCCGCGTAGACGACGCCTCCGCATACGCCGCGTGGATACATGGGCGCCATCATCGTTCACTCCTTGACTTCATCCGCGAAGCGAACGTTTTCATTTTCATCTAATCACCATCACCTCATAATCCCATATATATGCTTGTGGCAAAATAAACGTTCATAAAAAAAATGCCAACCGGTGGGCCGAAATTGTAACACGGTTAATACCGAGAGCGGGGACTAGAAGAAGAGAAATGCCAATAACTCGATTCAGGGACAAATAAGGAAATTCAAGGAAAACTATGGGCTCAAGCAGTACAGGACCGGACCGCTTGCAGGTCATTGGGACAGGCCTCCCTCCTAAAGATGATATTGCCTGTCTTCGACAGTGCAATTCAACAGAAAGGTGCGGAAAAAAACAATCAACAGTAAGTTCACCATTCCCACGTAGGCCAGTGATGTCTTTTAAAATAATCCTAAGCTTAGTGAAGGCTTAAACCCGTGGCAGCCACTTAGGAGTAGAAGACTGCGCTCGGTGCTTCAATAAACTAGAAGACATTATCGCTTGTGTAAGTGCATCGGCCATGCGTAACATCACAATAAAGCCATGGTATGCGTGTCTGCCCTACACTGTGCATATCCATGAAGACAAGATGATATGGCACCCCCTTTTTTATCTCTATGCACTAAAATGGTTACGCTTGGGGATTCAGTGAAATGTCCTTTCGAAGTGTCCTTTTTAGGATATCCTATAAAGCACTGCTGCCTTAAAACGGAGAATGTCCGCAGTTTTCGCTTGTTTGGGGTCATCCCCCAGTCCCCATGGCGTAGAGAGCCCGTTATCCTCATTCGAAGTCGCAACTCAATGCGTGTCCGTATGTAGTTTGAAGAATTCAAAGAAGAACAAATTTGCTCATGGTGATACTTCCATTCCCTTCAAACGTTTTGGCACTTATTCTAGACCAACACAATGCACGACTGAGTAAGTTGGAACAGGTGACACTACATCGCATACATCCTAATACAATTTTTCGCGCGTTAGATTAACCTTATATTTCATCGAAAATCCAGCAAACAAATACAAGACGACATGATTATCTATTTAATTAAACTATACATAAATACGCCCTGTGATGCTACTTTTACAGACTACATATTAGAGCTGCAGTCATTAGATGCACTTGAACTACTGTGAGCAGAGACGGGTATAAAGATTGTTCTAAACTAACATCGATTCTCGAGCTTTCTTAGAAACTGAATTGCCAGCCCTAAACCACCGTCGCGAGTTCGTCGAAAGGAATTTATTCTGCTGGCCCTCTCCTAAGTAGAAGTCCATACATATGCAGGAAACACGTCGTGAACACGCAGAGAACCCGTGGCGCGAACACATGCTCGCGAGAGAAACAGCTATAACTTGTATTGCGCCATTATCGCCTTTTTGTTGCTCACATTTCCCTTTCGTTTATTGCGCGGGCTTTGGAATTCGACTTTGGTGGAGTTGAAGTGTACTTTGGCTAGGCTTTTAGATCGTTTAGATTTGGCATGGAAATGACGGGTCTAACCAGGGCGACGGGTGGGATTGCTCATATTTCTTTTGAGGGATTTCGTTTCTGAGGGATGAGGGTTCCGCTTTGACTCAGATTTTCAAGCAGTTTGCACTATCAGCACTTATGTTTTGACTTCGATTACAGATGCTATTAATTTGGCACTTCGCCCATTGATTTTCCCGGGAAAGGACGTTCCGTCTTTTAACTATCACCGTCATATCCGGATCACCGTCATATCCGGTATTCTGCTATGATTTTTGGAGTGCACAGGAATGACTGATGAGCGGTTTCTCTCCAGGACTCTGATAAGATATGGTGTCGCTTAAGCGGACAATTGCCGGCAACGCTCTCTTTAAGCGAAACAATACTACTACATGTTCTACCAGCGCTACTACTACTACTCAGTTAAGTGCCGATGCTTGGACAGTACGTCTGGCCGTCTTCAGGTCGCGACGAAGGTGTATTCAATACATATGCATATTATACATATATACCGGTATTCTCAAGATAGCAGGTTCTGGTCGCTGTCGGAGAGGCCGTTTTCCTCAACATTTTTTTTTTATTTCAAAAGGTTGACGTTCCTAATATGTAAAAACAAGACTACTTTTTCCCCTTTTTTCTTTTCAATTTTTATTCGTAATTACATGTGTGGGCCCACGTTGTGGAAGTCTTGGTGCCGTGCCTCACCCAATAATTTTGAGGTTGGTTTATTTACAGTACCCTTACCGTCATACGTTCTTTGGAAGGGAGGGGTCAGATACAGCAAAGAAAAGATCAAGAAGTTACACAAATTGCTTTACACACACAATCATAGCTGACGCACCGTAAGGCAAGTAGAATGATAATAAACTGGCTTCTAATCGTACAATATTATCTAATGCATAACAATAGAAAAGGAAAAAAAAGGAGACCGTGTAATTATGCAATGTTAGCTTCATACATTATGAGAAAGTACTTGACTCAGTCGAAACCTGAGCAGTCATTCAGGCATTACTGAACCAGGGTTTAGACGAGAGTTATACAAAAATTCTAGAGGATATTTACAATGGGTCCTCAGCTACCATCATCCTCCATAAGGAGAGCAGTAAAAGACCTATAGAAAGGGTGTCAAACGAGGAGACACAATATCTCTAATGTTATTCACAGCATGTTTACAAGAAGTATTCAGAACATTAGATTGGGAACAGGTGGGAGTAAGGGTTAATGAAGAACAGCTCAGTAACCTCAGATTTGGTGATGTCGTTGCCTTACTAAGTATCTCGGGGGACGAATTGCAAAGCATGCTTACCGCCGTGGTAGAACAGAGTAAAACATTGGTCCCAAAATTAATATGCAGAAAACAAAAGTAGTGATCAATAACTTTGGGACAGCAGAGTGATTTGAGATAGGTTGCGAGGCAGTAGAAGTGGTTAGCGAATATATATATTAGGCCAAGTTGTGAACCCTGATTCCAACCATGAGGCAGAGATGAGGCAGAGGCAAAGTGCGCTCGGCAGCCATTCTCAGATAGTGAATTGCAGCCTACCGGGGAGCGATGCATCTTCCCCAGTAGTCACCTACAGGGCAGGAGCTTGGAATATCACTAAGAGGGTTCAACGTAAAGTGAGGCCGACACAGCGAGCAATGGAACGGAAGATCATAGGTGTAACATTAAGGGACAAGAAGAGAGTGGAGTGGATCGGCCCTTACAAAAATAGTTATGAGTTTGAATTGAAAGTCAATTTACTTTACTCAGCACATTGTGTTGACAGCCATTTGACTTTGAATAGAAATTTTGTATTGAGTTCTCGTTGAGAATTGAGCGCCGTGTTTCAATTAAAACTCAATGCTGTGTTTCAATTGAAAGTCTATTGACTATAGTCAACACGTCTGTTGATTTCAGATTGACTTTCTGTTGACTCTCAATACACTTTTCCTGTTGAGTTCCTATTGTGACGTATCAATTGAAAGTATAATGAGCAATGTGTGTTGAGTTCCAGTTGAGTCTGTGTTGACTTTCTATTGATTCTCCTGTTGAGTTTCTGTTGAGAAATGTCAAATAAAAATCCATTCAGCATATTCAAGGCAGCTCGTTTGATTTCATTTGAGTTTTTTATCAAGTTATTTCAACAATTGCCCCGTAAAGTTCAGTTGACTGTACTAAATATATACTGATCCTGCTTCAATCATGCAGAAATATTCAAAGAACTGTCATGAAGGTGTGCACTGAGCAAGAGAAATAGAGAGGTGTTTCATGGCAAAGCTTGCTTTATTGCTCACGAAAGCATCATCACGGGAGGACTGGAGCCTTGCAGGGTCCACTTGGCTATTTGACTGTGTAGCCTGCGAAATAAAACAAGAACAGGACTTGTTTGTTTGCACCAGTATAGTACTAAATGATGATTGCATCCCTTCCTCATTAATAATGGCGGTCAAAGTAGCTTGCTATTTATATCTTAGATGGTTTGTATTTTTGTAAACCAAGGCAGTGACACAGCAGTTCAACAAATGTATAAGCTTTTTTCAGGTTTTAATGCCTTAAGGCCAGCTAGCCACATCAATTTTTTCTACAATAGGTAGCGAGTGGAATGCGGTTACTTTACTGCCTTCCGCATTAAAGCGGCTCACATTTAGAGGAACGACTATGTTTTAATGCCGACAGGGAGCCGTAAAATCACCCGCATTGGCTCGTTATCGTGTCTTCGACCTATTTCAGCCCCAAAAGAAATTTACATAGGCGTATCAAGACTGGTTGAGCCACTGCCTGACAGGAGAAACCCCAAACCTCTCCAAAATCAGACCTGTTAACCTGTCTATTTTGTTTTTTTAAATTTCAATGCTTGCGATTTCATAACATAAAATGAGAAAACTTCCAAGTTGCATGAACTGGTTTACAAAACTAGCTTTTTCAATGAATGAGCGTCGCTGCCAAGGCCCGGGGCGTCGTCGCCAGCACGGACTACAGTCTACTGGGCTCCGGCGTGCCGAACGGCGCCTGACCGGGCGCGAGGCGTGATCAAGCCCTTCAGCTAACCCGGCTGAGATTCTTCTTGCTTCGCAACCTGGGGAGCCAACCTCGACGACGCAAGCACCACTATGAGGGCGACGTCGGCACCCGCGTCCTCATACGACCGACCGTGAACGTGTTCTGTTCTTGGGACATTCACGCGGGGACGGTCGCGGACCTTGTAGTTGCGGGCGCTGGAGCAGACCACCCGGTGTTTCCCCGTTTAGCAATACTCGCCTAACATTTAGTGTGTAACTTTTCGTAGTTGATACAAATCTCTGTCCTGTGAAGTCTGTGAATATAATGTATTCTCCTCGATCGCACCAAGATCATTCCCTTCGTTTCGTGTGATCTGACCCATCCTTTACATATATTAAAAATCTTTTTTTCCTTTTGTTGGCGAAATTTTCTACACAACAGCAGCACTAAAACAGTATAGTAATACCATGCCGACCAATCCATTGGGTAATTCCTAGAGGCAGAACATCCGTCACAACAGAGTGAGTAAGCCCTCGCGCAATGCTGCTGTTGCATCAGTCAGTGGCACGTCTGATGCCACGTTCAGCCAAAATGTTATTCAGTCATTTTGCTATTACTCGCACCACATTCAGCCCAACTTATTATTACAAAACTGCTCCAAGAAATGCAGTCAGCAGGCTGTTATTAGAAGCAAGGGCAAATTGCAATTTATGCTAGCATATCGAGCAAGTGCTTAAGTCGAAACCGGTATTCATCAGTTTGAAAGTTTGAAATTGAAACTTTGTGGTAAAAGACTAATATAGGACAACAGTGTGTTGTCTGTTTCCAACTACTACTTACGCAGCATGTTTTTTTTTTGCATTGTTTTTAAAGCCAAAGTGTCTGCTTGCCTTTAGGGTGTCAAGATAACGCATCAGACTTGTGTAAAGATGCTCTAGGTTCAAACCCTAGCTTCTGCGGATACAGAGTCTCTATTTTCCAGAAGCAATCAATGAATTTGTTATATTCTTGGGCATTATTTTTTTAAGCTTGAATGAAGTACTGTTTAGGCCACGTTTGTCACCTGAGTCACTGCTCTGCAATCAGGAAACGCTCTTTCTGTAAACAATTGTTCAAATTAGGAAGCAAATATATTGCCGGAAGCCAGCACTTTAGCTTTTAAGTATATTTTACCGCCATGTCTCCGAACTGGTTGAACACACAATCCTGTTTGTGACTGGTAGATCAGCCTCTCAGTCAGGTGTGCTCTCATGGCGCAGTATTCCTGCGTCTGTTATTGATCCGACAGGCACTTGTTCGATTCGACCTCCTTCATTTTTTTTATTTTCGTTAACTTCGTTCGTGAAATGTTTTATTTAGCCTAATCATGGTGTTCTTTTTTTTATGACACTTCGTACTAGGTAATACAGGGCTGCTGCTTCGTTCTGTAGCGGCACTGCGTATGGGATTTTATTCATTCGTCGCTTGCCTTCAAAGGTTTTGTTAGGTCTTTAGCTTAAGTTACATACAAGTATAGCACATGCGAAAGCAATACAGCAGCGCGGAAGACAGTAAAATACCCACTGATGTCAAAATGTTGTGCGCCGGTACATTTCTCCCCCTGCAATTTGTTAAACTTACGTACAGTATTTTTGAAAGGCTGAAGTGAAATCATAACCTTTAGGTCAATCTCGAGACGGCATGCATAAAAACACTGTTTATATAGCGACAAATAACCAAGTAGGTCTGCACAACGTTAGTCATGATGAAATGTATTGGAGCGCTCGGGAAGAGTGAACTTACCTTATAACAAAGTCGCTCCCA
The DNA here is from genome assembly GCA_013339765.2 of Haemaphysalis longicornis. Lineage (NCBI taxonomy): Eukaryota > Metazoa > Arthropoda > Arachnida > Ixodida > Ixodidae > Haemaphysalis > Haemaphysalis longicornis. The sequence continues at coordinate 159,135,012 of CM023454.1, forward strand.
GCGGGTCTCCCAGCGTGGTGAATTTGACGGCGTCCAAAGCGTTGCTAACAAATTTCGCCAAGGTATGGTAACACCTCACTTCGCAAGCTTCTTCACCGTACGATCACAGCGCACAGACACAACACGGACACACAAAGGATGTTCACCGCTGGCAGAACAGCGCATACGATGGCTTTTCCTTCAATTAATTCGATGTATCGCCAGCCGCACTGCAATGCCTGACCTTCGATGAAAACATTCGCACACGCCACATAAATCGCCAACAACACGAGCAAAGCTGTAAATTTGCGCAGAACAGTGAGAACGGCCGCACCGCGATGGTGGCCGCACATCCGGGATTGCGAAGATGCGACTCTGGTTTCAAGTCTGTTTGCGATGGCTATGCCACAGCTACGCGCTCTTGTGAAAATTGAGCGTGAAAACATTGACCCGAGATATTACAAAAAACCGACGGTGGCTTGTGAGTCCTATGTTAATATTTACGATCATTTTATAGTATTACCGACCACTCTAGCAGCAGTAATATATAGCCGGTAATCGAACTCCGCCGAGGTCGCGATGTTGGCTGTAAGCGCCACAGGCGTCAGTGGCCACGCAGCGTATTACAGATTCGCGATATCGCAGTCAGTTTAGCTTAGCGTGGGAGGGCGCCAGAGGAACCAGAAGAACTGGTTATCGCAGGGTGTGAAGGTGGATCGCAAGTCTTTTGTGTTCGGGCACCAACTCCCTTCCCCGCTTCGGCTAATGGCAGCAGAAGAGAGAACGAAAGAATTCTGCAAAGTCCAATCCTTCAAAACAGCTCTAAAGTTTGTGATCTGCTTGCGGGTGCAGGATATTTGCGAGGCGATTGTGTTTCAGAAACATAGTCCGGGGACGGGTTGACATCTTTGTGGTTCGGAGTGTAACAAGCGGCATGTCAGCTTTATAATTTGTTCGGTTTCTCCCTTTTCTTTTCTTTTTTGGTACTGACGTGAAGCAGTGTCAGGCTCGTTCTTTCTTTTTGTGACCGTGTGCAGTAAAGATGAGTTGTTAATCAGCGCTTCAGTTTGTCTTTCTTCATTTTTTCCTTCGTTTGTTCGTTTAGTTCGTGTGAGCGGTGGCGCCTTCGACTGAAAGCCTCTTCCGCTTACGAGTACGCAGTTCCTTTGCCTTAAAAGAACTGTTTTCACCTGTTTAAAAGACCGTAGATGTGCGTTTGCTACTTGCGGGATTCTTCTGTATTCCACGCTGCAGTTCTACAGTTGTTATCGTAAACAGTTATGTATGCGAGGGATATTGGTTTGTTTGATTACGACATTTAAGGCACCGACGCTACACTGGCGATGAGCCGCGCTGTAGTGCAGGGCTCCGGATTCACCGCCGAAGCCCGGTATCTTAAAGTGCGCCTAAATCTCGGACACATTTTCGTTTTCGATTTTTGCCTCCAAGAGAAAAGCAGCCTCCGCGACAGGGAATCGAACTCGCGTCCTTGGGCTCAGACCACGGCAAGGTGTTGGAGGGATAACTGGAGCTCTGGCTACCATAATGCAGGTCACGAGTGAATGACGATGAGGCGAAGCTTGCGTTCGCTTGATTTGAAGGCTTGTTTTAAAATTTCGCTGTATACAAAAAATTAATTGTTCTTGTTTCGACGTGTAGTGGTTTACACTAAAGTTTTGCTATTTTTTTCTGAGTATCTGTAGGCACATTTTCCTCACTGGAATATTATTGTGGGTTGGGGTTTGTGAGATAAGTATTCGATTCTGCGAAACAGCGCTGTTAGTATAGTGGCTCCACATAAAAACACTGAGTCATCGCACTAGGATGCGTTGTCACATATGCCTTTTGTTGATGTAGCAGATGAAATCACTTTTTAAATCTACCTTCTTCCCCCCCACCCCCAGGAACACAACGTTATACAGAAGGGTATGTGTGAGAAGAGGTAGAGGGAGTGATGACTTTTTTTTTGTCTCCAGAACTGGGACCCGAGATGTGTAACCCCCCCCCCCCTCCCCCCTCCCCCCAGCCTTTCCGTTTTTTTCCCGGCCGAGATATGCATGATTCATGATTCCGCTCCAACTTTCCCGGAAGACTGACTTCGAATATCTCCACTGCCGCGAAAACGCGCTAAAGCCGGAAGCTTAGCAGTAGTGGAGATTGCTCACCCATTATGTCAATGCGTGCAAAGGTATAAAGAAAATCAGCTGCTATAGCAAGGAAACGATCCGCGGGAGTCATGTGGCAGAAGAGTTGAGTCACTAGAGTTTTGTCAATGTTTATTTCCTCCATTTTTTTTGCAAACCATTTTGCGGCAGTATTTCAGGAAATGCATCCAGAAATTGTCCAATATAATTGATTTTCCCACTCAGTAGGTATAATTATTATTTGCGCAAATAGGCTGCTGGTAAAGGCTACTGGATTCCCCTAAGGAGTTTTATTAATGTTGAAAATTAGGCGCGAACCATAAAACATGGGCAAGAAAGAAGGACACCGGTATAATTTTCAACGATGTATGTTCACCATCTAGCTCGACTCTCAATTTTACTTGAGTTTTGTCAGTAGAAACTCTATTTAGTTTCGATTAAACGAAGTCCTTTGATATTCTGTTGAGCTTTGTCTATTAAAAACGTGTTGACTTTTTATTTACTTCACTCAATAGAAATGTCAATGTAGAATAAAAATGCACAAAAGTAACCTACTATTCTTAATTTCGTAGACACAGTGAGCAGCGCTGAAAAAAATAGCCCTGCAAAGCGTATGTTTCAGCCTGATGAGTTTCGTCAATTCGTTCTCCAGAGCTTCAATAGACTGGTGTCAATTGGTTTTGTGTTCCGTTTTCTCAATACAAATCCTTTTGAGTTTCTACTGACACATCTCAAAAGCCAACTGAGTTTTAATTAGGTTCCCCTGACTCAATAAAAACTCTACAGGAACTCAATTGAAACTCAAAATCAATTTTTGTAAGGGAGGGAACAAACGCGTGTTAAGGACAGATCAGTATAAATTAATAAAGAATACATTGACGTGGGCAGGACGTGTAATGCGAAGGCAAGATGACCGTCGGTCCTTAAGGGCAACAGATTGGATCCCTTGAGAAGGCGAACGTGGAAGAGGGCGGCACAAGGTAAATGGGCAGATCAGATCAAAAAGTTTCCGGGGATAAATTGGTCGTAGTCAGCACAGGAACGGTGTAATTCGAGAATAATGGGAGAGGCCTTTGCCATGCGGTGGTCGTAGATAGGCTGGTGATGATAATGAACATAGGTCCCACGCTGATGCGACTTGGGACGGATTAAGTTTTGTACTTTAATAATTGTAGTGACGGAGGGGATTTTAAAAGTTGCATCGGAGGTATCCTGATGTGCGGTTAGCATTGGCACTTACATACTTGGTATCAATAGTGTGGGCATGTTCTTAATACGTACCGGCAATAATTAATGAATAATAGAACACTGCGCCGTCGTTATTCTCACGGCTCTCGCGCATCACCTAACAGCCCAGAACAGGATCGAAAGCGAGCCACGACTCTCACCGCGCGTGTACGGTGTCAGTCAGCCATAACGTCCTTAGTACAGGGGTTTATTACGCGGACAAGCACAATACAAACGCTACACTGCACTACGCAGCTGCCCCTGGGGCATACACCCATCAGCGTGTGCCCATCTCGTGTTCCCGCCGTTGGTCGGCCGCGACGCACACTGAAATGAGGGAAGAGGGCTCCCTGGGGCCGCTTTACATTTCAAGCCACTGGAGTGGACCGCGCGGTATAGGCGCTTGTGCGCCAATTCTAGACGGCGCAAGCCGTTAGAGCGAGGACAAGGGCAACCCCACCAATGGAACGGGCAAATGTCTGGAGACTCACCGGACATCCTAGATAAAGGCACTGGAGGAATCACGGCATGCGCAAGTGTACACGGTGGGTGCTGTGACCAACGTTGGTGAGGAACAACGGTCAATGCAATAACAGGCACTAGTGGCCGAAGGGCATTTACTTAGCGTGTGTGCGGTGCACGCCTTGGAGGCGGTCTGTCCCGGAGTTTCCCTCGCAAACCCCTCGTCGCCCCTACGGAGAGGAAGGAGGCGCGCGATGATCACCGTCACCCCACTAACGATAGGGGCAGCGCTAGCGCCACCTCGCCCCGAGTTAAGGGGTTTGCGTCCCCACAGTGGTCCATGTGAAATCGGCAGAAATGTCGACACCAAGGTATTTACAAGATGACACGTGATCTAAACGGAACTTATCAATAAAGTGGGCAACTTCTGAGCTGTTCCAGTGGCACGTTAATGTTTACTAACTTCGCTCGATGAAAAAAATGCGCTAACCTCGGTTTGCAAAGCAGTTATGTCATGGTCAGATGTGATTTGCCGAAACGCAACACATTCGTCGGCGAATAAATTATTGTTGGAAGAAACGCAGGCAGGCAAATCGTAATGCGAATATGGAAAAGAGGACGACTCAGCACTGACGCTGGTTGCATGCCGGCGTGGACACGTGTTAGCTCACAGGTAAAGTTATTAGCGGACACAAACTGAGAACGACTGGCAAGAAAACACTCAAGTCACGATAATCACGGTAAAGCTTATGTAGTTCAAACAAGCGTTTTTTGTGACACAACTTATCAAATGCTCTGCAAAAGTAAAAAAAATGCAATCGGCAATGGAGAAGCGGTCCGGAAAAGTATGCAGTTTATGAGTGGACACTGCAAGCTGCGTTTTACTTGAGTACGTCTTTTTAAATACGTGTTGTTATCGAGAAAATATATGAGTAGTATTCCAGAAAATGGATAAGAATAGAGAATAATATTTGCTCAATTAGTTTGCATGAAATATTACTGATTGAAATTGGGAGCAGAGTAAGGGTGAGTGTCTTTTACCGCATTTGTGGAGTGGAACCACTTTCCCAATATTAAACTGAGCTTGCAGGACCACATGATCAAGCGACTGCTAAAACACTTTCAGGGAGGTGTCTAACGCGCTAAAAGTTTTGAACTTCAGTCGTTAACATCAATAACAATGCATTAATCAAGACGCTTTCTTTGGCATTTTAAGAGCGTTAACATGATCATTACAGCCGCCTTTTCGACATCCCACCGAACAAAGCTTGGAGACGGCCTGGTTAACCTTTTCAAACGCTTCTTTCAGTTAGTTAAGCGTTCTGAGTAGGTAGAGGTGCAAGGTGCGTTATCATTAGACAGTACAGTGCGAGTGGAGATGTAATTATAGGATAGTTCAATAATTTGTCACAAAACTGGTCCCAGTTGCTTTGTACGGAGCGAAGGTCAAAATCTCCGAGCAAGATGTCAATGAAACTGGATAGATCTTCGTTATTCGTTCTGAAATTGCTGGTGTCGCCAAGCCGAAACATTTTGGTCTTATTTCCAGATTACGGACATGGTAGGTTGATGGTAAATGATGTCTTACCGTGGCCGCTCAAGCCGCGTACGAGGGTAATAGTGGAAGCGTAATCTGTTGTCACCCGCCACGGTGGCTCAGTGGCAAAAGCGCACTGCTGATGAGCGCAAAGAGGCGGGTTCGATTCCCGGGGGCGGCTGCAGCTTTTGCGATGTAGGCATAAAGCAAAAACACCTGTGGTGTCTACAATATTTCGGCGCGCGTGGAAGATCCAAACATGGTCAAAATTTATCCGGAGAACTCCACTACGCGCAGCTCATCGTCTGAGGAGCACCTGGCGCCGACCCGCAAGCTTCAGGCACGGTGCTCACCCTCGACTTCAGTTACCGCGGAGGAGGCGGCCATTTCCCTCGCTGTTACCCAAACACCCACCCCTCTCTTTATATAAACAGATTCGCAATCCGCCATCCGAAATTACCTCAAGGGCACTATTTCTTCACTGGCCCTCCAAATTACTCGCACTCGACCCCCTTCCAAACCCGTGACGCTGCTGTGGACCCCGGCCCACGCCGGAATAGGTGGTAATGAGGCTGCCAACCACCAAGCCCGAGCTTTGACACCCCGCGCCGTAGCTTCTTTTACACCTAAACACGGCGCTTCCGAGATGTCCTATTCGGTACCGCTCACATACCGGAACATCACCCAAGATTACCGCCTCCTTCGAAGACAACTTCCGCATCCGTACCCTCCCTCTCAGCCGAGGCTGCCCACATGGGGCGCCTTCTTCAGACGCACTCCTTTCCTCACCGCACTCTATTAGCTCACACGTACCCTCACCTGTTTTCCTCTCCCTACTGTCATTTGTGTGACGTGAAGGACACGCTTTATTACTCGCTCTGCGAATGTTCGCGCGACCCCTTCTCCTCTCTCCTCTTCCACCCTCTGGGAACAGGCTCTGGGATGCTCGGACCACGACCGCCAAGAACTGGTCACCTGTCGTGCCCTCGACGTCGCGGCGGCCCTCTGGGCCACCGCCACTCCCCCACCCTAAAACTAGAGTTCCAAATAAAGTGGATTATCTCTCTCTCTCTCATCGCCTGTGAAGCGTTGGCGCGTTAAACCCCACAACCAACCAACCAACCAACCAAACCAACCACCAACCACCGACCGACCGACCGACCGACCGACCGACCGACCGACCGACCGACCGACCGACCGACCGACCAATCAATCAATCAATCAATCAGGATTCTTGTAAGGACTGAGGCTTGGGCATGTTGGTTCATGACTTGAAGGAGGGGAACAGCGCTAATTTGACAGACACGAGAAGAAGGAGGCCACACGCACAGCGCTGACTTACAAGTTTATTCTTTATCGCTTGGGCACATATATACCACCACGGTTAAAAATACAAGGAAAAGCAAGACTAACACGATAGTGTCTCTTATCACCATTGCTCGTCATACATCACCACTCGCTCTGCGCCACAAAAAGCACGTGCTGCACTAAGCTGGGGTCAAAAAATCTCATTCTTTTTGGGAGAGGGTCAGAGAGGGCATTCTTACGCATTTATCTTTTAGGCGGGCGATTTCGGCAGCTTCAACTATTTCTCTGGTGGTTTTATGCTTATTTTTTGCTATGACCTTTGTTTCAGAAAAAATAGGGCTGCATCCGCTAACACTACAGTCCCTACAGTGGAGGCCCAGGTGGCCACTAATTGCCTTGGTTACTTTGTAGTGGTGCTCTTTCAGTCTTTCATTTAGGTACTTTCCTGTTTGCCCTATATATTGTTTACCACAGGACAGCGGAACTGAATAGACTACACCTTCTATGCAGTCTACAAACCGATTTTCATGCTTTGTTGAGCAAGACTGCATTGTTCTTGCTGTTTTGTTGACTCTTGAGCACATGGCTGACAACTTATTAGGGGTGGAAAATACTACTTCCACGTTAGCGCGTTTGCCTATTTTTTTCAAGTTAAGTGCAATTCGATGCAAGTAGGGAATCACAGTTATATTTTGCTTCTGTTTTGATCTGATACTTGTAGGCTGTCCTGCGTGTTTCTTTTTGATTTTTGTAGAAACGCTTCCGCTACGGATGATAGCAACTGTTTTGGGTACCCCGCTATCTGAAGTCTGTCCATCTGCCTAATAAAACTGTCAGGCATACAGTGAATACATGATTTGTTTAAGGCGTTTTTTAAGCACGTGGTAACTATCGACCTTTTTACCAGCTTGGAATGGGATGACTGAAACGGAAGAAGTGGCTTTCTGGAGCGTGGATCATACGCCCAGCAGATGTGATTTGGCGAAAACCGAAGCTTGAGGTCTAAAAACCTGATTGTTTTTTCTACTGGTAATTCAAATGTAAAACAAGAAGCTTAAAACATTCACGAAACTGGTGTAAAACCTAAAACATTAACGGTTTCATTAACCAGTGTCGTGAATGTTTTAAGCCTTTTGTTTTAACATTTGAATTACCAGTGGAAAAAACAATCAGGTTTTTAGACCTCAAGCTTCGGTTTTACAACCAAGGCAAGGCAATTAGTAACCAAGGCAATTAGTGACCACCTGGGCCTCCACTGTAGGGACTATAGTGTTAGCGGATGCAGCCCTATTTTTTCTGAAACAAAGGTCATAGCAAAAAATAAGCATAAAACCACCAGAGAAATAATTGAAGCTGCCGAAATCGCCTGCCTAAAAGATAAATGCGTAAGCATGCCCTCTCTGACCCTCTCCCAAAAAGAATGAGATTTTTTGACCCCAGCTTAGTGCAGCAAGTGTTTTTGTGGCGCAGAGCGAGTGGTGATGTATGACGAGCAATGGTGATAAGAGGCACTATCGTGTTAGTCTTGCTTTTCCTTGTATTTTTAACCATGGTGGTATATATGTGCCCGAGCGGTAAAGAATAAACTGCTGTAAGTCAGCGCTGTGCGTGTCGTCTCCTTCTTCTCGTGTGTGTCAAATTTGCGCTGTTCCCCTCCTTCAAGGATTCTTGGCTCACCTCCAAGAAAATCAGGATGCCCCATAATCGAAGAAGAGAGATCTTCAAAAGAAGATTTTATTAGGCTAATACGGTTTGGTACTATCTGGTTTGGAGGAAAAACATAAAACACGGTCAGCAAAAGCGAATGCACTTGCTAAACCCCAGAAAACTATACCAGGAATAGACTAAAGGGAAACCTGGAGGTTAGTACAAGATCATGGATGTCGGTAATTGTGTGTGTTGATCTGCATGACAAGCTGGGTTAAAAAAAACAGCATAGGCATCCAGGTATTCTGTAGCTGAAGTTGAAAAGGGGTGGAATGAGGACGCTTCATTTTCCCAATATTCATTTGTAATGTTAAATTTTCCAGTTAGAAATAACGAAATATTAAAAAAAAACGTGTGTAAACTAGATGTAGCCTCATCTAACCCTCGCGAAAATTGAGGAAGGTGTGAGGAAGGCGGTAAGGAACACTGATCATGAGTTTTTGTGACTGTAGTTCGCTGATTGGCAAATTATTTTGGGTTACATGGAGCAAGAATGCATTGTGATGAGTTATCTTTATTAATGGCTAGAAGGATCTCTTCCCCTCTCGCGATTCTAAAGTCCGCTCGCACCGAAAAACAGAAAAACGGGGTGCAGGGAAACGTAACCATGATCACAAATCCACGGTCGTAGCCAAGTCTAAGTTCAGAATAAAATGTAAATCCTAATTTATCAATCGGCAATATTTGTGAATCCTCAGAAGGGAAAGGGTTTGGGCGTATTAGTTCATAGTCACACAGAAAACAAGCGCTGTAAAAAAAACACGAACATAGGATTCTCGCACCGAAGAACAGAAAAGCGGGGTGTAGGAAAACATAACCCATGATCGGCGGGTATGTCACCTATGCGGCTGTCTGTAACTTTCTCAAACAGCTTGTAAACGACTGATATTAGGCTGATTGGTCTGTAATTATTGAAGCCCTTGGTATCTCAGTTCTTATAGATCAAAAAAAGTTTGGCGTTTTTCAGGCTATGGGCACTTTTTCAGTAGTTAAGCATTCCGAAAATAGTAGGGCCCTGTTTCCAGTACAATATGCCCTCCTACCTTCAAAAGATTCACAGTTATTTCACCATCACCTGCACCTTTTCCTTTTTTCATGCTTTTGAGAGCCTTTCCTGCCTTCTCTTTAGTTACCAGTGGCACATCGCAAGTTGAGCTTGTACTCTACCTGGTTTCCTATGTTCTAACATCGCTGCCACGCAGACGGGTGTACCATCGCTCTATACGTTTATTATCTGGTTCAAGTCGTGCGTAACGTTACCCTCCTCTTCTCTCAGTTCGTATATCCTGTCTATGCAAATGGCTAGCTTCGACTTACTTTCTATCAAGCTTCCCACTTTTTGCCGCGTTTCTTAGATCACTGCCATGTTTTATGCACGAATGTCGTTTGTTTTACTACTGGTAGTGAGTTACGACAGCTCGGATAATTCAATCTGATAGGCTGTCCTTGCCACTTTTATTTTTTCACTTTTGGCGGTCAGTTCAATCGTTTTATTAGTTTTTCAGTTGGTTCAATTCATGATGCTTAGCCCTAAGTTGCTGCTTGTTATCGGATTGTCGTCGTTATGTTCTCACTTTGCCTGTGTACACCAAACTCCTTCTGTTCGTTTAGAAACGTAAATTTGTTTTGAAAAATGGTTTTACACTACTGCGATCTCGCTCTGGCTTATTACGTGTGGGGTTTCCTAGTTTTCACGAATTTTCTTCCTTCTCTTTTGAGATTCTGCCTTAGCTGCATCTAATCATGCTATAACCGCAGCCCCTAATTTCACTCAAAATTTCTACGGCTTGCACGATACCAGGGTTTTTACTTGAAATGAAATCAATTTCGCTTTTTGCTGTACCATCACGACTTTTCGTGTCTATTTTACTATTTCTTCGTTTGTAGAAGAATGTGGTCATCAACCTCGCGGTATTTCTCTCTGCAAATCCCACCGATGCATCTCCTCGGCTCTTGTGGTCGTTTATTCCAAATTTTCCACCCGCTTTTCTCCTATTTTCTTTCTACCGACCTTTGCGCTGAAGTCTCCCATCACAATCGTGAACCGCGTTGTTGCCTACATTGTTGATTCAAGGTCAACGTAAACCTGTCTAGTGTTTCATCCTCACAGCTGGTTGTTGGCGCATCGGCCTGTATTATCTTTAACCTGTACCGCTTGTTTAGCATGATCGCCACAGCCGCAACTCTCTCGATACTGCTGAAAAACTCCTCCATGTTCCCGGCTATTTTTCTCTCTGGAGTAAAAATCTTACCGTGTATTCTTTCTTCCCTTGGTGTACACTGCAGCACAGAATATGTCCGCTTGTGAGCTCTATGAAGCCTTTTCCTGTTCCTCTAACACCGCTTATCCGTATAATATCCTTTAGTAGTATAACACTTTTAGTAGTACAGCTAAGCTTCCTTTGCACCGGGTTCGTGCTGTAGACGTTGCCAGGGTGAAGTTCCAGAGGCGGGCTGTGCGGACTCAGATAATCTTAGCACCCTCTCCTCTGTCGCTGTTCTAACCGCCGCCGTGATAAGGTGCTCTACAGCTGCTGGAGAGTTTAGGCCGAAAGTCAAGTTGTTTAGTAACGAAAAGTGGCAAGCCACTACTACACCAGCGTGGTCAAATCTTGCTCTGCAAGAAAGGGCTTTTTGTGTCCTTAAGATCCGGCCTAGCATGGTTGAACCTTTCTAGTCGGCTTCTTTGGTATCCTGCATGTTGGTCACTCACGGAGCAGGCAGCACTCCATAGCTCCATGGGTTTAGCTCAGAAAGGCAGAACAAAATAGAGAGAAAGAGCAAGAGAACAGAAGAGATCGAGACAGCGAGTGGACCGAATCACCGCTGATGTTTAACGTTGCTCCTTCGTTTTTTTTATTGTTAGTGCATGCAAACTTGCATGCCTTGCTACTTGTATTTTTGGGACTCGAGGAGGCCTGACTAGATCTCTAGGAACCCTTCCTGCCGTCTGTTTTCACGGCCTCTCACGCGCAAGGGAAAGATTCGAGTAAAAGAAAAGCTAACACCCTATATAACAGCTTATTATGGTCTTACACAGTCAACTCTGACGAAGGAGCTGAGTAAGCCTAAAAACATCAGGACCGCTTTTATTAAACGCCATTGGTTTGCGTATTTGCCTTGTTCACAAGTTTAAATGAGAGTTGCGTCGAAGATATTTACATACTCAAATTTTGTAACCTTATTGAAATAAGATGTTTTTTTAGTTTTTTTTATTTCCATGTGCGCTTGTACTGTGCCTTGTACAGTTGTTCTGATCTTTCGCTGCGTTTGTGTCTCTTCCTTGGACATCTTTTGTGCCAGAAGAAACAAAAATGTCTCCCTCAGGTGGGCTCATCGCAAAGAATAGTCGCTTTCAGTGTCCAGTGTCCAGTGGTTTTGCTATTTCTCTCTGTTCCTCATTATTTCTTTGTTTTTTGAGGCTTTGAGATTTATATTGTATTGAAGCAGTGCTAGTACTTCTGATGTTTTCCAACTGATAATTAGCTGCCTCTGGTATTTCTTACACAATTTGGATGTTTTCTTTTCACTCATTTGCCACCTGCACGAAAGTTCTGTTTTCGCTAAGGACCGCATGAATGCGGAAATGTTCGTGAAAAATTAAGCGACTACACCTGGCGGAATCTCTTCCGCAATGCCACCATTTCCTCCATATTGCAACACCGGTTCCAGATTGTCGTTAGTGCAACGCTCTAGCCTATAGAATGCCTCAGCTGCAAGTCAACCTTTCTTGCGACGGTTGGCCAGTTTCAGTCTTGATACTTGGACAATGCTCTTAACGCGACGGTGGCCTCCTGGAGAAGTATCTCCTAAAAAGTTTCGGAATTAACCAGGGGAGGTTTTTTGGACGACTAATTAAGTGTCAATAAACCCATGCAAAAATGTCTCGATAAGACGAGAGGTCCTTCCGAGTAGTCTCAAGAGGCCCATCGTCGCCCGGGCGAAACACATAAATAGAAAAAAGATGGATCGTATCAAACTTTGCGACTTCCTGGTCAGCTTCAGTGCGGGGATGCGCCAACTGTCGGCAGTTTTTGAGCCGCTAAATGGTCTGATCGTGTAGTAGTGAATCAGAAAAAAACACGCCCACAGAAAAAATTCAGTAGAAGGTAAACAAAAAATGCGCGGTAAATAACAAGAAAGAAGGAAGAAAGCCAGTTTTGAGCTGTAAGGCATTGCTGCAGGACAAGATAACAAATAGAAGGATGAAGTCCCAATTGCGATAGTCGGGGCTGTTGACAATGGAACCCCTCTCCGAAAGGGTTCGATGAAACGTTGAGTTAAACCGTTCGTCTGGGGGTGATAGCCAGAGGTTTCCTTGTAAACGGTGTTGAAAGCACGCCGAAGGGCTTTCAGGACGCGGGACAGGAAAGCCTTGCCTTGGTCCCCGAGGAAGACGCGTGCTGCTCTAAGGCACAATGTCGTGTGATGCAGGACAAAGTCGCCCAGTGTTACACCTGTTCCGAAGCGTACCGCCGCTGTTTCTGAGTAATGCAGAAACACAGGCACTGCACTAACAATATGAAGAAGAGTCGAAAAAGATGAAACAAGAACTAAACAGCGGGAAAATCCAAATTTCTTCACCTCTGGAAAGGATCATTTGTTTCTTAATAACGTAACTTCGCCAACCAAATATCAAGGAATATTACCCGTGCACGTTTTTTCGATTGACATAAAACAATTCAAAATTGGGCACATACGTTTTATTTTATTTTCATTGCCCCTTCTTGGTTTATTTGGGCAGTGAGGAACTCCGAAGGAGAGAATGAAGCACTGCACCCAGGAAGACAAGCAGGATCTCTTCGCAACATAGTCCACAGTGATGTGCAGCCATCCATCAGAACAAAACGAAGTAAGTCCTTATTCATTTTTGTCTGACGTCGCGTTAGCGATTGGGCGCTGTAATACGGGCATTTTTTGTAATATAAATAAAAATCATATATTATCAAATTCTAATCCCGTAGCTTTCTTTACACGTTCTCGTAGTTACAAATGAATATTAAAGTGCCTATCGAAGCTGTTGGTGTAAATAAAATAAATTAAAAATGGAATGCACAAGGCGAAACTTCTGCTCAGTAAACTGGCAAAAGCCTGAGTACTGCAACAGAAGTAGCACCGGAAGCTAGCAACTGCGCAGTAGAGATAGTGTTTCACGGGTTCGAGCAACAAGAACTTGAAGCACCCGATGGAGTTTGGCTAAAACAGTTTTATGCACAACAACCGATGCATTAATGCAATATTCTTTGAGCAATGTGTCGTACGCGGTTTTGGCCAATCTGCCGCTGGCTACGTAACCCCGCTAATCAGTTTCGGCGTCCCTCTTCTGCTTAGTTACAAGAGAGTTTTAGCTTACCGTGACCGTGTTTACATTACTATCCACCGTGCTTGCGGGAGTCGACTGCGCATGCGCGACTGGTTACCGCGAATGGTAGCCTATCAGCACAGCCTTTAACGTTGCCAGAGAGCTTCCTGAACAGACGAAGTGTACCCCCGTGCCTTTATTACAAAAAAATGTAGTGCGCTCGTGGCATGATGCTTGTTAGATCAGATAAAAGATATCTTTTTTTTATGTTCCTCCTATCGGTTTTCCAATTCAATGATGCTCAGGAGAGCGACAAACGACTATTTTTCTCAGATGGGCGACTAAAATGGCCTGCCGGAATCGTGCTAAGCTTCGCTGTGATGATGTCTAGTTTAGAGAGATCTAATGACACGGTAGCTGAAGCCAGGAGCACGAGATTACGACGCGGGTTTCACCGACAAAGATGACGAACATATATGCATGACGGGACATCAGGGAAATGTACGGTAACTGGAGAAGGAAAACTTAAAAAAAGCTACAAGCGAGAGTTCGCTGAACCAAACTAGCGTAAAGAGCGACTAACAGTTTATATTAAAGCTGAGCCTTTTCTTCTTCAGTATCCTTTTAATATTTGGCACTGGACTACACTCGCCGCCTTAAATGGGCAAAATGCGTTTTTGAGCTAGAAAACTGCTTTTACGCCTTCAAAATAGTGGTGGGTAACTAGGGCAGGTTTTTGAGTTATTGCTACGACATAATTTACTAATTTCTTGCCGAAATATTTAGCGCAGGCGCCAACTCAAGTTGCGCGTGGTCCCAACTATACTCAGTGAGTTGCGCCGCTGACATGGTTTTTAAAGCGGATACCGCCAATTGTGTGGGAAAACGTGTCCTGAATCTGTTACGACAAGACAACGAAGTGGTGTCACGATAATGTTTGGTTTTAGATAAATGTTTAATATTGTGTACAGTACTGTCTTCTCACCATAAAAGCGGCAATATTGTAGGACAAGGATTTTTTAACAAAAAAATGTTTAGTACACGATCGGGCACGGCTACTTTTTACATTGCATGGTATGGCAACGTTTGGGACCTGCAAAACACAGCGGACATTTTTGCAAATCTCCGTAAGTTTTTCACCAAAAATTTGCAAACTTTGCTGCCGGATTCATCTGTGCTGCCGGATATCGTCATAGTTATATTTTTCAAGAAAATATTTCCCAAAGTTAGTAGCAAGAGCAATGTCATTCAAACGTGGCCACAGTAAAATATTTTTTACGCATCGGTATATAGACTATATAGACTATCTAGCGAGTGTCCCGTCTGCTTCTTTCTTCGTCCCTGTCTGTTTTTTCGCTGGTAATATGCATCTAAGTCAGCACCAACTAGCCCAACTTTCAGCCCTAGACTAAGACTAACTTCTCTAGTTTTTTACTTGTTTACGAAGGGCTGCTGAACACTTCGCACCGGGATTATTGATCTAGAAATCCAACTTTTGAAAATGCTGCACATCCATTGCACCAACAAACAAAAAATTGTAAAAAGTTGCACCCTACGACGTAATCGAAAACAATATATATATTTTCACGATATTTACGTAAACTGGCACTCAATATATAAGTATTCTACAAATCGGCAAATGCATTGCGATATTCTTTATAACTCATAAAAAGTATGTCACGTTCGATATTTTATATCTGCAGTTTGCAAAAAAGAAATACAAACATTTCTGGCTGCGCTCAGATATTTGAGAAAAATAAAACGACTGATATCAATAAAACTCACCAGAATAGTCATATTTACTCACTGTTCAACCTGTTATGTGAGGAAGGCTATAAAATATATTTTTAAGGTAACAGGATGTCCCGTTAAAAAGAGTAAGTTTGCTATTTTAACAATATTCTTTTATCGCCTTTCCTTAGCTGTGTCAGAAACCCATATTTTGCGTCTTCAAACGGTGCCTAACGGCACATAAAAAAGAGCGACCCCGCTACTAATACTGAGAATGTTTCACATGAGATCATCGCTGCCAAGGGCACATTTCCGTTCTGCCCGGTATATGCGAAATTCTAACTGCCAATAAAATAGTATTTTTAGCTCCCCCTTTTCAGACTCCCGGGGAAGGTTTAAAGATTTGCTTTTTGAAAAACTTTTTTTTAGTTTTTAGAAAGAGAAACTACTATCCCCTACAAAATCGGTATACGTTTTTTTAGACACATCTTTGTCAACGGGAAGTTGCAGCTTTATACTTCTAAATACATTCAAAGCATCTACAAGTAGTGACCAAACCGTTATTGCCACTCCGTGTCCGAGTGGTATACAGCACGGCCGCTCGATGGAGACCTAGTTTCCATCGAGCGGCCGTGTATACAGTCTACATAAAATTGTTCATTGTTCTCGTTTTATTTCACTTTCTTGGTGAGAAGGAAGGATGCCGGGTACCGCGGCGTAAAATGATTGAGTTCTTCATTTTTCTCTTCTCCAAATGTGGGACTTCAGCACAGTAAAGATACATCATCATAAGCCTCCTTAGGTCCACTGTAGGAGGAAGAGCTCTCCAACAGACCCCCACCCGCTCCTGCCCTGCGCACCTCGGGCCGGCACATTCCAACGAAGTTCCATATTTCCCTCCTCCACCGTGTTATTGGCCTTCCCCTTCTTATATACTTCTTTCTTGGTATCCACTCCGTTACCCTAATTGTCCACCTGTTGTCCGTTCGTCTCACTACATGGCCACCCCTAGTCCATTTGATTCCCTTTATTTGAACTATTATATCGTCAGCTCTAGTTTGTCCTCTGATCCAGGTAGCTCGTTACTTGCCCCTGAGTGTTATTCTCAACCAAATTAGCCCGTTGAACCACCCACGCTTGCTTTCTAGGTGTCTTGTAAAGCGCCAAGTTTCAGCTGCGTATGCCAACACCAGCTGTATGCAGTGGCTGTAGATTTTTCGTTTGAGTGACAGAGGTAGCTTATTTCTAAATATTTGGGAGTTCTTGGCCACAGCTCCCCAGCCCATACCTATTCTGAGCAGGATTTCTCTCTCGTGGTTATGGTCAGCACTAACTATCTGCCTGAAGTAGTTACATTTTTTTACTTCCAGTGTTTCGCTTGCTAAACTGAACAACTTCTTCCCTGCTTATTCCTCATATCTTTAGATTTATTAATTTTTATTTTTACCCCCGGCCATGCTTTCTGATTGCAGTTCTTCAAGCATGATTTGCATGTATTCTGCAGCCGCAGGCAGGAAGACTATGTCATCCTATAAACCAATAATGGTTTAAATATTTTCCGTTTATTCTTAGCCCCATGTTTTCCCAGTCCAGCTTTTTAAACACCCCCTTTAGATACCCGGTGAATAGTTTTCAAGAGATGATATCGCTCTGTCTTCCTTCCTTTCGGATCGTAAGTTTATCGCTTTGCTTGTGGAGGGTTATCCTACCAGTGCATCCATTATAAAGGTGTTCTAGAAGTCGTATGTAGGTTTCCTCTTTTCCCTGGTCTTTTAATGCTTCTAAAACGGCTGCGGTGAGTACGGAGTCAAACGCATTCGCGTAATCTATAAAAGCGATGTAGAGAGATTTAGTGTACTCTGCGGAATTTTTTTTCAGTTAGTTTACGACATGGGTTTAATATATGGCTGAGTACCCTTGACTAAACCTAGCCTGCTCTCTAGGTTGAAGGAAATCCAGGCTGTCTCCTATGCGGATAACGTTTGTTTATGGTAAACAGCTTTTAAACAACTGAGACTAGGCTGACGGGTCTGTAATTCTTGTGGTCCTTCGGATCTCTATTCTTATGAATCGTAATAGTGCAGGAATTTCGCCGGCTTTGGTCCCTTTTTTTCACCAAGCATTCCGAAAAAAGTTCAGTACAAGATCTCCTTCCTCCTTCGAAAGATCTACGATTACATCTTCGCCGCCTGCGGCGTTTCCTATTCTCATGCTTTTGAGAGCCTTGCCAACTTCCTTTTTAGTTACTGGTGGGACATCACAAGTTGAGCTTGTACTCTCTGCAGTTACCACTGGTAAACGTCGCTGGCATACAGCTTTGTGTAGAATCGTTCTGCTATCTTAATTATCTGATCGAAGTTGTGCGTAATGTTTTCCTGCTCATCTCTGAATGCGTCAATTCTATCTTTCCCGACGGTTAGCTTTGTCTTGGTTATATTCAAGCTTCCCCTTATTTGTAGCGTAATTTTTCAATAACTGCCATGTTATACGCACGAATATCGTTTGATTTTTTTCTGTTACTCACTTTTTGAACGCTCGACTAATTTAATCCGATCCACTGTAACTGACAATTTTATGTCCTTAAGTTAGGCACTTAAGTACTTCCTTTCCTTAGTTTTCAAGTTTGTTCCCAAATGTTGCCTGTCCCAAAGCCGCTCTCTATTCATTGATTGCCGATGTTAGGTTGTTATTTAGCCTGTATACGCTGACCTAGCTCTGCTCTTTTTAAAGTGAGAATTTGTTTTTTAAGTGTCATTTTAAACTCCTGTGATGTGGCTGTGAGTGATTTTATGCGGACTGTGTTAGTCTTCACGAGTTTCGTTGTTCCTCTTCAGCGATTCATCCTTAAGTATCCTGTTATCGCTGCTCAGAATCTTACTTAGGATCTTTACTTCTTGCACAATACGCGGGTGGCCATTCCGAATAAAGTGAATTTCATTTCTCTTAGTACAACCTGGAATTTTCCATATTCATTTCCTATTCTTTCATTTGTTGAAGAATGTCTTCATCTACCTCAGGCTTTTTTTATCTCTGCCAATGCCACCAGTGTATCTCCGCGACTATTGCGATTGGCTGTTCCGCAGTTTCCCAATGACCTTTCGCCGATCTGTTTCTCACCGAACTTTGCGTTAAATTCTCATATCGCAATAGTGAACTGCATTGTTGGCTTCATTATTGCTGATTCGACGTCCACATACAAGGGATATACGGCTTCATCACCATAGCTGGTGGTTGGAGCATAGGCATCTACTGTCACTAAACTGTACGGTCTGTTTAGCTTGATCACAAGAGCCGCAACTCTCTCACTAATTCAAAAAAACTCCCGCCGCTTTCATGCTATTTTTGTGTGGATTAATAAGTTCAAACCCATCTTCCTTGTTCTCTTGCGGTCCACTGTGGCACAGAATATGCCCACTAGTGAGCTCTATGATTCCTTGTCCTGTCCTTACAACTTCGAGTAACCACATAATATCCGAAATAATGTCCGAGACTTTCTGTAGTAGTACAGCTAAACTTCCCTCGCTAGGCAGGGTTCAGGCATTGTACGTTAACAGGGTCAAGTTCAATTGCGGCCTATCTGAAACCAGAAATTCTCAGCACGCTTTGCATATCGGTGTTCTGACAGTCGCCGCGGACAGGTGCTCTAGAGCTGCAGGGGACTGGAGGCCCAGAGGTGACTTGGTTAGTAATGGGAGGTGGTGGGCAACTTCTACACTAGGGTGGTCAGACCCTTCACTGGTGGCGCGTGCTGTTTATGTACGCAAGAGCCTTCTTGGCATGGTTGAACCTATCTAGTGTAGCCCCTAAGGTATCCGGAAAGATGGTAACTTCCGCAGCAGGCAGCCCTCTATACCTGCATAACTATGGCTTAGGGAGCCAGCAGGAAAAGGCGAGAGAGCGAGAGAAGTTTCCTAGCGACGATGTTTCCGCGCCCGCCTGCAGTTATATTGAGCCATCGTTTGTCGGTTTTGCTTTTACGGCCGTGGTTCTGAAGGAGTGTGCTGGCACGCTGGCTCACTGCTGAAATCAAAGGCGTCTGGCTGTTGGAAAGGTAGGCCACTTTTATGCTCTAGTGTATAGCTAAGAAAATAGGGTAGTTGAAGCATGGCCTGCCAGAGAGAATCTGAGATTCTCAGCTGACGCTCACATGGTTAGCTTCAAGCTCAGGTCACCCACCGTCACAGAAAACGTGTGCGCGTTCATTGGATGGAACATACGGCAACTGTTCGCATTTGGTTTCGGGTGTATCTTCACGAAAACTTCAGCTATAGAGCTGGTTCAACTTTTTAAACTGTCGGAACAGCATCTAGATGGCGCCAGTAAAGCGTTTAGGTGGTGACCCTGTCACAGAATTTAGCTAGATTCGTTTTGCTTGCTTGTGGCACAGCACGCGTGGCCGCACCCGCGACTACAAAAAGAAAACGTTGATATCTGGAGGCCTATTGTCACTAGATGGTTCACATCTTGTACAAAAATGCTCTGGAACATTATAAAGGAAGAATAAGAAACAATAATAACTTACGTCACAGTTTTCCTTCCAAAAACGCCGAAATTCGCGGACTTCGTAGGAAGCTCCGCAAGGGTCCGCGGAAATATACGAATATTGACTTTTCCAGGATGCTTGTGCAGAACTTTTTTGCACACTGTGTGGCTTCGCTGGAAGATCAACGCAAATTTCGCACAGTATCTTGATGTTCTCTAATGCCACCTACGCCATCTTACGCACTTTTGTCATGTCCGGTTTCAGAGAAAAGCCAGGAAAGCCACTTTGTGGCCTTGCATGAGCCGCTCTGCATATCGGTGAACTGATGTTTGTTCTTAAAACGGGCGGCACCGCCATATTATATATATATATAGCGAATCAGAAAATGGAAATGAGGGGCTCACTTAAATAAGACAGAAAATAGCGGTTGGCAGTCAAGAAAACATCGGAAAGCAAAGGGGAGGTTGTGGTGGGTCATAGAAACAGATGAAGAATTTTTGGAGTAAGAGGAAATTGGTGAAAAATTGCCCGCCGGGTGGGATCCGAACCCACGACCTCCGTAATACCGGTCTGGTGCGATAACCACTACGCTGCCGGCGGGGCTGTTTCCCCACCAGTTTCTCGGGTATTTATGTTAAGGTATTTTGTGTTTCCTCTACTTGGGGGTGGTAGGCAGTGCCACTCGGACTACACGGAGTGAAGGAGACCTCCTTTTAAACCCCAGGCCCCTGACTCGAGTGCCTACGACATGTCGAGAGTGGTCGACCAGCGTTGAACCCTCCTAAGCTACCTTTGGCACCAAGACTGCCAGAACAGAGGCCCTTACTAAGCATGTAGCGAATCAGAAAACGGGAAATGAGGGGCTCATTGAAATAAAAGAGAAAATAACGGTTGCAGGCAAGAAGACCTCGGAACGTAAAGGGGAGGTTGTGGTGGTTCATAGAAACAGATGAAGGATTTTGTTAGTCAGAAAGTATATATATATATATATATTCTAAGGGCGTATATTGGAGCGTGATCTTCAAGCTGTCGCTTTTTTTTTGTCCAACACCAAGGGTCCATTGGCGACTCGATGCTGAAGTAGCGCAAATTGGGGTCGTTGTCTTTCTGGACGTTGCGACGCACGTAAAAAGTTTTTTTCCTCTGCTGTCACTTGCATCCCTTACCTTTGTCGGGCAGTATAGGCGTACAGCACTAGCGAAGTCTCTGAACATTGGTAGTCGCCACTTTGAAGGTTCTTGGAAGTAGAAATCTGCCCTTTCCTGTTAACACAGATGTCTGCAAAGTAAAGGTAGACAAATATGGTAGTAGAATATGAGATTCTTTTCCTAAATACCTAGGAGAAAGTTTTCAAGAGGCAAGTCTATTTATTATAGCCGGGGGACTGAAAAGAGGACAGTTGAAAGGACAGTTGAAAGGACAGTTGAAAGTTATATGCAGATACAAGTTCGCATGTACCAGGGAAAACGAATTTAGACATTTGAGCTCTACCGTCGCTTGTCAAAAATTCTCAGGAACACAAGCGTGGTTATTTCGTTGTCACTGGGGTACAATACGTCGAAAATGAAACGCGAACACGGAAATATGAATCAGAGCACGCAAATGACGTGATTTCTTTCCATACAAGCCAAAATGGCGCTTGGCGGGGTTACAAAACAAAGTCCGGAAATGTTGCTTGTTTTTTTCGCGTTCTGCTTCATATTTTCGCGTTCGCATTTTATTTGCCACGTATTGTACATTACTAACAATGTGCAATTACGCAGCGTCAGAAACGTAAAATTTGGCCTCCCGACACAGTTTATATCCGCCAATAACGAAATATTGTTGAAATGGCACCCTTACACTGGTGGAAGACACAACCTGATAAACTCACCAATATAATAATGCCTTTCGCAACTGACATGCGGAACACTGTGGTAATTTGAATATTCTAATCAGTTTTCGTTATATTATCGTGCTATTTCTTCGATAATGTAAAAAACAGGCATGGTTATTTTTCTTTGTTCACTGCGAACTGATAATCAATAGTTGATCGGGCAAAAAAATGTGTTGAATGCGACCTAATTTTTTTAAGTACAATAAAAATACTGCAATGCATTTTACCTTCCAAGAACACTCACTTATTAAGTGTCATAGTATATAAAAATCGCAAAAGTGATAAAAATTGTGTTTTTTACATCGGAAGCATCCCTTTTTAACGGCTTCATTTCTTGAAACACTTTACGCAGCAGTATTCTGAAATTGCTTTCAAGAGCAATTAGCAGGGTGAAAAGTTTTCAACAGACCCTGGTAAAGAAGTCTATAAACTTCCGCTTTACTTAGTTAAGCCTTTACCACGATGTGTAAAAATGCTTGGAAGTGCCATTTTTGAACGACATTGGTCGCGCTACTAACTTTTAGAAATATTTTCGGGAAAAATATACTGCCACTTAGTCAAAGACAACGCAGCTCTCTTGAAGGAAAATATTACAGTGAACTTGTGCTCCTCTTACCACTCAAGTAATACAAAGGCGGCGAAACAGCAATCAACAAAGTAACGTGCCCACGCTGGTGTCAGTGAATGAAATACCGCGACGTCTGCTAGGCAGGCGTTTATATTTCGTCGCGAGTGTTTCGTAAACCGTCCAATTACATCGAGAACCCTGTAGATCGAAGACGATTTTTCTAGGCTGGTGACGTTAGGTGAAAACAATTTCAATATTAAAGGAGACAACACCTGCGGCGTAAAAATAAAGAATGGAGCATGCGCTTCACTTGGCACACAGATAAAACAGGCCGGCGCAGCCCGGTGGTACAAACAAACATAAATAAAAAACCCAATGCCTGGTTATCAGGCATTACTGCCCCTCCCCCCCCACAATAAGAGTACATCAACCCGATGCAAAGGTACAACGACAGTCCGAAAAAACAGAAAAAGACAGTCAACTTGCGTAGTAAGGTTTTCGGAGAACCACATGGACGACTTCGGGCCGCAGGCATCGTCGTGATGTTCCGGAATCACCGTCGGCGATCACCTCGTAGCTAAGTTCACCAACACGTCCTAGATTCCGGTAGGTTGCGAAATACCGTCACAAAAGCTTTTCATGGCGTAGCAGTCGTCGGGTGGGACTTCAAACACACACACGGTCACTTGAGCGGTACTCGGCATCGCGGCATTGCGGCGTCGCGGCATCCAATAGGTTCAGGTCCGTTGTACAAAATACAGCGATCTGGCAGACCTCCTCCGCATGCTGAAGGTATTCTTTCACGTCGGCGTTGAGGTCGGCGTCTTCTACACGTGGAAGCATGGCTTCAGGCATCTTAGTCGGTCGTCTTCCGGAGACAAGCTCGAATGGTGTCATTTGCGTAGTTTCCTGGATAGCCGTGTTGTACGCCAAACTTATATTGTAACGAGGTCATCTCAGTTCGAGCCTAATATCAGGTCGGCGCTGTTCCGCTGATGGACGACGATGAGAATGACGATGTTTGGTCCCGGACTCACTCTGCTGCTTAGCCCAGCGCTTCTCAAGTGATTCTCACTTGTAAATACCTGCAAATGTACGTATCCTTGCCACGTAGCACCCTTGGCGGAGTTGGAGTCACCATCTCATCCCGTAGCCTATTCTACCCACCACGGAGCTTCGTACTGGACGCTCCGTTCCTTGTTTAACCATGCCCACCAATGTAGCGACCACGTCGACGACACCCATCGTCATCGAGTGTCATCACTGGGTACCTGGAATGTTCACGGAGCAGACGACGTTGATGTTGACGACTGGCTCAGCCTCCTTGAGTGTGTCAGCATTGAAAACATTTGAGACCCTACTATCATGTTGGCGAATACGATCTTGTACTTGAAAGAGAAGAGTACCGCACGCAAATGGTTTGAGACGCACGAAACTGAATTGACCGGTTGTGAGGTGTTTAAAACAAAGCTGCGAGACGTATTCGCTAGGCCTCTTGGCCATCACCTGGCTCTCCGAAAGGAGCTCGCATCGCGCGCCCAGACGTCAACACAATCTTACGTCGCCTATATCCTGGACGTCTTGGCCCTTTTCCAGAAGGCTGGCAGCACCATAGATAAAGTAGGCCACATTGAAGGCCATCGCGGATGACGCATTCCAGCTTCTTATATGCACAGACTGTGTTACGGTGGAGTCCATCATTAAGGGTCGTCGCCGATTAAAAAAAGCCAAAGGACGCCGTATCGCCCACAACTTCACAAGACTTCCGCACACAGCAGCCACATCTTCATGTGACGATGGAAGTCCGCCAGGCCGTCTTTCACGTGTACAATATAACGTTCCGCCGTCAGCGGATATAACGAAAATTGTGCGCCAAGAACTGGGGGTTATGGCCCCAACTACTGCGGTACCTTACGCGCCCGATCAGAACAAGCTCCACACTGTTTCCGTCATCCAAACCATTGTCCGCGACCAAATAGCACACCTGGGCCTTCCCCTGTGTGCGCGATTGGCTCTGCATTGCAACAACAGTTTAGGTTGCCCGGTCCCCACAACGCCCATACTCCTGCACGCTACCCGCGTTGGAACCCCGCTGAGTGGTGTACCACGAACGACAAACCAATTTGTTTCAGCTGCTCTGGAGTCGACCACATTGCCCAGTACTGTCGTAACCGCAAGAACTCGTTCTTCCGCAACAGCTAACACGACTACAGTACTCGACCACCCTTTGGCTACTCCAATAACCAGCAAAGCTGCTTCTCTTCCCATACTGACCTCAGCCCGACCAACTCTTACAGTCCCAACACGAGATTCAACCGATCGCCGTCGCCGCAACGCCACTAGTCCAGATCACCACAGCCTCGCCGCCCATCTCGCATGACCAGCTACTGTCGACGTCCTTCGGAAAACTAAATCATGCAGCCCAATACTCTCACGAGACGTCAACGACCCGGCCCGTAATTTCTGTGCTACTTGCCGACTATTCAAAATTTATTGGAAATCCGTGTCAATGGAGGTGCAGTGCGTGCTCTTATTGACACTGGTTCCCAAATTTCCGTGAGGAGTTCAAGCCTTCTCTGCCGTCTGCACAAAGTCTTTACGCCACCCACGTGACGTGTAGTTCGAGTCGCCGATGGCAGCGCGGCTCCGGTCGTCGGAACGTGCACCATTCGCATACGCATCGCTGACCAAGAAACAGCTCTTATGTTTACCGTACTCGAAAACTGTCGTCATTAACGCATTCTAGACCATGAGTTTCTCTTTGAACATGCCGCTCTTATCGACTGTTTCATTGGACTCCTCCACATCCAATTTCCTTTCCCTTCTTTCTCTGGCGGACCCCAGCTGTGCTGTTGCAACAGTGAACACGTTCGTTTGCAACCAAAAGCTGTTAGCTACATCTCCTTATCACCGTCGTCGCCGGTTGGAAACCGCGACTACGTCGTCTCACCTATTCTGGGTGTACTTTTGACACGCAATGTCACTATGCCACATACTATAAAAAACTATTGTTGACAACTATACCTGCTTTCCTTCCCTCTACTTCGCTTCCTCCGTTCAAGTTTTACCAAAAGGAATGGCGCTTTGAACACCGTGCCCTTTGGAAGTACATACCGCAACTTCCTCGTTTAAGACCTGCCGCCTTCTTTGGGTCCCTCTATGCAGTCATCATTTCCACCGAATGAAATCACAGCGATGATAGAACCCAATCTTTTGCAATTGGAAGCCGAAGCTGGTTGCTATCCCTTGACGTTCTATAAAGACATCTTTGATTGCGGCAGTGGCTGGCTTAGTACAACACACCCTATGACGCACCGCATATTCACTGTTGGTGGAGCACCTGTGCGCATGCAGCCATAACGGGTATCTCATGCTGAACGAGTCGTTATCCAACAAGAGGTCGAGAAAATACTGAATAAGGAAAATCATTGAACCGTTCATCTAGCCCGTGGGCATCTTCCTATCATGTTAGTAAATAAGAAAGACAGCAGCTGGCTTTTTTGCGTGGATTAGAGGCCTTTAAACAAGAGTACGAGAAAAGATGTCTCCGTTTCCGTGCATTGAAATTAACCGCGCGTGTGGGATTCTTTAGCCACTGAGGACGAGAGAGGCCTTCAGACAAGGGAGGGAGCGACCGAGCGGTCGGAAGGTTTAATGGCGACTTGAAAGAAGATGTAGCGCGAGCGCACGCCGATCGTGCAATGACGACAGGCTTCGATGATGGTGATGTCTTCGGTGCAACGCTGATGATGATAGATTCTACATCTTCCCCGGCCACGGATGCCAGGTGTCAGCCTGCTTCAAGCAAATATAAGCGCTGCACCGGTCTTTTCGTCACTAGTCCATTTGGGAGCCGTAGTGTGCAAGCGCGAACTTTGTTGTCACGACCTGGGTGAAGTTGCTCGATGCGGGCGAGAGTCCAAAACAACCTTGGTGTGTCGTTTTCTTCGACTAGCACAACTGCTCCGGGCTGTAGCTTCTCGGTTGAAGGTTGACGTCTCTGGCCTTGAGAGCGCAGTTCGTGGAGGTATTCTTTCCTCCAACGCGTCCAAAATTCCTCTAAAGTGTCTTCTCTTTTCTGCCACATCCGTCGGAGGTTTGTGGACGTCGATCCATGGGTCAGGTCCTCTGTGTAAAAAGACGGGGGCAACGCTGTCAACCTTCTGCCGACGAGGAAGCACGCTGGTGTTAGAGGGCTAGGTTCCGCTACGTCGTTGTATACAAACGTCAGCGGGCGAGAGTTGATGATCGCCTCAACTTCCGTGAGAACTGTAGATAGCTCCACAACATTCACTTGCTGTCGACCCAGCATCTTCTTTAGCGTGTTCTTGACGGAGCGGACGATCCTTTCATAAAATCCACCCCACCAAGGAGCCCTTTCGACAATGAACTTCCAGGAAATTGCGGAAGCGGAAAAATAGGCTTGCACGTCCGGGTGTTGAAGCGTCCTCCAAAGGTCGGCGAGCTCCCTGCAGGTTCTTTTGAATGCGCGCGCGTTGTCACTGTAGATGGTCTTGCACAATCCACGCCGTGAGACAAAGCGACGCATCGCGCATATGAAACTCTCTGCAGTCATATTTTCCACCAACTCGAGATGAAGAGCTCTAGTTGAAGCACACGAGAAAAGAGCGATGTAGCAACGGTTGTCCTGGGATGTATCTCTTGTGTACAGTGGTCCCGCGAAGTCTACACCACAGACGAGAAAGGGGGACGTTGCTGTTACGCGGTCTTGAGGAAGTGGCGCTTCATCTTGAACAAGTGGTCTTGAGTGGAAGCGTTTGCAAATTACGCAGGTGTTCAGGAGCTTCTTTATCAATTGACGTCCTCGAACAATCCAGTAACGTTCACGAAGCTGGACAAGCGTGTCGCGAAGTCCGGCGTGTCCAAGCTTTGCGTGTGCGTCGAGAACAAGAAGCTTTGCGTAATGAGACTGGTTGGGTATCAAAATAGGGTGTCTCGAGTCGTAATTCTCGAAACTGGCCTGTAGCCTCCCTACAACCCGAAGACGATTGTTCTCATCAAGAAACAAACGAGCGGTCTTCAGCGATGAGGTTGTAGGCAAGGGGAGGTTTTCTTTTACGCACTGTATCTCTTCTTTGAAGAAGCAGGCTTGTGTGTGTCGGATACAGTAGCTCTGGGCGTTCTCAACTTCGTCGGCAGTCAATGGTCCGGAAACTTTCTCTTGGTTTCGAAGATTGTTGGCGTATCTGAGTACCCACGCCATCACCCTGTGAAGGCGGAGAAGGGAGCTGAAGCGAGTGAAATCCGTTCCTTCCGAAGTGGGTACTGGAAGTGCCAGTGACAACGGGTTCATCTCCGCATCAGCATAGCAAGCCTGTACATTAGGTGTTTCCGGTTCGGTGGGCCAGATGGTTGGGTCGGGTAGCCAAGAAGGTCCTTGCAACCATGACGTCGACTGCAGAAGTTCCCGCGCTGTACTTCCTCGTGTCAGGAGGTCGGCGGGATTCTCGCTACCTGGGCAGAATCGCCATTGATCGGGTGCCGTAATACTCCTTATCTCGTGGACTCTGTTCTTCACGTAAGTCTTCCACGTATCGGCTTCTTTGCGTATCCAGCACAACGTGATCGACGAGTCGGACCACAGATGCGTCTCGACGATGTTCAGGTCGGTATTGGCCTTGATGTATGAACTCATTCGTGCAGCAAGAGAAGCCGACGTTAGTTCCAGTTTGGCTAACGTGACAGCCTTCAGGGGTGCGACTCTACTCTTGGCTAATAACAGGCGCGTCGTCCTGTTTCCCTCTGTATCTTGGATACAGGCGTAAGCAACGACACCGTACGCTCGAGGACTAGCATCGGTGAAAATGTGCAAAATTGTCGTCGTTATGCGTCCCTGTAGTTTTTCACCCAAGAACCTCGGAACGGAAAGTTTCGCTTAGAGCCTGGAGTCCCTCGCCACCATTCCAACCACTTGTGCAGTAAGTCATCGGGAAGTTCGTCGTCCCAGTCGAGGTTTTGCTTCCACAAATCCTGTAGGAGTATCTTCGCAGTAACCACGAAAGGACTCAGAAAACCAAGCGGGTCGTACACCTTTGCAATGGAGTGCAGAACAAGTCTTTTTGTTACGGCACGCCCGGTTGAGGTCTTCGGTACAGACTCTAGTTTGAAGCCAAAAGTGTCAGTCAATATATTCCACCGCAATCCAAGTACCTTAGAATTCCATGTAGAGGTAAGCGAAACTTCTTTGTTGTCAGCCGCGGAATCAGAAAAGGCAGTAGCCACTTCCCGGTCGTTGGTAATCCACTTCCTTATGTTCATCGATGCACTATTGAAGATCTTCCTTGTTTGATGATACATTTCGATTGCTTCTTGCGTTGAGTGAGCGCCAATAATCAGATCGTCCATGTACATTGACTTCATCAAACGCTGAACTGTGGTCGGATGTTCTTCTTGGAGGGATCGAAAATGGTGTCGTAAAGTTGCCATCAGCAGGAACGGGCTGGAAGTTGCACCGAATGGCACCCTTGACATTCTCCACACTTCTTGAAGAGGCAGTGGTTGACCTGGCTGTGGCGATGTTTCAAACCAGAGGAAGCGGAGAGCATCTCGGTCTTGTTCACGCAGACTGATCTGAAGGAATGCCTTTTCCACGTCTGCTGTCATGCCAACCTTGTATTCCCTAAATCTAAGCAGCAGGGCAACGATGTCTGAATTTAGGTTTGGTCCAACCTCCAGGTTGTCGTTGAGCTGATTTAACTCCGCTGGCATGAGACGATGCATCAAACACGATTCGAACTTTCGTCGTCTGTCGGTCCTCTCGAATTACGGCCTGTGTGGGAGGTAGTAGATGTACCGTCCATCTGTTGGTTCCGGTCGGGGAGCTCGTTCAGCAGTTCCGTCTAAAATGTACTGACGAATCGCGTCGTCGTATGCTTGCAGAGATGAAGCACTGGCAGACAGCTTCTTTAGCAACTGGTGAAGCCTCTTTTCAGCCACCGCGAAGTTGTCAGGAAGGTCTACGTCTGACTTCCAAGGTAAGCTCACTTCGTACCGCCCTCCTTTAAGTCGAATGCTGTTCTGGAAATCGCTTTCGACGTGATCTATCGGTGAAGCTTGTTCTGTTATACCGATGCTCTCTAGCTCCCAGAACTGTCTCAAAGCGGCTGTAATTTCCGACGTATTTGCTTTGAGAACAACGATGTTGGAGCAGTGGACGACTTCAGCGGGTGTCTGCGTCGGTCCTTGTAGAGTCCAGCCCAGCCGCGTTTCGATGGCTCTCATCCTGTGGCGTACTGTCAATACTTTTCCCGTCACAATTTCCCAGTAAAAGTCTGACCCTATAAGTAGGCTGATTGAATCTTCAGCATTACTTTCGTTTGAGATGCTTTTAGTGTCGATGCCTCTACTTCGAAGTTCCCTTAGCATCTCTTCGTTTGGGTTGGGTATAGGCTGATTGCAGATAGACTCAATCTCCAGCGCTTCTATGGGAATTGTAGTCTGCTTCGATGAGCAATGGAGAAAGACGCGAACCCTTCTTAACGTCTCTTGCGTTTCCTTTCCTCCGAACACTCCTAGCGTTAGTGTTTCTTCCCCAAGGAGTTCGCAGCTTAGTTTCCTAGAGACGTCACTTCGGATGAAACTTCGCTGACTGCCTCCATCGAGCAACATTCTGCAGCTTTCTTCCTTGTCTCTTCCCGAAACCTTTGCTCTCAGTGTTTGGAGTAGTACCACTTGTCCTCGTTGTGGAGATAGTAGGTGGACAGGTGCGGTTGTCACGTGACCATTCAGTCGATTTGGAACATCAGGATTACACATCGACGAAACGTGTCGTCTTGAACAGTGTCCGCAAACGACTGTTTTCTTGCACTGTCTCGAGACATGTCCTGGAGTTAGGCATCGGAAACAACGGCCAGATTTTGTTAGTAGGGCTCTCTTTTGGTCAATGCTGATTTCTTTCGATGAGCAAGAAGCTGCATCGTGTGGAGCCGAACAGAACAAACATTTCTTCACGTTATTAGTTCCTCCATGTAGAGCTGCCGCAGATGGTAAGTGATCGGCGTTTGATGTGCGACGCAGATCATGCTGTTTCGCGGCTCTCGGGGGGTCCGATCCCTTCGATAATGCTGGCATTACCGCTTCGAGACATTCGAGCTCTTGGCCGAAAAAGGTCATTAGGTCTTCAAACTTCTTTTCGTGCTTGTCCGCTGGCTGCGACGAAGGTTCTGTGGTACCCGAATCGGCCGCATCCCGTTTTATCTTCGATCGCTGGTGATAACGCAGAACGATATCTCGAGGCAGCGACTGAAGCACGATTTCGTGGAGCATGGAGCAGTACGTCAGGGGATGCGTCCCCAGCGCTTTCATGCTTCTACAGTGCACCTGTACTTTGTCGTACAGCTTGCGTAACTCTGCTACGTCTGACGATGACGAGACAGGTTTCAGGTTAATCAAAGCGTGCAAGTGATCTTGTACGATGACTTCACTGTCTCCAAATCGCTTTTTAAGAATTTCTACAGCGTCAGCGTAGCAGGCATCCGTAATCGGTAATCCTGATATAGCAGAAGCCGCCGTTCCTGTTAGTAGGTTCGTCAGGTAGTGGAATTTGTCTGTGTCCTTTAACTCAGGATTCGAATGAATAGAGCTCTCAAACTGGCTCCAAAACTTGTGCCAGTTTCTACGATGGCCGTCAAACTTCGTTAGCTCTATTCTCGGTAATTTCGTCCGTATCGGTACAGTCTCAGCAGCGTTGGCTCTAGTCGATGAATTTGAAGGGTGAGACTCACCGGTCGGATGGTTTTGGGAGCGGTAACGAAGCTCTGCCATGATCTTGACGACGCTGTCGTTGAACATTGTCACGTCGGAGGTCTCTTCCGCGTCGAGTTCCTGTGGGTGTTCGCGGTAGATGTCCTCATCCAGCTTTTGGATCGGCTTGAACATGAATTCGATTCATCGAGGGAAATAGCAAAATCCATCGGTGTGGTCAAGCGTCCATCACGTAGGCCGTCATTCGATTTCCTTTAAGACGCCGTTGAGCTTGGCTCGCATAGTGATTCGGCGCCTCAGCATGCGCTCCAGGGAGGTCATCTCGGGTCATCAGTGGCTGGTTCGTGGAAAGTCAAGCAGGCCCTGTCGTTGAGGGTGGTCAGGCCCTGCCTGTCGCTGTCGTTGTATCCCGGGTTTCCGGCACCAGATTGTGGGATTCTTTAGCCACTGAGGACGAGAGAGGCCTTCAGACAAGGGAGGGAGCGACCGAGCGGTCGGAAGGTTAATTGGCGACCTTAAAAGAAGAGTAGCGCGAGCGCACGCCGATCGTGCAATGACGGACAGGCTTCGATGATGGTGATGTCTTCGGTGCCACACGATGATGATGATTCCGTGCTGACCGCGCGTTTGACTGCCTGCATCGTGGTAGATACTTTTTGTCCATTGACATCAGGTCTGGTTACTGACAGGCAACCGTTGATGAGAAAGACCGCGAAAAAGACTGAATTCGTGACCTCTGATGGCCTTTACCATTCTGGATTATGCAATTTGGTCTCTGCAATGCTCCGGCCACATTCAATAGAATGATGGACTTCGTTTTGTGTGGTTTTAAGTGGACAACATGCTTACGTTATCTAGAACACATCATCTTCTCACCAACATTTCAGATAAACCTGGAGCGCCTGTCGGTGCTTTAAATATTTCGACGCGCTAATCTCCAACTGGATGGAAAGAAGCATCGCTTTGGCCACCGCCGGATAGCAATTCTTGAGCATTTTGTCGATGCCTCTGGAGTTCAGCCCCACCACGAAAAAGTGCCGCGTGAGACTCGTGATGTCCGCAGCTTTGTCAGACTTTGCTCCTATTTCCGCGGTTTTAGAGAAAATTTTGCCCATGTTGCTCGTCCTCTCAAATACCATTTGAAGAGCAGTGCCACCTTTACGTGTTGTTCCGATCAAGCATAACCATTCAAGACTCTGATTTTTTGCCTAACCACTTCAGCAATTTTGTGCCACTTCGACGCTTCCGCTCCCACCGAAGTGCGTACCACCTCAAGCGGCCACGGTATCGGCGCCATATGGGCCCAATTACAAGCCGGTCAAAACCGTGCGCTTGCGTACGGCAGCCGCCTGCTGTCCAAGTCCGAGCGCAATTATTCAATTACAGAGCGCGAGTGCCTTGCCCGTCTCTGGGCACTCGCACAATTTCTCCCATACTTCTACGGCAGTCATCACCAACTTGAAAGAACCCAATGGACGGCTTGGTCGCTGGGCATTACGACTATAGAAATATCCGTTTTCCGTCGCCTATACGTCGGGTCGCTTGCGTAAAGGAGCCTACAGCCTCTCACGTCACCCTGAGACCACCCAACTGGGTGATGTCGCTTGTGTGTTCACAATATTTTACTTTCTTCACCTCGGTTACGAGCAGCGCCACGACCCATCGCTTCGTTTCCTGATTCAAAGCCTCACCTCTTAGCCACCCGACCGTTCCGCGCGCAACTGCCTCCTCCGAAATGGCGCCTTATATCGCAAGATCTTCCGTTCGACCGTCCTGCGTTCGACCGTCCTGTACGACATCCACAACGTGTCCACCACACGCCAGCTATGAATAACCACAACTTATAATCAAACCCGGCGTTGGTTCTTTTGGCCTGGCCTTTACCAATCAGTACGCCGCTAAGTTGCCTCTTGTGACAGCTGCCAGCGTCGTAAAAAGCATTCCAGAATTCTTTCTCGAG
This sequence comes from Haemaphysalis longicornis, assembly GCA_013339765.2. NCBI lineage: Eukaryota > Metazoa > Arthropoda > Arachnida > Ixodida > Ixodidae > Haemaphysalis > Haemaphysalis longicornis. The sequence goes on from CM023454.1 coordinate 159,168,020, forward strand.
AACTTCAACCAATCAACATTCCTCATGCGCCGTGATTCCGGGTTGGCCTCCTTTTCCTTGGTCCGTTCCCACTGTCGTCCCACCCCGCGCCCTAAAGCAGGTGGGTGGCCGTTGCCGACAGATTACGACGCATTCTCGCGCTCGACGCGCTTGTACGGCCCTACACCCGCGCGAACTTATGGCCTCACCAGCTCTTGAACCGGCCTTACGCGACCGACGTGCTGCCTATGTATGTGTCTTCTCACAACAAGATTGGGACGTCGTAACATTCGTCTTCTACACGTCCTTCGGTCTTCTTGCACCACGGTTGCTCCCCGCCAGCTTTCAACTGACCGCCGAAAAAACTTTTTTTCCAAAGTTATCGACAGCATTCTTTGCTCTCGCTCGACGAAGCAGCTTGCTACGGCCTACACCCCGCGAACTTATGGCCTCACCGAGCTCTTGAACCGGACGCGACCGACGTGCTGCCTATGTATGTGTCTTCTCACAACCAAGATTGGGACCTTGCTAACCATTCGTCACTTTCGCCTTCAACACCTCCTGCCACGAACGTCCGGTTTCTTCCTATTTTATCTATTCTTTGGTCGTGAACCGGCTTTTTCTTTCGACTCGATCTTTCGTGCCTGCTCCTGTTCTCATGCGGAGGAGCGCCTAGCACTCGCCGCAGCGGATCCCGCACCGGATCATTATTACCGATTCCGAGTGCGTGCCAAAATCTACCAAAGGCCTCACCATTCGCGCTGCTGAATCCTCCTCAAGGGCTGTTATTATATGGACCGCCCAAATACACTGATCCCCCCCACTGGACTCCACCACGCAGACTAGGTGGTAACGAGGCTGCCGATGCTTCAGCCCGCGCCTTGATTCGCGGGACCCTCCTACCCTCCATCTCTTGACGAGGTCCTCCAGAACCTAACCCTGTCAGCTCTTTCGCGACATCACAGCGATGTACAAATCAAACAGCGCCGATTTCCGCCTCCGGCGCCGGGCCTGACTAAGGCTGACGAGCCGTGAATGGCTCTTACGGCGGCTATACACAAACACGGTGTTGTGCCCGTCGATACTTAGGCACTTCAATCCGGCCTTTCGGGGAATGCCCACCTGTGATCATCCGTTTGCGGATCTTTCCACATGGTGTGGGCATGCCCATCCAACCCGGCGGTCCCCCCAATCACGTCCCCTTCGTCCCCCTACCCGTGAGAGTTGGGAGGCTGCCCTGCCGGCTGCTCGACCTTGAGGGCCAAAGAGCCCTCTGGCCAGGGCGCGCTCCGCCGCGGAAGCCACAGGGGTCCCGGACTAGGGACTCCTCTAGATTTTACAGGGTCGCCCTTAAGGCCGCCCCTATCTCTCACTTGTGCACCTTAATAAATGTTTTTCACCACCACCTGTGAATACGCTCGCGATGGTTTTGCTCGCGCTCGTCAAGCTCGTCAACACGCTCGCGACCACCTTGTTGCTTCACTAGCCTCACAAAAGTCACGGTATGGCGAAGGCCCCCGCATTGTCCATTTTACTCGGGGCTCCCCCATCCTGCTCTGGTAAACTGCACGTCCTGTTAACATCTCCCAAAAGTTGCTTTAGCCCTATTCTAGGCCATACAAAGTGTTGGCTCGCGTCAGAGATGTGCCGTATGAGGTGGCCTCTACCACCTCTTCGGGGGCCTTGTCTTCTACTGCCGCCCCTTCCAGTATTATCCACGTCGCCCATCTCAAGCCACATCAGCTCCCTCCGACCAGTTCTCCTTAGACAGAACCGAGCCGGTGCATCTTGCTACGGGGGTCATGTGAAGGGGCAACCACTGTCCGAGCTATACTTGCGGTTGCCGCTACGCTATACCGCTGATGGAAACACCCCGAGAACGACTCTTGGCCCCAGACACACGATGCTCCTTACCCTAGCGCTACCAAGCTTATTCTCACTTCTTAATAGCTTAAAATATACGTATTCTTGCCAGGTACCAACATACGGGAGCCCTTCGTCCTGTCTTATGTTCAACGTCGACGTACATGAACAGCATAACCCCGAATTGCCTTGTTCAGACGTTCCATTAATCTGTTCGTTTAGGGGTGGTACACCGTCGTTCTTCGGTGATTCGTTTTGCCGTAGCGTAAGATTCCTTCAAAGATATCCACACTAAAGGCCTTTCCGGGTCCGCGATTATGGCTTCGGGGTCTCCATTCCGAAGCACCACTTCGTCTTTGAAGATGGTCACGATTTTTAGTGCAGTCCGCCTAGGAAAAGCGGTGGTCTTTGCGCAACGCGTCATTTAGCCTATCGCTACGACAATCCCGTTGTTTTTTGGATCGTGACGCAGGGAACGGGCCCAGAGTGCTCATTCCAATCTGTTGGAAGGTCCTCTATTGGACTGCGATCGGCTACAGAAGTCCGAAGGGTCTCGTCGCGCGGCATTTCTTGGCGCTGGCAGTCACACCAGCTCCGGACATACTGGGACACACCAGTTGTAAGACGGGACCAGTACTACTTCGCTTTGTTTTTTCCAATTGCGCTAGCTGTTCCCAGATGTCTCGTAGGCAGATCGACGTCGCACGCTTCAAACATTTGTCATGCAGGTCTGCGGAAATGACAAAGGAATAAGTTCGTGTTCCGGGGTTGAAATTTTACTTCATGGAACGGAGGTTTTTAGGCAGAACTTTATACTGGTCAGTGGCTTTGGAATGCTCTAGGCATGATGACGTTATATTTAGGTAGTCGATCATTACGTGGAACTCAGGGTTGGCACGCTGCTTGGTGGCTGGATCGCTCTTCGTAACGACTCCAAAGAACGCGCAGTCTTCTTCGTATTCTTGTGGGGCTGGGTTTACGGGGGCGCGAGACAAGCATTCGGCATCGGATTGTTTCCTGCCGGATTTATAGACGATTATAACGTCGAATTCTCGGATGCGCAAGCTGCTCCGCACAAGACGGCCAGAGAGCCCTAGAATTTGCGAGCCAACACCGCGCATGGTGGTCGGTCACAACCTTGAACCGTCTACCATACACGTGTGGCCGAAATGGTTAAATGACCCATATAATATCCAGACACTCTTTCTCAGAGGTTGAGTACTTTTTCTTTTCCTTCGACAAACCACGGCAGGCAAAGGCGATTGCTTTTTTTCAAGCGCTTTGCTTTTGCACGAAGACGGTACCCAAGCCTATATCACTGGCGTAGGTGTGCACTCCCGTTTCGGTGTTTACGTCAAAATGAGCGAGCACCGCCGGCTTTGCAGGCGTTGTTGGAACTTGCAAAATCCTTCCTTTTGGGCGCTTTTCCAGCTGACGAGGTTGGTATATCTCGTAAAGCACTTGAGTGGCGCTGAGAGTACGCGCACAGTCTGAGAAAGCTTCGCATGCTCATCTTGTCTTTTGGTCTTGGGAAGTTCGCTATGGCTGAAGTTTTCCTCGTGTCAGGCAGGACTCCCACGGCTGGGACGGCGTGGGCCAGAAACTTGAGTTCCTCCTACGCGACGCGGTACTTTTGAAGCTTCAGCGTTACCTTCGACGCTGAAGTTCGGGCGAATACCGCAACGTCGTCGAGGTGTAGAACATAGAAGTGCTATTTCAGGCCAAGTAGTACTGTGTCCATGCTTCTTTGAAACCTTGCTGGCGCCGTGTACAGCCCTAACGGCACCACCTTGAACTCGTATAGGCTGTCCGGGGTTATGAATGCAGTCTTCTTTCGGTCTCGCTCGTCCGCTTCAATTTGCCAGTAGCCTGTCCTCACATCCATCTTTAAGAAGTACTTCTCGTGGCAGTGATGGTCGAGGGCGTCGTCAATTCTGGGCAAGGGGTACACGTCCGTTTTGGTGATTTTGTTCATTCTGCGGTTGTCAATTCAGAACCTTAATGTGCTGTCGTTTTTCTTCACAAGTATGACTGGCGCAGCATAGGGGCTTTTCGATGGCTGTATGCTGTCGTCACTGAGCGTGTCTTCGACATGTGTCCGTATGTGTTCCCGCTCGTGTGAAGAGACGTGGAACGGTGACTGTCTTGTAGGTCGGGCTCCATCTTCGGTTATTATTCAGTGCTTCGCTAGAGGTGTCTGATTTAATTTTAAGTTTGACAAAAAACACTCTCTGTAGCGACGCAACAAAGCTAATAATTTGTACTGTTTTTTTCGCGGTGCGACGGTTCAGGTTGAATAGCTGTGGAAGCTTGAAGGGATCTTCGGGAGCACGTTCAAAGTGTGCGACCGGAATCACGTCAGTTGATTTGTGCGTTTCTTCGAGGAATGCAGCGCCCATGTTTAGATGCCGGTACTCCTCGGTAAAATTACATAAAAAAACGTGAGATTTGCTTTGCTTAAAGTGCGGAATGGCTCCTAAGAGGAAGATATCACGGTTGAGAAGCAAATTTTTGCCACTCTCTATGATAGCGTCGGCGGCAGAGACAGCATCTTCACGGTAGACGTTGATCATCAAGCTTGCGCGGGGTGGCAGGGTGACCTGATCATCGGCGATCCTTACAGCAGCCCGGTGTACGGGGTTATCTTCCGGCGTCATGCAGTGATCCAGGAAGAGGCTCTCCACTTTGTCGGCAGACCAACTATTGCGCCGCTGTTCGTCGAAAAGTCCATTCTGAGAATTACTTTGTGGGAGAAGTTAGACAACAGGACGTGCGCAGTAGGGTAACTTGTGTCGTCTATGGTGATGCGCGAATCGCAGGTTTCACTTCGCGTTCCAGATGGCCTCCTGCTGTTCGTATGTGTGGACTGTCCTAGCAGGTGGTAACTTCTTTCAGCTGATACGCTAATGACACGCTCATTACTCAGTAGTCGGGTCCCGTGTCTATGATCTACATAAAAGCCTTCGATGGGCAACTGGACGTTGGACGCCACCTTTCTCCGCCAGTTCTGGGTGCGTCTGGGCGTCGTATCTCCACTCACCCGTATTGAACGACGGGCACTATGTGTCGTCGTTGTCGTCGTCTTCTGACCAGCAGGCTCGGTCATGTCGGTGACGCGTCGCACCATGTGACTATCGTAGTGTTCGGGAGTCACGTTAATGTTAGATCGGGTCGTCGAGCTGAGGGGATGTCGTGAATCACTCTGTTCGTTGCGAGCTCCCGTCGTTGGAGGTTGGTCGTTTTTCCGCTGTTGTGCCATTTCGCCTCCAGAAGTTGCTGCTTTTAGTTTACCCTACGTGGACTGCAGGACCTCCAATGCATGAAGTGTGCTTTGCTTCGACGACTTCGGGATCGGTAAGGGTTCGGCGACGGCGAACGGTTCAAGTGCGCTGTACTTCGGTTGGTGTTGGGCAGGTATCTTTCAATTTGCCTATGGCACTGCCCGTGAAAGGGGTGTCGTGTGTGTATGGGCAGCAACGAGAGATGTGACCGGCCTCACTGTAGTGCTAGCACAGTGGACGATTGTGGGAGGTTCACCATACGTCCGTTGTCCTCGGCGTCTGCCTTTTCGCTGCAGGGGCCGGGCTGGACACATTAAAGAACGGCATGGTGGTGCCTTTTGAGGACGGCTTGATGCAGCACGAGGTCGACGAACAGCTGTGGAGTCGGTCATAGCTTGTGGATTGAGGGGTGCTTCGCATGGTAGAGACGTCCACAAAGCGTGATGAATTTCTTCCCGGATCACCTTGCTCATGGAGGCTAGCGACATGGGGTTAAGGCGTTCGGAAGCGTTTCCGCAATACCTATCTGAGGACTGCGCTGATTGTTTTTCGTAGTGGATCAGAGCGAATAAACACAGCATTAATAATATCCGAAACTATCTAATTGGTTGTGCGGTCATTGTCACCGGCTCCTTAATAGGGTGCACTGTCAGAAGATATGGGGAGTCGACTCAAGCGCGCCAACAACCCCACCGAACCTACAGGGCACAGGTGACGAATGGGGTGGCCGTATGAGGTGCGGCATTCTTACCAGAGCGGTATTAATGAGTCAGAGCCTTGCAGGAAAACAGCACAAAGACTTATAGACAGGCAAACACTGCACAAGCACGAAGTAACGAATCTGTAATGATAGAAAACTTAGATCGAATTCAAATGCAAGAAACAGTACACGATTATACAAAATGATACAATCAGGAGCGTTACCAAATGAATATTACGAGGTGAAGGAGTTAACTAAAAAGCAAAAAGAAAACTAACAGTTCGATGCATATGGGAGACAGAGTCCCACAATATTCACCAACTGGGCTGGACGATGCACCACTGTCGGAGGCAATTCGGCTACCTGGGAAGCTTGGCTTCGTTGTAGGCCAGGCCGTCCGAGACGATCATGGTGATTCGAGGCCCGGGAGTACGTTGGAGTCCTCCAGGGCGCGGGTCGCCGATGGTGTGATGCACAAACTGGCAGGTGCCGTTGTCACGTCATGACGTCCAAACGTAGCTGGTTTGCTTAGGTGCGGCTTCTCTTTTTTAACCGCACCGGCGCGGCGAGAGAGGGCACAATGCGCCCGCCGCCGTCAGTAAATAACGTCCTTCTTTTTGCTTTCCAGAATCATCGGCGCGCTTTAGTACTGGCAAGCGCACGCGTGCCTCCTCGAGAGGGCTCGAAGCTTCGGTGTAAGCTGAGCGGCGGAGGTTTTATTTCGGCATTTTCTTGCCGGCAAGCCACCGAGTGGTCGTGCTGCCGCCTCTTCGTTCGAGAAAGTTCCAGCAGTGTCTCGGGCGAATAGAACCGAACTGAATGAATCAGATGACTGCAAAACGAATTAGGCACTGTACAACAAAATAAAAAATTTATACGGTACTTTTAGACGTCGTACGCTCGAGTTTCTGACAGTGATATTGTCTCGTACTTACTTCCGACGTTTTCTTCATTGTGGCCTGCCCATTCGGCCACAATTTCACTGCGGTTGCGGACAAGGCCAGCTAAAAGTTCTTGCTCTATTTCTTGTATCCAAAACCTCAGTTTCTTTTCTTCCGTCATTTCCGGGTCCGCGCGGCAAAATAGTCGCCTCGTTTTTTTAACGAAGACCACTTCTACTTCGTGAGGTGCTGCATTTGAGTTTCAAGTAAATGCGCAGCTCATTCTTTTCTCACCACTGTAGTTAATGTCCGAGCGAATTCGCTTTTAAATTGAGTCCAGTTGGTCAAAGAGCTCTCATGGTAATCGAACCAAGTTCGAGCTGCATCTTCTTACTAAAGAAATGCCTGAAGGTTTCTTAGTCGTCCCACCAATTTAAGATTGGGGCGTGCTCCGGGTTGTCAAACCATTGTTCTCGGTCTTACGCAGGGGCTCCCCGGAACGATGGCGGTTCCAGGAGCTGCTGCAAGCTGATTGGCCATGTTGCTTCTTGCATCATAGTAGTGGTAGCAGCAGTTGTTCTCTTCACTCTTCCTGCAGGAGGCCGAACATGGAGGGTAACCTTACAGTCGGTGGCTAGCTCTATTTGAACAGGCTTGGCGACTACTAGAGGTCGTAGGCCGCATAATGGGAGCGTACCCAAGCACTCCTACCAGATGTCACGTAGCCAAAAGCGACGAAGCCACCTTGAAAGACAATAAAGTTTATGGGATAAAAACTTTTCCTACCCTGGCAGTTCAAATAACCGACAGGCGGTGATCCAGCAGTCAACGAAGTGACACGCGCAGGCTGGTGTCTGTGAATTGAATACCCCGGCGTCGGCTCTGCGGGTATTTATCTTTCGGCGCGAGTTTTTCTCGAACCGTTGAATTACACCCAGATCCATGTAGATCAAAGAATACTATTCTTGGCTGGTGATGTTAGTTCGAAACCCTTTTCCTGTCGCAGGATAAAAACACGTTCAGCGCAAAAAATAAAGAATTGAACGCTTTCTTCATTTTGGCACACAGATTCCATAGCTCAGCATGGCCGGGCTGTAAAAACAAAACCTAAATAAACAAACCCAAAGCATGGTTCGTTGTATCATATATGTCCAATTCGGTTTTTTTGAATACTGCAGCAAAGTTTGAAATCGTTTCGCCAAGATATAACGAATATTTTGAAAAAAAAATCCTCTTTGTTGTACAAGTTCCCCAAGTTTCCACACCATGCAACGTGGGAAGTATTCCTTCCCGATCACGTTCTAAATATTTCTAACTACATGAACTACACTATTTCTGATTAAATTATGCCAGTTGTAATGGTGAGAAAATAGTCTTATACACAATAATAATGTTTCATCTGAAACAAAAATTGTTATGGCAACACTTTGGCTCTGCTTCTCTGGGCGCACAAGACTACCTTTTTCAGTGGTAAACAGAAAGTCAGGCTTCCGCTAACACCTGAAAGGTAATGCAAATGCCGTAATGTTATGCTAAAACTATCTACTGTGCGCCATTAAATTTTTCTGGTTGTGCAGTGCGTGGCGGAGAGAATCAAAGCCGTATTGCTCCGCCATCTGCTGCCAAAGACACTAGGTGGAGCCTCAAGCAAGAAGCCTGCCATGCGCTCGCTGTGCATGCGTGTGATTACTTAGACATCAGCCACTCACTCGCTTCAACGTGACGTGCTTTCGATATTTGGGGCAGCCGCTGTGATGCCACGTGACCATCACCGCGGGGCTTCTTTCAGCAAAGCAACCAAAGACGTAATTTACGGCTGCAGTTAGCGCGGGGATCAACTTCATTTGAATACATGCTATCTACGTAGTGGTGTTCTTGTCGAACATTTTAGGCATTGAAGCGCTGAGATTATGGCCAAATCTCTGAGGGAATGTATAATTGTAATGAGAATGTATCAGTGCACTCTGCTTGTCTTCGTGTCACATTTTTGCATATGTCCAAGTGTATGGTGAGTGAAAACTTGTCCGCTACTTGTCCGCACAGATTAGTCCCCCTTTTCGTGTTGCTTTACTTTTACGTTGCGGAAGCTGACCCCAGCACTTGTGCTTTAAAAGTATTTATTATTTACACTCCCGATGTTGTATTAGACAGAGTTTGGTGCCGGAATTTTTATTCGGTTGTACTGTGCTACCGGAGGTACGTTTTCATCCTAAATTAGTACAGCAGTGTGGATTATGCCACTTCTATTTTCTTTGTTTTGCAGGCGTCTGTGGAGGTAATATGTGGTCTCCATCAGGGCTGATAACAAGCCCATCGTATCCAAAATATTACCAGCCCTCTCTCAACTGCACATGGGATATTATTGCTTCGAACACCGAGCGCATCGTCCTGGCCTTCACCAACTTCAGCCTCGAGAATTGCGTACGTCAAGCGAAGAACAGCGCCTTTGCATTTCAAATCCTAACATTCATATCTTTTGAGCTTACGACAAAGCCTTCGAACAGCACGTAAACAGCTGTTGATCAAGTGCAAATATTTTTAGTTCACGTCAGTCTATACCCTTGTTATCGGGAGTGTTTACCCGTATTTATGTTCATACCGATTATTTTCTAATCTACGGCATCTTTGAAATCCATCAAGTTCTTGCACAAAGAGGAGTCCTGAAGATTTATGAGGCGTCAAACAGTTGTGTTTCTCCTTACTACGCGTCAGTCCTGCCAGCTGTACGGTTCTTTTAAAATTTGCCGCCTTGAACAAAGGAAGTGTACAAGTGCGCTACAGCACCTTTTGGTCAGCATTATATATATATATATATATATATATATACAAACTTTTGTTCCCATCATTTTTCTACCTCCTCTTGCTAGTGAAAACTCCACCATACTGTATATGCCATATATGCCGCTCTACTGTATACGCCGCTCTACATTATTATATAAATTTTATATATTTTCCAATGGACCAGGTTCTCTCACTGCAAGGTTCTTCCAGTATCCGCCCCTCGAGCTTTGACAATCCGTCTAAAATGACGGGTGCGGATTTGTAAGATTTTCCTGTTTCCTGTGAATTAGGGTGAGACATGCCAAAGAAATGAATAAAAATCCAACTATAACATCTTTTATAAGAAGAGTTAATTAAATATAAACCTATCAAAACCCGCTTCAGAATTTTTCCACGAATTTAGGATACGATGCAAAACGGAGCTATGCAAATTTTGATGCATTCACAGGTGCATAGTCTGAAACTTTTACGTCTAAACTGGTCTCGAGCATGCTATCTGCATTCTTAGTATTGAATTTCTCAGTTGCTGAAATAGCAAAATACGGTCGATTTTTTTTAAACAACTTACAGAAAGTTGAAGGCTTATAGTTCCGTTTGTGAAGGAGTAAATAGTGTGTTTTGGGGAGGAGCTGCAGGTTGTAAGTGACGTTGTACCAGGCGAAGCTTCGAATTTTTCGCCAAGTACCCCTTTTAAGCTCGCGGCAGCAGGCTTGCTACGGCCCAAAAAAGCTAGCACAAACGCTTCTTGCTAATTTATTATCAATAACAAAGGGAGAAGTGTTGGTTCGCCGGATTGTTCGTAACAGCTTACTGCTCTCTCTCGAAGGGACTGACTAAGCTGCCTAAGTAATTGTCCCGTAGGAAGACGCGGCTTCCTTCAATGTCGCTGTCGGCAGCGGTGGCACATTCTTACGCTATGTAAAGAAAGAAAGAATGACTAGTGAGACAATCGAACTTATTTATTTAGGCAAAGACTGTATTGCAAAAACATAAAAATTCAAATTCACTTGGTTGGGGCATGAAAAGCACAGCAACACAGGTTTCCAATTGTAACTGTAAAAGTAAAGGTGGTTCTGGTGAACTTATTCGCGCAGTTCAAGTCTCAGTTCAGGAAGAGAAGGTTTAGGATATTCCGTGCTAACAACTAAACGCTGTCTGTTCTGCCATTTCAATTAATCCGGATCAAAATGCTTCTGGGCGCTACGCAAAGCTATAAAAAATGAAGTTTCCAACAGCTCTAAACAGAAGGCGTAAAATTAACAGAGACAAATGTTAAAAACTAAATATTTCTTTATGTATTGCAGCTATTGTCACAGAATCCGACTACATGACAACCATTTATGGTGAGGTCAGCCTACGTCCCGACAGTGCAGTGCTTTACACAAACGAGACCATTGAAGGAAATATTTCTGTCCCTGAAGATTGACCGTTAAAGCCCCGGGTCCCCACCTAAATCGTATTCCTCAACTACGCGAGCGTGTACACAAAATTCCATAGCTACGTTGGCGCAGTAGGCCTTCCCTCCCATGAAGGGTAGGTTACCGTTTTACTTATATTTGTTATAGACAAACTGCCATTGCGACTATGTAGAGGCCTACGCCCGCAAAGATGACGACATATCCCAGAAGCATGGACCCTTCTGTGGTGACAAAATACCCGGAGCGATTATCTGTGAGGAGAACAGGCTGCGAGTAAAATTTAAAACGGACCAGACAGTACAGAGGCTTGGATTTTCCGCCAGCTACCGGATGGGTGAGTAAATCGGTTTGTCCCATGTATGTGTGTATTTGTAAACAGTGTGTAATGTGCTGTGCCATATTTTTGACATAACAGAAATGAGTGTAAGGAATTATTCTATTTGTCCTTAAACCTGGCTGATGGCAGAACTCTCGTCAACCAAAGCTCCAAAACGTGTTTACCCACCCCATTAAAATGTTTGCAGCGTTGTTCAGTTCTACTGATGAGCCACTTTGAAGACGAGGCTAGCTTCAAGTTGGATTGACAATAGTTTCCTACCGAATGAAAAGCCATCGTTTCTCATTCTTATTTTCACAGATTAATTCAGCTGCCGTCGTTGATCCCTCATACTCCACCGGCTTTGCAAATATTCACCTGCTTTTTCTACATTTATTTCCCCAACAATATTCAAATATTTTTAGGAAGACTTGCACACATTCGCCTTACGAACAAACTAATATTATCTGTTATGAATTTGTATAAATACCACGGAAGAAAAGGTTTTTACTAAAAGCCTATGTGTGTAACCTAAGAAACCTTCGAACATCCGAATTCTTCAGAAAAATAGTTTGACTGATTTTTCTAAGCAGTCAAACATTTATAAAAGCAGTTATACAAAAAGGTGAAGCTTGCACTATGTCGCGCAAGGCTTCCACCATCGCGAAGCTGAAGGATTTTTTTCTACGTGAGCACTCAAGGACACATCACGGCGCATTTTACAAGTTTGAATTGGCTTATTTAGAAGTTCCGTCGTCGCTTTGTCTTGAGGTAATAGTAGTCATCGTCATATGCAGCGATAACGTGGTCTTCCTCATGCCGAGCATTATTTGCCTCTTTCAACTAGACCACAGTTGGGGCGCAGCGGCAGCGCGTACGGGTATGACGCATGCTGTCGTTCATGAAGTCAGTCCGAGGATCGTAGAGAAGGTGCTGCGCCAGCTGTGGCGTTGTTGGTTGCTAGGCAACGCGATGCGCTCCTAGTGCTCTCCGCATGTTATCGCTTTTCAGGGTTTTCGCCAGCTTTTTTTTCCTATTTCCTAAACCCACTATGCGTGCTGAAGATGCTCGGCGGCTTCCGCAAGGCACCTTCGGAGCAACGCTTAGCATTTTCTTGATATTTTAACGCGTTACGCATTACACGCCTCACATTACGGATATATACAACACCTCTGCTCCTAAAATTGTTATTAAAATAGTAAGAAAATACTGACAGCTTTTTATTTCGTACACAAAATTAGAGCACGATACTATACCCAAACGCGTTCCTCAGGAGTGGAGCCATTTCTGCTAGTGGGCTCAGGAAAATAACGTCCTAAAACAAGCAGTGGCATTGATTCCAAGCAAAGATATATTTCTCAACACAGGGAGAGCGCAGCAAAAAATTAGTGATATTTGCTCAAAAAACAGCGTTTTGTGTCAAAGCGTATGTATTAGTGCCTCAAGGATTAGAGCTTGCCGGGCAGCGAACGATCAGTATATATGGCGATTAAACCACATCTAGTCACATATTTAAAAGGACACGTATACCGGAGTTAAGGAAACGAAAGGTGGGTGCCCAGATATAAGCCCTAAACATTGTCTTAAATGGACACACAGGAGAACTTCCCAAACCAGTTTTTGGTTGCATTGCATAGACTGGCTCAATAAAAGTTTTCTTCGTTTATCCGGTTGATAAAACAGTGCCTAGTTTATTTAGCCCGAAAAGAAGAAAAATACCACGCGCTATTGTCGGCGGCCGCAGTAACTAACCCCCGCGACGCGTATTTGAGTTCAGATGTGATCGGAAGATGTGTAAGTATGAAATTCTACCCAGTTTTGCGTTCGGTTTCGTGAAAGCACATGCTTGGCATCAAACGTTGTCGTGGTTTGGGTAATTTAGGTATCCTTCAGGAATCGGCATAGCGCGATTCTGCCACGTTATCGGCTTATATGGGTCAAATAAACCAGCGAGTACAACTTGGAATCGTAGTGTTCACTAGCCCAGGTGCACGCAGTGGGTGAATGGCATCCGCGACATCAAAGATGCTCAACTCTTAGGCGCTTTGCCCCATCTTTTGAGCTTTCCTGTCTCGTACATGTGTAGTAAGAGGCGTGTTCGCATCATCAACAGCTGGACGATTCGGCACAATGTCTCCACCCTTTCGGTGTTGATGTCAGCAGGACACCATGAGAAGTCACCGGCGCGTCATTGACAGTCTGTATACAGTTTGCCAACTCGTTCGTTGAGCATTGGAGGTTGCAGCGTAAAATGGTGAATGCCGTACAGAAAACATTACCTTAACACGTGACATGGCTTTTCGAACCGGCTCACTCCGACTCACTACGTCTAGTGCACTAGACCGCTGTGCCTTAATCGCGATGCCCCGTGGAGGACACATGGAATGTAAATCTTAGTGAGTGTTTATGTTTTTAGTTTCGGTTTTTTCTGCAGCCTGAATGAGTATTTCTAGAAAAGGTGTGTCCACCAAACCTCCAGGAATATGCTATCTCTAGCGAGTACGTTTTTTAGGCAAGAAAAGCAATCGCATATGTGGGGTCGTGCTGCAGACCACCCTGCATTTAGTTACCTTCCGCAAAAAACTACTCCCCGTACCATTGTTTCACGCTTCAAAATATAAGTTGCATTGATTTTATTTCCTTCTTACCTATATTAACTTCCCTGACACTTCTCCCGCTTCGATAGGCCTCATATTTTTCGTATCTGTATAGGTCGCACCGACCTATACAGCTTAGAGATTAAGCCAAGTAGAGTGACGAAGCATCGCATGTGTGCTTGTTTGGAGCTACATTAACTTCATATACGTTACCAAGCTTGATACACCCACAAACTAATGCACTAAAGCGGAATTGTTCCGGGCACAAATCGTGTGGCAAGGTTTTGACTATGAGAATAAATTTAGACGATCCTCGTACGCCCGGCTGACTGTCTCTGTTCGAGTTCCGGCAAGCCGGGCAGTAGCACAGCCGACACAAGAAGGCCTCGGTGTAGCAATAAACGAAACGTCATTGACAATCACCTCGGACGATTGCAGAGAAGAGGACAGAACTTTCAAATTGAATATTATATAATAATGCCGTGTAAACGCCACCAGAGTGGGGAAAACGTTATTTACAGACTTCATAATTCACGTAACGCAAGTAATCGCGTAATGTTTACAAATGAGTCTACTGTATCTTTAAAGAGACACTTTCAGCGTTTTTATCTTTGAGGAACACACGGAGTTCAGGTAGAAGTTTCAAAAAACCACTATCAAAAAACGGAATTGTATTGAAGTTTGTTGTAACAGTAGTTGCTTCGAATAGCCTGCAATATACAGGACGTTTCTATGCTACTATTGCGACTGTTTTATCATTATCGTCATTGCCGTAATCAGCATCATCAGCCTACTCAGGTCCTCTGCAGGATGAAGGCCTCTCCGACTGACCTCAAACTGCCCCTGCTCTGCGCTGCTCCAGTCCGCAGTTTGCCACCAGTTTTCTTTATTTCATCCCTCCATCGTGTTATTGGCCTTCCCCTTCTTCTAGACCAATCTCTTTGTATCCACTTTGTTTTCCTGACAGTCCACCGGTTGTCGGTACGTCTTACTAAATGATCAGCGCAAGTCCATCTCCTTTTTTTACTTGAAATAAGATATATTCTACAATAAATTGTTCGCTGATCCAAGTAGCTCGCTTTCTCTCCCTGAGTGTTATTCCTAACATTATTCGTTAGGAACATGGGCCGTTGATCCTACCTAAGGTTGCTTTCTAGTTCTTTTTTAAGACGCTAAGTTTCAGCTCCATATGTCATAACCGGCCGTAAGCACTGGTTTCAGATTTTTTTTTGAGTGACCCAGGTAGCTCAATTTTGGTTATTTCAGAGTGCTTGTCGAGTGCTTCCCAACCCATACCTATTCTCCGCCGCGTTTGTATCCCGTGGTTGGTGCCAGTACTAACCATCGCCCGAGGTAGTTGTATTATTTTCCTTCTATAGCATTTCGTTTCCGAAGCTGAAGACGACATTTTTGGCATGCTTATTCCCCATTGGCTTAGATTTATTCCTATATATACTTAGCCCCATGGGCGTGTTTCTGATGCTACTTTCTCAATCATAGTTTGCACCTGTTCTGCAGTTTCACTCAGCAATAATATGGCGTACGTCACCCTTTCATGGTTAAAGGATTCTTCGTTTAGCCTTAATCCTGTCTCTTCCCAGTCACGCTTGCTGAACAGCCCTCCCGACATACTGTGAATAGTTTAGGCGAGATGGTGCCTCACTATCTTACTCTTTTTCGGATCGGCAATTTATCGCTTTGCTTAGGGAGTGCTATCCTTCCCGCTCATTGCTTACATATGTCAAAGGATTGCAACTACAGTTTACAGTTTTGATTAACCAGCGCAAACAAACCGGGACGAGAGAGGCGTACACAACACGAGCACTCCTCTCTCGCCCCGTTTATTTTGCGCATGTTATTCATGAATGTACGCCAACTAGCCCAGTTTTAGACCTTGTTGGAGTTTACAGTTGAACCTGGATATAACGAGTTTACAAAAATTGGCAATTTGACGTTACATGCACGTTTCGAGTTTAATTTCACAATGACAACTACGGGATTTGCGCCTGCTGCTTTCCCACGGGCTTAGACACTACGCGGCACTCCAAAGAAGCAAGATCACTTACCCCCGTATTCGGAAACGTAACATAAGTGTCACTTTTGACACTTTTCGGTGCCTTAAACTGTTTCAAGGACCACACTGATGCTGAAAAGGCACTTTTTCGCGAACTCGATGGTCTTTTCCTCACTCAAAATTGTTGAGAGGGCGCCAACTGGGATACTGCACTGGGCGACCACGTTCTTTTTTCGCGCTGGTGGAGACGGAATTTAAAGTGACGATATTGTCTTTAAAAGACGGAACTTTTCGTTTTCTGGCAGCAGAACTGATAACCCAAGAACCGACACCATAGATAGCAGTTAAGACGCAGGACTGCATGCCGACAGGCAGGTCTAGCCCCTAACCGACACCGCACTCCAAGTGGAAATGCACAGTAGTTAGCAATGCCGGTGAAGTTCGCTAAATTAGTGCATTTCTCCAGCCAATTTTTCGGAAAAGGGGCAAGAAACATTGGCTCATCATCGTAGCGAATTCGTTACATCGAGGTTAACTGTCGCAATGCCTTGTTTAAGTAGAGGTCGCGAACACATGGGTTTCAATGGGGTTGGCAGCGGCGAATAAGAAAACATCGCTAAATCCAGAAATTTGTTACATAGAGGTTCGTTACATCGAGGTTTGCGTGTATTACTCTTGAATACCTTTTTGTATTGTCTATATTCGAGTAATGTGACCCCAATAAAGTCGTATTGTGTCCTATTCAGAGGTCTTGTGTAAGCCTCTTCTAATCCCTGGTGATTTAGTGTTCCATGCACGGCTGCCGTGATTACGAATTCCTCAATGCCATGGAAAGGGCTTAGCGTATTCTACGGATTTTGCTATACTTTCATTGGCTAGACGGGTTTGATTCATGGTAGAAAAACCTTTTCTTAGCTCATCCTGCTATCTGGGTTGTCGGAAATCGAGATATAGACCGAGAGAGAGAGAGAGAGAGATCAAACTTTATTCTGCAGCTCAAGTCCGAGCCGTGGAAATTGAGGTGGTCACATACGCGGCTAACTCTAAGATCGGTATAAAGCTTGTACACAATCGAGAGTAGGCTGATGGGCCTGTATTTTTTAAGTCAGAATATCCCTTCTTATTATTTGGAAGCAGGTTAGTGTTTTTCCAGGCTGTGGGCAGTTTTTTAGTCTTTAAGAATCTGGAAAATAGTACAGCAAGCTTTTCAAGTACAATACCTTCTTCCTCATCAACACATTCATGGGTTAAACTGCTGGGCGTGTTCAAACTGGTTTAAACTGGTGCCTGTGTTTAAACGCGTTTAAACTGGTGGGCGAGTCGCTTGCCGATTCTTTGAATTGTATTCTGTTTCAATGAAACCTGCCCATTGGGTAAATGCTTTAAAATGCTAATTATCTTTTTGTAATAGGGCCTACAACTGCCTGTAATATAATATTCGAGGTCTCACGTTCGAAGTAGAGGCTTGAAGTCAATCATCTGCATGCCGATCACTCTTAGGCTTGTTCAGGAAACGACAAAGGATACGGAACGCTGCTGCAGATATGTGCGACACATAATTATACCAAGAGAGGATATTTAGCATTACAGCCCTAAGGTATCTATTTAATTCTATTGAATTTCAGGATGGCAGGGCGTGTATCAAGCACAGGCGTTTACATCCATTTGTTCTCATCATGAATACAGTTTTTCGAGCATTTAGCATCACATTCAACTGATCACGCCGTTACTGAATATTACGAAGGTTATAATTAAGGCGTTCTTGGAATTGTTTAAAATACGTTAAGTGGATAACACACTGTAATACAGAATAATTCAAATATAAATTGTGTCTGTTACTACGGTAGCAATGTCATTGCCGAACGTTGAAGACTGCGGCTAATCTCTGACATGATGCACGTCTTGCGTCCATATCAACCCGAGATTCGCTACTGAAGGATCAGGCGGAAGTGCTGGACAACTTACATACACGACCGAAGCGGCGGATCTTTGGGCCGAGCAAAAAGATCGCCTTCGGCAACGTTTTACACTGCGCTAATTTGGACACTTTGACTCCGTACATTGCGGTGAGGTTACATACTCTTATGTAATAGGAATAACGCACTGCAAAGGCAACAATAGGCATCACACACTTCCGATAGTAAGCAGTTGTCTGTATACCAAAAAGCCACAACGCGGAACTTGCAAACGCCAGCTACCGTTTAACACCTGCTTCATGGGCTTTCCATCGCTAGTACAAACCATTCGTAACCTTAAACATGTCATATAAGGGAACCACTTGCCGCTATGGGTCCTACATCTTCTGGGATCGAGCAATCGGTACTTTAGGCAGCCATCAACGTGAACAAACAGCCTTTACAGGACCGTAGACTCGAGTGCTGCCAAAAAGGTTGCAATTAAAGGGCTGTAAAACAACAGCCTTTAAGGATATTAGACTCCCTAGCAATCCACAGATCACAATTATCAAATCCGTTTATAACCTACTACACCTTCCCACCTTCACATGATTGGCCTTAACACAGACACATATGGCTGGAGCACGCAAATCATTATGCCACCACAACACCCTATTGTTCAAACCATTAAAATTAGGCCCAGTTATCTTTCAACACTTCAGCCTTCAAAAATTACACACCCCGATATTTCGGTAATCCTCATTGGCTTGGTCCTGTATGGCCCTGAAGCCTTCTGAGAGGGGGGAGAAGCTCCACATCGCCACATGCCACGTGTAAAAGGACGCTTTGTGTCTACCCTCAAATGACACGCAGGTACGCATAGAGCAGTGAAATCGTATTATTTTTTCAGAGTTCCCCAATTCCTGTGGTTTGAGCTCATGCCGATAGGCCGAGTTGAACTCAACCTGAGCAGACAGACGCCTCCTTCTTGCGAAAAATATAACATAATTTCTCGCCACCCAACCCTTCATCAAGGTCACACCAATTGCAATATATATGCAAACGCCCTCCCATACGGCAAAACTTACAAAAAAGTCAAGTACAAGCTTCAAAACTCATAATGAATTCTTCCTTATTGGCTGAACATACGCTTATTGAAACAATTCCGTCCTGTAAGCATGAGTGGCGCAAATGACGGTGAATATACGACAGCTGCAGTCCCCACGAGATTAAAGGAGGCACGGGAAAAATTAAAGCAGTTCCACTCAACATCAAATCGGCTAAGTGCGGAGGAGAAAGAGAGAATCGCTAAAGGCTGTGGCACCGTCCCCGAACAGTTTAGGTATTGCCCTGTTGTCGGTACATACATTAGTCAGAAGAGAGTGTCGCAGCCTCTGAAAATGCCTAAAAAGCGATACTGGATTGAGTTTTTGATAGTTTTGGGCAAATATTGCGTTACCGAGTGACAAAACTGGCAAAAACATCGAGGAGCGAGAAAATGGTGAGGTCTCGTAACCGTGTGCCTCGCGCTGACGGCCGAGTCCCCGGGTGGTGCAGTGGCTTTAGCACAGAAGAAAACTTTAGCGCTCTCGTCAAGCGCTAATATCGATGCCTGTGACGATGACAACTACTAGCAAACAGGAAAGCAACGACAGAACTTGTAAATGAACAATTTAAAGCTAGTAGAAATGCGTAGTAGGTGTGATTCAGTGCTCACATATAAATAAATCCTGCACATTCCGTATGGCTCAATCCTTGCACGACTTAGTTGAAGCTTCACCAGTTGAGCTGGTGGAAGTCTACAGTGCTGAGGATGACTTTGCATGACCCACTCTACGAGAAGAAGACGACGTCCTCTTCCATACGTATGGCCATGATTACTAGCACCACAACTACGCAAATAAAAGAGGATACCGAAACCTAACTAAGTGTCCGGCAATGCTCACCTACAATAGCTTCGCCATTCAAGTGTTGTGCGCGTGTGCAAGCTTCGTTTAATTTTTCCCGTGCCGACGACCATACCTAATCACACGGCAATATTCTACGTCTCATGGATTCCTCCCTGTACTTCGCTACATGGTTTTCCTGTGGAACCTGGTACTCTGTATCACATGGCACGGAAGTTTCAGAAATCCCATCAATCACTCCAGATACTCAACCAAAGCACGAGCAGAGGTTGGCCAAACTGGGGAGTTGACGTGTCAGTCAAGCGTATTGTGTAAAAGGTACACGGGCGCGTTGCACAGTGCCCCTCGTGACACGTGTGATGTCACTGTGCGCGCTGTTTTATTAAGCTCCCAGTAAAATAAACACCCGTTTCGGGCTGTGCGGCTTCGACGTAGAGTTCTGGATAATGTCGCTGCTGCCTGAGTTCGAGCGCGCGAGGATGTAGTTTTTACTTTTTATTGCCCGTTCTTTTTTTTATAAACTGAAGTGCATATGTTTTTTCCTAATTATGGCGATTTGTTATGTTTTAGGTTGATTTAGGTTCGCCTTTAAACTTATCACAAAATTTAAGTAACGTTCTTCGTCGCGCGAAGAGACAGGTCACATGGGTCACTGTTAAGCGAAGCGGTTTGAATTACGTTACACGAGCAGCCAGCACAGAACGAGTTCTGCCATTCGCGTGCTTTCTCCTAGCGGCCGCCAAATGATCAGTGGCAGAAGTCTATAAAAGAAGTGTATTAACTCACTCACTCACTAACTCACTAACTCGCTCACTCACTCACTCACTTACTTACTTACTGACTGACTTACTCACTCCCTCACTAACTCACTCACTCACTCACTCACTCACTCACTCACTCACTCACTCACTCACTCACTCACTCACTCACTCACTCACTCACTCACTCACTCACTCATTCACTCACTCACTCAGGCGAACAATTTCTGGCAATAGGTATTTAGGGGTCTCTAAGCTTAAAATTCATCCAAACACTCCATCGTATCAGTTTGCTGTAATGACATTAAAGCTTGGATAACACAAAAGTTCTTAAAAAAATGTGGCCATCTTTAGTAAATATATATCACTCACTAAGTATTTGCTTGTGGAAATACCAGAAATTAGATATTTACCCATAAAATAAGATGGGGAATATTTTCTTATGCTTCTTATCCTGTGTCGTGTGGCTACGGGATCTTCGTGCGCAATATCCGCATGACGTCGTACTCATGTGTGGGGACTTAAGCCCAGCATAGTGACTGGGGATGTGCTCGAGACTCCGTTCGTTGGAAGCGCTTTGGCGACGAAACTGAGGCGCCCGCTGGACGTATATTGACGAACAAAACAGCTTACCGAAGTCGACATGGTATTCACGCGCGCCACAAGGACACATCCCCTGACTTAACGTGGAGCACACCTGGTCATGAGCGTCAGTGGCGATGCAGGCTCGATACCATGGGTAGCGGCCATTACCAAATTTGGTTTGATCTTATTATTGCAACCTCAAAAAAGCATATGCGCCGCAGAAAGGTTGTCAATTGGGACGAATTTCGCTCTAACTTTATGCGTTACGAATTGAACATGCCGTTCCACGTGAAAATTTTGCGTGGAGCGGAAGACTAATATCGCTGCCAGCCAGAACCTGCCCACGCCCGATCAACATCTATTGAAGCTGTGGAATACGAAGCGCAGCAGCTGCACCATGCTTACCTCGCCGGTGAAAGGCGGTACGTGGACCTTGTCAAGGTCGCGACAAGGCGCCGCAAGCTCGACGTTACGCAAAGGAACTTGCTCGCAAATCATGGCTCCACGTTTGCGCTTTCTTTGGAGAAAGAACAGGCTTTGGAAAACCCTTGCAAACGTTTCGAGCCATCAATGGTGAGCGCAAACATGGAAACGCCATGCAAGCAACACTTCTTAAGGAAGTCATCACCAGTGCAGAATATGAGGCTTTGGCTGCATCTACCTTTTTCCAGCAGCCTCGTATAGCCCCGGTACCTCACCTATACCGACAACGTACCCCAGCCTGCGATGACGGGGTAAAGTCCCCATTTACGCTACAGGAGTTGCTGGAAGCCTTTTATTCCGTGAATGAGCGCAGTGCGCCTGGAAAGGATCGCATAACCTGTCAGGTGCTCCGCAATTTAGATCACACTGGCAAGCAGCAATTACTCGAAAACCTAAATCACGCTTGCATTCCCAGGTACCCTTCCACACGAATGGAAGCACTCCGTCGTAATACCTATTACTACGCCTGGCAAGGCCCCAACACAGCTGAGCAACATGCGGCCAATTTCACTGCCTTCGACCCTTCGCAAGCTTCTAGAGAAAACGGTTTTTACATGTCTCAATTATCATCTTGAAGAACGATGTGATCGTTTAAATCCAGTCCAAACGGGAATCCGACCAAACCTTTGCACCCACAACAGCTTCTAGCTCGTGCGACGTCTGGCAAACAAGCGGCGCAGGCGGCGTACCAGTGTAACGATCATCCTTATCACCATTGACCTTCGCAAAGCCTTTGACACAGTCTGTCGCGAAGCCATTATTCAAGCACTGCAAGAAGCTCGTCCCGGCACACGAATCGTAAACATAGCTAAAGCGTTCTTGCATGACTGCGCATTCGAAATATGTAGTGAGCGTAGCCAACCACGTCAATTGGATAGGAGGGCCCCAATAGGCAATCCTCTCACCAACCTTTTCAACCTACTGATGAGAGGTCTCGCAAATTGCCTTCCTGATCACGCTACAGGCATTCGTTTTACTATGTAAGCCGATGATGCCACCATCTGGACTAACCCAGGGCAGCCCGCCACATCAGAACAAGCAGTAACTACTGTTCAAACTGCCCTGGATGCTTTCTTCGCTTACCTCTTACAAACTGGCACACACCCATCGGCTGAGAAAACCCAGCACATTCTCCTCGGAGGGTCACAGGAAGAAAGAGCTAAAGTGAGTGTAAAGCTAGCGGATCAACTAATCACCAGATCACCTACTCGCCAGGTTCGTATCTTGGGCGTACTGTTTCACGAGCACAGAGGTGCCGACGCTTGGCTTATAGAGCTCCCGTCTACATGGATGAAGATCCTTCACCTCATTAGGAGGATTTCCCATCGCAGTTGGGGTGCGGGTACGAGGTTGCCCGCATGTTAGTAGTAGCACTTTTAACTTGCCGTGCCTGCTACGGAGCTTCTTGTTTTCACCTCACTCAGGCTCAAACCAAACTAGAGGTGTTGCACCGAGCATCTACGCGTGTTATTACGGGCCTTCCTCGGCACGCGCGAATAGAAGAGCTCCATCGTTTCTCTCGTCTTCCTGCAATAGCTGAGACTATCAAAGAGAGGAGGGGCAATCACTCAAGGCGCCGCACATGGACTCTTTTGTCAACGTCTATTATTGCGGGACTCCTTCATGCACCATTTCCACGTGCCAAACATTTTTCTAAAAATTCCACCATGGGAGAATCAAAAAGTCTGCTGGCCAAATCATACTACCCGAAAGATTACCAAAGCGTCCAACGCTTTCCAGCGATCCGCTCATGCTGCCCGTACCGATGCCGATCCTGGGGCCATTTTCACAGATGCCTCCTGGGGTTCTTCAACCCACTGAGCAGGCATTGCATTCTACCACCCCCAACGTGACGTGCGCCGTGACCTGGTGCTCCAGTACGATGATCAGGAGTGCCCCATGTCTTGTGAACTGGAGTTGCGCGATATCCACAAGGCCCTGGACTTTTTATCGTAGCAAGTGTCTCAAAGCGCCTTTCCCCCTAGGGAGGGCCTCACCATTTACACAGGTTCTCTTCAAGCCATCAGAAAATTACGGCACATTCCATAGCACGGGTGCCTAACTCATCCAATTAAGAGCAGTTGCCCGCACTGCGCGTACAAAAGAATATGGACGTACACGCGACCTGTGTTCCCGGCCACGAGGGTGGCTTCAGAATTGCGGCCGCTCACGTTTTGGCGAGCGCACTTCTAAACTCCCACTCGCCGCTGCTAGACGAAGGGTCCACTGCCGTCCGTTCATGCCAGGACCCCGACGACCAGCGTGACTTCCTGAAGCAACCTGGTCGGCAAGTGCTTCTCGCATCGTACCTCCTGACCCCATCTATTGCTGAGCGGACTGCCGCGCGCTGCCGAGGTTTTTATCCATAAGCCTCGAGCTGGAGCAGTATTCACCGACGATGTATTGCTAAATAGCGAGGCAATATCCCTCGTCGTGGACGCCACCAACCAGAAGACGTTGAGCCCTCCCATCCCGATCTCACCTGACAAACATGTGACCTGGGTGTCCGCCCCACTATGTAGCATATAGTGTGCGAATGACCCGGTCTTCAGACTATTCGCACGCCCCATCGGCGCCAAGTTCCAACATACGGCTTCTCGATCACGCCACCACAGCACACGCACGCAGCCTGAGTCCTGCGTTCCCTCTGGGAGTTGGCACGCGAGGCTGACATCCTGAGCCAGACTTAATTTTACCCCCTCTATTCCCTCCCTACCATTCTTATAGGCCTCTGAGCCAGCCCTTTTCCTAGTAAAGTTTCATCTATCTTATCCTGCATATTTTTTTTCCAACACTGAGAACCTGCTTGAGGAGGCTTAAGCATTCATCGTAATTAAGATTTAGTAGTGCTAAAATCTTCTTTGAGGAGTAGTTTCAGATATGCACAAGCACTTGGTGCGCGCAACGTAGAATCTCCTCTGCTTCCCGCTGTTCATCGGAACAACTTTGGAAGTGCACCCTAGAAATCTAGTACTGAGTGTCTTAAAGAGCCTTCAGTCAGTTCACGCACATTAAGAAAATTCCTGTTTGAAGAAAATTGTTGTAGGCAGTAAGCCAGCATTTTGAACTGCACCAATAGCTCGTGTAACACATCCTTCACAAAATGCGGCAAAAACTGCTTCCCATGCCTTCAACGAAGTGCACTGCAGGGAATAAAGGAGCACACTGCGAGCGTAATAATGTATACCACGGAGACAAAATAGAAAGTAAGGAAGTGCCTTCAATGGGTAAAATGACAACACAAATGGGAATCGATGAGCACGGGATATTGTTGAATAGAAGCAGTATAAAGTGAATTAATAATCGTGAAAGGATTTGGGTGATCATGGGCACGGCTTTGTCTTTTGATAGGGACTTTCTATTGCTTGAGATGTCTGCCATTC
The DNA here is from genome assembly GCA_013339765.2 of Haemaphysalis longicornis. Lineage (NCBI taxonomy): Eukaryota > Metazoa > Arthropoda > Arachnida > Ixodida > Ixodidae > Haemaphysalis > Haemaphysalis longicornis. The sequence continues at coordinate 159,192,861 of CM023454.1, forward strand.
CAGAACCCTGTGGAGGCATATTCACGGCCAAAGAAGGACAAATCACAAGCCCGCAGTACCCAAGACCTTACCCTCGCTATAAGAAGTGTACCTATGAAATCATGGCTCCTCCTCAAAACTGCATATATCTCAATTTCACCCATTTTCATCTCGAATCGCAGGTAAGTTATTGACCCAACAATCGTATGCATACAATCTTTATTCCTGCCGCTGCAATGACAAGTGGCTAAAATTGTGGCCGGTTTCTCTGCCTGTCAGTCTGCCACTACATCGAACCGCCTTGTCTAAAAATAATAAACGTACGCTTCAAAACAGCATATATTGACAACCCAGAAGAAAAGCATCTCGCATGTCCCTCTTCCACGAAATATACTTCACCAATCCTGATAATAAACACGACCTTCCCTCACCACCTGCTTATATTTCTGAACGTATTGACAACAGATTTAAAGTTAGCGTGCCGAGCTCTCGAACAAACGCACAGTTCAATTCATTCTTACCAAGGACAGCCACCAACTGGAACCCCCTTCCTGCCTCTATTGCCAGCAACCCTGACCCATCATCGTTCCAGACGGCCATAATAAACTTTCTATTATCTTTGTTCACTCCTCTCCGTAACACCCTTCGGGGCATGGAGAGCGTAGTAATAAATAAATAAATAAATAAATAAATAAATAAATAAATAAATAAATAAATAAATAAAAATATAAAATATATAAAAATAAATAAATAAATAAATAGATAAATAAATAAATAAAAATAATAAATAAATAAACATAATAAAAAAACCAACGCAAATGTCATGATGAGTCATAGCTATCACAATTACTGAGTGTAAATAAGAAGCCTGACTCTACGAACGTATGTATTACCCGGACTAACTCTACGTACGCGACCCACAGTACGAGAGTAACTTCTAATGAAAAACAGGCTGGATTTATTACCAAAGTAAATATTACAAAGCTACTAAACAGGGCCAAAAAATTCTTTATAAATACAACAAAAAGGATGCATCGCACTTTAACCTCCTCCGAGCACAAACAAAATTAATGGGCCCCACAACAGGAGCGCGAGCAGTGAATTGACTTGAATTAAATTGACTTAACGAACCTCAATTGCATTCATCTGGAGGCAAAGGAATTGTGCAGCAAACAAATTGCGGAAACGACGATACTTGTGAATAAATATTTGCTCTAAATATACGAATACGTCATATACGAAATATACGAATGCTCTAAATATACGTCACTTATTAACTACCGCCCCATTTGCATCTTAACCTTTTGGAGAAAAGTAATTGAAAAACTAATCTCTACACGTCTCACAAATTACCTGTATCCCCCTGTCAATTTGGCTTGCGCTCCGGCTACTCAGTGACCTTGCGCTAATTTCCTTACTGACCAATTAAAAAGTGCTATCGACAGCGGTTACTATGCGGGAAGCGTTTTCATCGACCTAACTAAAGCTTTCGATACGATGAATCATCACATTCTTTTTCATAAACTTGAAGCACTTGGTATAACTGGCCCACCGTTACTATTATTGCGTAGCTATCTCCTAACCGTACACAGAAGGTGGTAATTTCAAATGCGTATTCCTCAACCAAATTATCTAACATTGGCGTACCCCAGGGCTTCATTCTGGGGCCCCTTTTTTTTTTACTCTATATTATGATTTTCCGAATTGCCTCTCTTCATCCAGTTGCATATTATACGCAGACGATACCACAATTTTTAACTCCGATACGAGTGTTACGTCCTTAATTCTGCTGTCACGACTGGCTCGGTGGTGCAGACCAAATTAATGCGTGTAAGACAAATTTGTTGTCTTCTCTTCACCGCAAAAACCTTTACTTCTATCCCTCCTGTTAAAATTGCTCGCAATGACATCCCTGTAAGCGACTGCTGTAGATTCCTAGGCGTTGAACTCGATTAAAAAATACCACCGAAGCATATATTAGGAAAAAAATGACGTATGGCGTTAGAATACTGATTAAATCCCGCCGTTATTTCAATCCCTCAATACTAATGTCACTGTATTTTTCGTTTGTTCATTCACACATTTCTTACTGTATTACTTCATGGGGTAACACTTACACCACTCATCTTACTTCAGTTCAGACAATTCAAAACCAAGCGATAAGAATTGCCACGTCAAGCCCATTTCTCACTAACGCTACGTCATTGCTTCACGAAAACAATATATTAACTAAGAACTAGTTAAATATAACCTTGGTAATATGTATAGAATTGTAAACAATCAACTTCCGCACTTAATGTGATTCCTTCAAATAGGAATGTCACAAGGTTTGCCTTAAACAATAACTTTCTCTTGCCAAAAGTTCGCACTAATTATTCGTTTATTTTTCTGGAATTTCTTTTTGGAATAGTTTTTCTTCTGACATTAAAGCATCCCGCTCCCTGAATGTACTTAAATCGAAGTTAAAAAATCATATCATGTCAACAAACTATCCTGTTTTTCTGTTTCTTAATTGTTTCTTGATCATTGTGAGTGGCGTTCTGTAATCACTTGTTTATGTAATAAGCGTGTTATTTTTGGTTTTCAATTGTTTCTGTGAGATTACAAGTGTATATTCCTACTTTATTTGTCTCAATTGCATTTTACTGTAGTTCTGTCTTTCTGCTATATACATTACAATTTTTTTTTTTCACTTCTACATTGTACAAGAGGTCCCCTTACAGTCTCTGACTATGGACCTCTTTCTGTATATCTTGCACATCTCATCTGCATTTTGCACAATAAACCTTTTCTGATTCTGATTCTGAAAGAAGGATACGGCATTCCGCCTTTTATTTATTTATTTATTTACTTATTTAGTTATATTTTTTACCTAATTATTTATTTATTATTTTTACTTATTTAGCACGATGCCCACCGCCCCAGTGTTGGCATTACAGGGGGGTAAACATACAATAAAAAATTATTGCCCTTCTACTCTACAGTTGCCCTTCTACTACAGCTCGCGCTGGGAACAAATTTCGTATTATGAAATGTAGTAATCGTCAGCGCATTTTTACGTCCATCCGTGCTTCTGATTATTTTTTGCAATCATCTGATAACCACACTACCGCCGTTAGCTGCCGACGGTGTAGGCGGGGGGGAAATAGTTGTGAAAGAGGTGTCAGCGGTGGTGAGGAAGAGCCCCAGAGCGGCGTCTAGTAAATCGATGACACCCGAATGAAAACTGGGGGTGGGGGGGGGGGGGTTGGGGGGGCGGTACTAGATATTTACTGCTTTGCAGTAAAAACAGTGCGTACAAATTTGTACAAAACAAAATCAGACAGTAGCAACGCAAGTGACACAAACTGTTGTACAACGGAGAATAAAGACCGCACACAAAATTGAAGTGAATCACCTCATCTGCAGGCATGCAGTGAAAGTTCTACTCGACTTGAAGTACACTACCCTCTGAGTTAGATTATTCCAGTTTGATATAGACCTCAGAAAAAAGATATTTTAAACAGATTTGTTTTATACAAAATTTATTTTACTTTAGGTGAAGGATCCCTTTTTGACGAGATGTTCTCGTGATTTTGTAGTAAGCAATTGTCGCGGTTTATTTACGTTTTTGAGTGAGATATGCTGCGAAAAAGCTTGAGTCGGAGCATTTTTTGGCTTGCGTGCAGAGGTTGCCATCTCGGATAATTTTTCTGCGCGGGACACAATGAAATTCCTACTATATTCATTGAAAAAAAAAAACAGACAAATTTTGAATCCTTCCTATCCGCGCTATATCTGTGCCTGTCTAAGGGTCCCATGTGCACGCGTATTCGAGTATAGCGAGGATGTAAGTCTTTTACAGCAGTGCCATTGTGTCAAACGGAAAATGTTTGTTATGGCGCCGCAGAAAAAAAAACTAAACCGCGTGATGCTCTAGAGAAGACATGTCTAATTTGGCGACTCCACGAAATGTTAGAAGTACAAAAAAAAACAGGGGGCATATTTGTTTACGAAGGTAATAGCGTTTCCGCTGAGGGCATAGGTATAGGCATCAGCATTTTTCTTCTTTGTAAAATGCATACGAACAGTTTTGTCAGAATTGATGCTCGTATCCATTTAATTCCGGAAATTCATTTAGGCCATGTTGCAAGAATTCACAGTCATCTTGATTTTTAACAACCCTATACGAACGCAATTATCAGCGAAGAGTGTCATTGACGACGTAATGCCGGCGGTCACATCATTCATATAAATTAAAAATCAACGGGCCCAGGAACGAGCCCGGATGCTTTCCTGAAGTAACATCCATGTCTTGCAATTTTTCGCATTCTAGGCCAACTGGTTGCTTTCTGTTCGACAAACACTCCCTAACTTAATCGATAACACTGCAATGATTATTATACCAGGAACGCTCTTCAATTAGGAACGAATGAGGAACAACCTCAAAGGCATTTTTTAAGCCAAGGAGCAGGCAATCAACGTAAAAAACCTTTGCCCAACGCGCAAGCAAAATCATGTACCAATTCAGTAAACTGAGTGGCACACGAGAACCCGAAGCAAAAGTCATGCTACACCGGATTCAACAAAAAGAAGCATTCAACTGATTGATAACACCAGAGAAAAGAACACTCTCAAAATTTTTGCAACTTATGCTTGTTAGCTACACCGCCAGAAAATTTGATGAAAACGATCGAGTGCCATTGTTGTCAATGTACGCTACATTTTCCATGTTCTATCCGGTGGGCAACGCCACTTCTACGAATGACGTAGTAGAAATAATGCGCAGATATTCCGACATTGATGGGGCGCACGTGGAAAACAAAGCGCACAGAAGGTTAGCAGGCCTGGGCCACTATTCATGTTTTAGCCCTCGAGCAGAGGTTTAATGCCGCATGGTCAAAGAAAATGCCATTCATATTGCCTGCGGCATAAGAAACAGTGCAAATCCCGTCACCACCGTATTATTATACCAAAACACCGAAAAAAAGTAGACGTTTATATGTTGCGTTTTGAAACAGGGTCCTCAACGATAGTTCCGTCAACTACGACGGCAGAATAGACACAGGGATATTTCTGCTTTGTTTAATAAATTTCCACAGGTCTTTTGGTCGGTCCTTGATACGCGAGTGGAAAGATGCAAAATATAAAGTCTTCGCTTGCGTAGCAACTGCTTTGATTGCATTAGTTGTGCAACGTAAGCGTTCAGATGCTGCTAGCGACGGTTTTTTTTGAAAACTCCATAAGCCCAGTGCCTTTTAAATGGAGCTTTGGAGCTTTCCGCACTGCCTTTGAGACGCAGAGCTTACTTTTGCTTTTTAATGCAGCCATTACCCATGAAGGCACATGCTGATCAGGTAGACAAAATAGGTTGGCTTTGAATACATCCCACAATTCCCGCAGACTGAGTGACTCGGATAACATTTCAAAAACTTCTAATGATTCCGATTGTGCTGCTAGGCAGGCTTTTTATTATTGCATTTGCGTCCAGGAGGGGTAACGGCTATATTACCATAATGCAGCCGCATTTCACACAAAACCGGTTCATGATAACTAATGCCTGCCTGTAGCACAACCCGGGTACCCATTGACTCGGGCATATTGGTAAAAAACAGATGCAGAACATGGTTCCCTCGTGTACATTGCCATACTCAATGGGATAGAATAAACATACCGCATATATTTTTCATTTCCCCACTTGACGTGCAGTAACCTGTTTCAGTGGGCTCAGATTGTTTCCAGTTAATATTAGGTATATAAAAATCTCCACCTATAACTGGATTATCCGCATTAGTTGCTATGATCTGTTCACAGAGTTAAGGCAGGACGTTAATCTTACTTTCTGGTGGCCTGCGAAACGAACACACCGGTGAAACTTAGCAGTTTTTCAATTTAAGCTGAGGCTATATTGCTTCGCATGCTCCTGTGTCTACGTCCATTAACCAAAAGCTAACCTTATTATGAGGTAGCATAAATACGCCACCACACTACCGATCTTGGTCCTTACGGTAACACACATATTCCGGGGGAAAAACTTCATAATCAGTTATGCTGTTGTTCAACCAAGGTACGGATGCAAGAACCGCCGACGGCTTTGCCATGTCAACTAGAGAACAGAAATCACGATATTTGTTAATGATGATCCCGTAGTTAACGATAAAAAATGACAGTGTAGGCCGTTCCGACCATCTCCGTCACTCCACCCGGACTACCTCACAGTGAAATTCATCTTATGTATAGTTTAGTACGTTCAAATACAGTGTATCCTTTTTAAGACAGCCCTTATCAATTCCGTTGCTGTGGGAGTTGGCGTACTCCCACAGCAGTTTACGTTTTCTTTTAAGCGCATGAAAATAATCTTTTTATATACTGACTGGGGTACCTTTCAGGTTCTTTGCAGGCCATAGCACACTGTCTCTGTTTTTGTAAGTGGCAAATGTAGCAATGCGGGGGTTTCTCATTATTAGAAAGGCCGGAGTTTCTCGGAATCTATTTTGCCGAGTCGGTGATCCCTTTCCACAGCCACTTGGTCAAAGCCTACAACGGAAGAACAGATATCAAGCTCAAGCTTTTCACTTGCGATGTTCTTTTCCGGTTCGTCCACCTTCGAAGTCAATGCCTTCAATCTTTCCTCCTGTGCTTGACATTTTGTTTTCGTTTTATAATGATACTCGATCGCTCTTCCAGCTTCGAAATCCATTTTCATATTTGGGTCATTTGAATCTTTATCTCAGAAAAGGCCTGTTTGGTTTCTGTGTGTCATTGCTCAATATCTGAAAGTGTACATCCAATTTTTTTCTGTCCGTTAAGGAGTTCTTTAAGCAATGCATCAGTATGGCAGACATTTATTTCAAGTTTACGGATAACATCAACAGTAAATAAAATGCAGCACGACACAATAGAAAAAAGTTGCAGAGGCACCTACGTTGGTATCCTAATATGTAAGGCGCGATAGCGATACTTCGACTTCCACGGAGCATGTTCATGCACAGCTGCTGCATTTCCATCTATGCTTCCCGAGAACGAAAGGTTATCAAAATAGAAAGACTACCAACCAGGGTTTTTATTCGCCGTATCCCAAGAGAGACAGAGGCTCTCTGCGCTTCTTTGGCGTAAAATGTGAGCATGAAAGGTTGCAAATGCAAGGCGGTGGTCAGTTTAAGCAAGAATGAGTCAGTGTGTGTGTATCCAAATGTTTATTCTCTGATTTCTAGCCGGCCTGAAAAAGTTTGCTTTTAAATGCAGAGCATTTCTTAGCCTCGCATCTTCCTGCGTCGGACGGCGTCCACAGCTCCGCGTCCGCAGCAGGTGCGCCTCTCCTTCTTCCCTCCTCTCTCTCAACAGCAGCTGGCGCGCGCATGCGTCGCAGTCAGCCCGTTCGCTCCGTCGCGGAGGGCCGTGTCTCGGCGTAACTGCGTTAGCAGCGCGGTGGGGCAGGGCGCGCGCTGCTGCGCGCTGTGATGTTCTTCTACTGCGCCGCTGTAAAGCGACTAGCGGTCGCTCGTGCTTCAGTCACTGCGTTGCCCCTTCCTTCCTTGGCTGACGCTCGCTCCACCCTAACGCGACTTTACTCTCCTCTCTCTACCCCAAACCAAGATTCCGAGTCAAAAGGTCCAATGAGTCAAGAGGTTCAACCGTCAAAGGTCCAATATTGGCTCTCTCAACTCGTTGGAACTCTTGTCTCGTTGGACCTCTTGACTCCCCGTGACGCCTGAGGCGAGTCTCCAACGAGTCGAAGTCAATGCTGTAGCTTCAATCACCACCACTTTCCAAGTCGGTGTTATTACGAAAATGAAAGTGTAAAGCGTCTGTGTATGTAAGTTTTGTATGTATTTAATTTGTATCAGTTTTTGTCTATGTATTCTGTATATAGGTTGTTATTATAAGCGCCTGATTGCCTTTTTAAAAAAGGCACTCTTTTTAGAGGCGCTGGTCGAGCTCTAAAATTTTCTTTTTGCGCCGCTCCGGGCGACCTTGTTTAATATTAAGAGTTTTCCTCTTTGCGCCGCTCCGGGCGACCTTTTGTTTAATATTAAATCTTTGATGAACTTTGGATATTTTCATCAAATTTTTGGGATCCAATTCATTTCACCGGGATATAATAACCGCTGAAAACTTTCACCGGGCAAACACCGCTCTCACGCTCGACCGTGCACGTCACTTGTAGCGCCTGAACGTTTGCGTTTATTTATTATTTATTTATTTATTTACCTCAAGGGCCCTGTTGTGAGGGGGTAAACAAGTCTGAAGGATGATTTGTGCGATGGCTCTTTGAAATGAGTGATGCAGGAGTGGTGCACGGCTCAGAAGGCAGATCATTCCAGTCCCTAAGTTGAACAAAAAATGAAGAATTGTGGGCGGCAGTATGCGCACGAGCAGGATAAACAGCTCTGGAATGGCTTAGTCGACATGAAAGGCGATGAGCAGAAATGAAAGCCTGGTTTAGGTGTATGGAGTGATAAAAACGATGAAAAAGGCGTAGTCTGTGAATTTTGCGCCGCGACGCTAGATACTTGATTGTTGCGGACATGTCATTCCATTTTAATATCATTCAACTGTTCAATAAATGGTTCCTGTAACTGTGCGTTTCTGTTTCAATAAACATTCCTCATTACACCTTTCTCGATCAAAATAACTAGCATAGCTGTCAAAGAGTAGTTAATTGACGGGGTGTGTCAGCGTTCGTAATTTGGTGGATGGAAGCTAAATTATTTTACTTTATAGGGATGAAGAAACGCGTATATCGTGCTACGCGTTCAAATAAGAATTATTCGTTTTGGGGACTACAGCATACGGCAACCTTTCAGCGGAGCCCCGATCGCTAGTAATCGATTAAAAAAAAACAGAACACACGAGAACCCAGGCCTGGCCAAAGTTACAAAAAAAGTACTGAAAAACTGAGATACTAAAAGGAAGACTATAGTAAGATGCTGAAGTCATTTCTATAGAATTGTTATACTATGTGTCATAGAACGCATAGACTGTAACACCGACCCTAAATTCTAAAAGTCCAAAAATGTCGCTCAAGCAGTCGGTAACCGTCACCAAGAACCGTAGCGATAGCGATCTAGCGTGTCTGCTTCGCCAATAACATATAGTAGTATAGTCAACAAAATAACCGGAACAGTCAGCAACCATCACTAGCAGCAGCGTGTTCAAAGGAGTATGGCACGAAATTTTCGTGTTACGTTTTTTTCGCTCCTATGGGTACGTATTAGCCCAAATTAGACGGTCGATGGCAGATAAACAATATTTACGGCGTCGTTTATTCGTGCCAGTTTCGATTTCGAACGACGAGGTGGCCGCCATGACAAGAAATAGCACTTTACGTCACCCTTCTTGTCGCACCGCTGCGGGTCTGTACGCGCACGCGAGCGAGCGCACGCGCTCGCCCAAACCGGCAGAGGACTAAACCATCTCCGCGCTCCAGAGCAGCACGATGTCGTCCCGGTACAACCAGGGTTTTACGTAGTCCCGACGTCGCAGTTTTGGGGTAAGTATCAGATGATGTATGCTGCCCTCTCTGGCTTTTTCGTGCCAGAGATTAAAATGGATTTAAAATATGTTATACGGAACGGCTACTGTTTCAGCTTGCAGGGAGATGTTTCCAGATCAAAAGGACGCATTTTACATAGTTTTCTCAGCTTTGAAATTTCGTGTCCCTACTCTTTTAAACGACCAAATATAACTACGATATTTTATTGGATCCAGCCATTTTATAAAATGAGCTCAAGGGGTTCATTTATTAAGAACGGCTGGGGGGGAAATTATAAATTAAGAAGACAAAAGAAAGCAAGGCTCGTTGTACCTTTTGACGCGTTGGACCTCTTAACGCGTTGGACCTCTTGACGCGTTGGACCTTTCGACGCGTTGGACCTTTCGACGCGTTGGACCTTTCGACGCGTTGGACCTCTTGACGCGTTGGACCTCTCGACGCGTTGGACCTCTTGACTCGGCTGTCACATGACTATTGGACCTCTTGTCTCGTTGCACCTCGACTCATTGGACCTCTTGACCAGAAGCGCCAAACCAACACCAAGGCAACTACGACCCAACTACCCACCTTAACGCGACTTTACGCGGCGTTAACGACCCCCAATGCTCTGCATTTACTCGTGTTCCCCTCGCGGGAAGGCGCGAGAATTTTTTTTGCTTTGTTCATGAAGAAATAAATGTGGCTTAGGAAAATGGGGTAAAGAGATGGGAGGGAGCTCAAACGTGGAACCTGAGTCTACGGCACCAGGTGCAGAGCTCCTGCCTTCGCCCTCTCAATGACCTTGCGCTGATCTTTAGATAACGAGCTGGTAAATCTGCGTCTCATGCCTTGAATAAGTGGAATATGTTGCGTTTGAGTTCTCCCCGGGCCATACCCTTGTACATGGCTAGGTTGCGTGCGAGAGCGTGAATGTTTCCCCTGTTTTAGCAGAGCTCTAAGTTACTTGGTTGGTTTTTCGTCTATAGAATTTGCGATTCTTCGGTATTGCGACCTCGTGGCAGCAAAGGGGAATGTTTTTGTTCCTGGGCATTGGATGAGAATTCGTTCTTAGCGTTTTTCGAAGGGGGCAGTGTTGTAGACGTGGTCACAACGAGCCTGGTATGTGACTTCATGTGCCTATCGCATGGCGCGACCATCGCTTCAAGACAGTTGGATCCGGCTGTCCAGGTGGCGTTGTTTCTCCTGCATTATGGATGGGAATATCGTACTGCAGCGCGTGGCATTCTGCCTCCCAAAAACCGTATAATGTCTTTGGTGAGTCTGTACTGATGTTACGCTTCTACTTGATACTTCCGTTATTCGGATTGCCAAGAGGATGGCCCTAACTTTCACGTCTTTGTTCCTGTATGTTGGAGGGCAATGCAGTCACAAAGATTGCAAGAGCAGTCAACTAACACAATTGTGGCCCCGCGCTTATGTCTATACCAGAGTCAGTGTATACTGTGGGCTCATGATATTGAAACTTCCCCCGAGAAAACTTCAGCCTACCATACTGCCCCTTTGTGTGGGGAATTGTATTGGTATTTTCAGTAGAGGAACCTTTTTATGCGGGGTCAATGAATTGGCTTCATGTCTGTCATGGCGTGCACTGGTTTTCTTTCAAAGGGAAACCATACTTTCTTTCCTGTTTTGGGATGCATGTTTCTTTTCAAAGGGGCTATGATGGCCCCTACAGATTTTGTTTTACATCCGCTTTCCTGGTGCTAGGAGAGTGGTTTTCCGATTTCTTGAAATGCGTTAGGAAGACACAAGATGAAAACCTGTTCGTAGCCATTATCATTAACATCCTTCTTAGGAAGACTGCTTCGTTAAGGCCTCTCCAATTGATCTTGACCCACGGTTGCATTGCGGTTCTCGAGTCCATTCTTTGCTCCGGATATTGTTATTCTATCCATCCATCGAGCAAATGGCCGTCGCCTTCATCTACACGTGTCTAAGCATGTTCACTGTGTCACCTTGTTAGTTCATCTCACGATCAAAATTTCGAGGTGGGAATCTGCCTTATTTGCTGTCCTAATAGTTGTGTTTCTTTCATTTTGCATAGTGCCGGTAAATTTGCGATTATGCAGGCTCGGCAATATATATGATCAGTTGGTGCATGATTGTTATCGTTTCTTTTCTGTTTTTCTTGGTTTTTGTATATTTGGCGATTGGCAGTTGGGAACTACTCGCGTGTATAACCCCCCCTCCCCCGAGCATTCTTACGTGGCTGTTCTCTGGGAGGATATTCACACATATTTTATGGTATTTTTTTAACTTGGCCGCGTGGCGCCCTCTGTCATTTACCAGACCAACCTTGCATCGGAGGCATAACCACGGTAATATTTAAACGTATTTTGAAAACTTGTGATTACACGCTATATAGTCGGCTTTATTGGAGCTATTTTCAGCTTATAAACTAAGCCTTGCTTGATTTCTGAGAGACCATCGTTAACCCTTTGTCTCTTGGTTAAGTTAGGTCACCTGCTGTTGGTGCCGGCACACGTCCCGGTGGAAAACACAGCGCGGTAGCTCATTGAATAAAATGTTGCGCTGCTGAGCTCAATGCCAATGGTTCAATTCACGCCCGCTATGGCCTTTTTTTCTGATGGAAGCAGGAAACAATCTTCCTGGTTTCGTTCAGTGCTTGGAGAGTGTATATAGGAGGTGGAGGTTGAGACGTTGGTTGTGGAAAGAATACACCCGCGGTCTGTCTTCCGAATGCCTTACGTCAGTGGCCAGTTCAGAGTAGAACCGTGTCGACCGTACGCTGGAGGTGCTTGCGCCCAATACCAGCTTCCTCCATGGCAAAAGACATGACATGATGCTGCAGGTTGCGGAAGGAGCCCTTCACGTTTACCAGTGCCAGGCCCGCCACCTGCCTGGAGGCCTTGCGGGTTCGAGGGTTACCATGACGTCGGCGATGGAGTGTGTGGTTTCTCCGTGCCTCCGAAAGCCCGTCAGCTGCTCGGGGATGGCCTCTTCCTGAACTGCTATGCCCTCCATCCTCCGCGGCGCCACCCGTTATAGCAGCTTGCAGCCGCAGGACGTGAGGGCCACGGACCAGTAACCCGTGACTGCCATGAGGCCTTTGCCTGGCTTTGGGATTGGCCGCAGGATGGCTTGCAGGAACTCAGGTGGAAGCCGGCCCGTGTCCAATATGACGTTGTATGTGACTACAAGCCGTCCGAAACGTACCTAGTCCATCTGGTAGGTGAGGCCGACAGCCCCTGGTGCCCACTTACACTTGCAGCTGCGGAGGCCACTGTCGAGCTCAGCCTCCAGAATGGGGGCGTTGTTAAGTGGGTGATGCCCCTCCCAGGAACAGCTGCAGCGGGCACGGGTTTTGCCTGCTGTGGCGGCAGGAAGTGTGCAGCGAAGATGTCGGCCAACACCGCATATCTGGCCTACTTGCGCATTGCCTAGGCAGCCAGCGGGTTTCTGTTTCCCTGGGGCGTCAGGATGTAGTTGAAGGTGCGCTAGATGTGGCGGAAGTGTGGGTTGGCCTCCTACAGCGCTGCCCGCTCAGGCGGTTGTCATGACGGCGGCATCCCGCATCAGCGCCCTTATGCCATTCAGTGCGCCAGCTCCCCCGAGCGCTGCGTCTTCCTCTCCGCACGCTTGCGCCCAGCCCGCAGCTGCGGCAGCTTCAGGTCTGGCGTGGTGGCCCCCTCGGCTACTGTGGAGTTGTTTGGCTTGCCTGGCATAGCAAACCACGCCCGCGACTGTTCGGCTCCTTCCCCCAGCTCCTGCTCGAAAAAGCACCGCCGTACCTGTCCCAGTTGGTGACATGGCGCAGTACGGCTAGCCTGGCTGACCAGGGGCTGGTGCAATGTGCAAAGGGTAGTTGTCGGCACCCCAAGTGCTGGGCTCCCTCCTCCAGGTGGCCTCAACCCCGGCTGACACTAGGGTGAGATCAATTGCGATGGCTGTGCAAATGCCACGCCGGAATGTGCTCTCACCGGTATTCACCGCAGACTGGTTCAGCGGAAGCACGGCGTTCCAAAGATGCTGTCCGCAAGCGTCCATCCGGCCATCTCCCCACGCAGTGTGATGTGCGTTGAACGTCACCACTAAGGAGATTGTGCGCTGCGCACAGGGACACCAGCCGATCCAGGGGCATGCCTCACAGCTGTCTGAAGTGCTCGTATACACTGCACACTGTAATGTCTGCACCACCCGCACTGAGCCACAACCTCACTGCCGCGCACTCCTGCACCACTGTCGTCACCGCAATGGTATCCAGCTCTGCGTGCCGCACTTCGTTCCGCACAGTGAGGCACGCAGGGTTCCTGGGACGTTGGACGGGTCGTCACACACCACCGTCGAGTACTGGGCACTATCACAGCCGAGGGGCTGTGATAGCCGGTGCAGCCCAGCAGGCGAATTCCCCCGAGCCGCCCCTTCCCATTCGCACATAGCTCTCCTGTACAACCACGAAATCGGGCTCGCGCTGAAACACAAGCGCAGTCAGCTCCGCAGGACCAGTCGCAGCGATTTGACGTTCAACTCCAGCACTATAGGAACTACGCGCTGTGTGCGGTGGCTCCTATATATAGAGGGGCTCGGTGTGTGGCTGTCCCCGCGCGGCCGGCTGCTTGCACGAGCTCTTCCGACTTCGCCTGGACCACGAAGTGCCTGGCTGTTTGGCTGTCGCTGGGCTGTCTGCTGCTGCTGCATCCCGGCAGTAGCACTGGTGCTTGATGGTTTCTCCCGCACCGTCACTGGTGGAACACGGGATGGCTTTGGCTGTGCTACCACTCGCTGGGCTGCACGTATGCCCATGCGAGAGGCAGGGGCCTGGGCTCGTACCATGTCCATGTACACACGGCGCTCCACCTGCCAGCGCGGGCAGGAATGGTCGAGCACGGCGTGGGGGTACCCGCCGTTGGTGCAATAAGGCTTCGCGGCCTTGCACGCTGCCTTCAGGTGGCAACGCCCGCATCGCCACCACTCCCTCTCGCGGTGGCAGCTTGCTGTGGCTTGGCCCAGCCTTCACACCTGCAGCACTACCACGGGCGCTGTCGGCACATCCTCACGGACCGTCGGAGCTTCTGCAGCGCAACCTCTGCAGTGGGATGGACTTCAAAAAGCGCAGGTACACTCCAGTCCCCCTGAGAACAGCTGACGCCACAAGAATGGGCGTTTCGAGGCTGCAGACGACTGCCTCAGCCGTGATCGCTACGTCGTCCACTACGATGACGTCCGTGCTGCTCGGCCACGGCTCTCGAGTACTCACTTAGATGACACAATGACACAGATCGTGGTGATGGCCAAGGAGAGCCCCCATGGCTTCCTCGCTGTCTGCATCTTCAGCCACGACGTTACGGTGCGCGTTCGCATGGAAGTTCAACACGCCAGGCGGCTGCATGAGCTTCCCAGCGTTTGCGTCGCGCGCCAGCTTGGCGAACATTGCCTTCGACTCCTTCTGGCGACGAAGGACTGTACCGAGGGCTGCGGGGTGTAAGGAAAGATTTTTACCTTAATTGCAAAGCGTATATGCTGCTGCTGTATTACGTTTAGAAAGCGACACTACCTCCTGCCAGCCGTCCTGGGAGGTTTGATTGCGGCTTCCCCCACTGGCGGCAGGCGACTGCGCTGCGCTCGCCTCCTCGCGCGGGCAGCTTGATGGGCTTGCAGCGCCACCCGCCATGTCCTCACTCGGTCCGCCGGTGATTCCCATCTGACTGCTTTCATTCCTGATGGACGCGGGGGGTAGCGACGGGCTCTGGCCACCTTGCCGGTCCTCTCTTGAGGTGTCCGTCCCTTTCTCGTCGGCCGCCTGCGTTCCTTAACCAGCAAAGCGTCCTCGTAGCTGCCGGGACTTGCTGGTTTCCCTAACGTCCCCAAAGGGCGAAAGTCGCGCAGCGCTAGTCGCTGCCGAGTTTGGCTCGCTGCAGCTGCGAGGAGGGACCTAATGGCCGATGCTACTGTGGCATCCTCCCCGGTCCGTCCAGCATGGCGCCGCTAGGTGTCTGGTCGTCTTGCCGAGTGCTTCACCCTGCTCGATGTGGCGGGATTTAGTTCGTCCATGACGAACGCGGCAAGCGTGATGGCCAGCTGGCCACGCTCGCTTTGTGCCGTCCCACGCCCGTACAGATCGCACAGGGGCTCCAGCTGTCGGCGAAGCATGTCAAGGGTCGCTCTCACTGCGGCGTTGCCGTGCTGCCGCTCCGCGTTCCCCGCCACGAGTTCCACGTCCATAGGGAGGCTCATGGAGTTCTCGATAATGCACGAGGAGAACTCGGTTGCTTCTGGGTCAGTTGGGGGGCTCGGGCTCACCACGGTGACGCCTGGGAAGCGTTCGAAGTCGGCCAGCGTGGACACCGCTACGGCCCGCTGTCGCTCGTCGTCAAACTCCACGTTCGCTGGTGAGCCGGGGCCACGGTCGTCGCTCTCCGTGACGCTCGCGCACTCGGGAGAGCTCGCGCACGAGTCGTCCGGATTCATAACTTGTGATACACTAGCTCCGAGGGGTCAAGAAGCGGTACTTACCCGTATTATACTGAAATTTCGCGGGAGCTCGTGCGAGACTGAGCCGCCACGCTTGGCCCCCTGGCGGCCAATAACATCCAGAATTTTCTGGACGGAATACAAATGTGACTGTTTTATATCACTTCACCAGGAGAGAGATTAGTCTAAATATTTTACTTTTGTCGATGGGTACAAATGGGGGTGCAGAAAATTGAAACATCGTGAACCTAAAACGAACTCAGGAGGCTGTGAATTGTTATTGTTGTATAAAAAAACGCAGATAAGATTTTTTATGTGTGTAATGATAGAGTTCGGAAAACCAGCCCATAACAGATTCAGTATCACCTTCTAAGATTGCAACTGATGTACTGTAAACAGAATGCATCTCAAGAACAGTGTTTTTGACTACGCAAAACCCTTGACAACAGGGGTGGAACAAGAGAAGTGAATACACAGATGTTAACCAATATTGTTTAACATGATGAAAGTGTGGCGGGTTTGGGATACATCATGGGAATAGCGCGAACAAGACGACTACGTGGCCAAGAACACGCCACCCTGTGTATTCTTTTCTACGTAGTTGGTTCTTGACGCTTATTCCCAACACATTCCGGACAGCACAAATTCTTTCGGAACAGAAGTTTTAAAAAACTTTGAACTAATATGGTTAGTTATAATGACACCCTGAGAAGTTTTAGAAACTGGCCAAATTCGGAAAAAAAAGCCGGTAATTTCGAGTCGTTCAATGCCAGACCACGGCGGCCGCTTTTCTGATGAAGGGGAAAGGCAAAAACGTCCGTGTGACCGAGATTTCTGCGCACGTTAAAGATCCCCAGGTGGCCAAAATTATTCCGGAGCCCTCCCCTACGGCGCGACGCATCGCCTGCGCTGCGTCGGTGGGTTAACCACGAGAATCGATCAATCAATAAAATAAATCAATTCGAGTCGTAGTGGGCGCATTAGTTAGGGTGGGACAACCGAATCGTATGCATTGGTTGTATCCAGAAAAGACCACCTATATATTGTTCTTATATGGAGCCAGAGAATTGTTCCAACTGTACAGGCGTTTCCTTCCCAGAAACTACCCCAAATCGCAAACGTAATAATAAAGTTTGTTTTCTCGGAAACGTGGTCATTCACCTCAATAGCTTCTTTTGTTGAACGTGACTCATCCCGTATGCAAATTTATTTACTCTGTCACTGCCAACTTGCTTGCAAGGGCAGTTTGTGTGTTGCGTTTTAACACGGGCAGTTTTCAACTTACGCGGCATAAAACCTAGCTCAACGTTGCAGCTCAGCATAAACAAAAGTGGATTCTGGACCTCAAACACCAAGTTGCATGTAGTACTTATATTCGCAGCGTAAACCACTGGCTCTGGTATAATAAAACTGCGTGTAAGGGATGAAAGAAAAAAACGCAGGTGATTACACTGCTGGTATTATCAGAAGTACATATGACGCTGTACGCGCAACCGATGTTATTTAGCCAATTGAACATTAAAGCTGCAGCTGCGGATTCAGAATTGCAGAAATATTTACCATAAACATCAGCGGAAAGGGCTCATTTTAAGAAACAGTGTATTATTTCGTTACGCGTTTTTTGACTACGCACCGATTTTTGTAGAATATTTACCTATAAAATGAGCCCTTCTCAAACCAAATAAGTGAGGGTGTCTTATTCCTATAAAATTTCTAGAAGATTCTTTTTAGGGCAGACTTGTTAGGAGAGTGCCTACACATCTCCCAATTTTTTTTCTCAATTATCTACGGAAGAATATACCAGGGCAGGTGAAGGCAAGCCAGCAAAGCGTTTTTTTTCACGTTGTTTTTAGTGCCCTGTATTTAAATGTATCAAAAACGTTCGCAAATTCAGTTATAACACTCTGTAAAGATACCTATGCCGCATGTCTGTTCCAATCAAACCAGGTAGAGATGACGGCCAACAAAAAACCCATGCGCTGATTTTCCTTTGAACTACCGCTGAATCTATATAAAAATTGGTGGTGGAAAATGATTTTGTCATTAGCTTCGAAAAGAGGTGCTGTAACCTTGCACAAAAGCACACAGGGAAACCCCTGATTTAGGCAATAATTCTGGATTTCTCGACTCTACAAAAAACAAGACCTAGCACATTCAATACGGGCAGTGATAATATAAACTTACAAAGTAACTTGGAACTGAGGGCCTATACATATCGGTTCTGTGCAGTATTGCAGCTCCACATGTATAATGCGGTCCACTGTTAATGTAAAAAATCATTTTGCATGATCATAAAATCCCTTTTAAAACACATGGGCATCCACTTTAATTCTCTCGGGATTTGGAAGAAGCAATTTTCTGGGAGGGCATTTCTTGTTTCTAACAGATGTACCAAAATATGTTCTTGCTCCCATTGACAGTGCACCGCACTATAGCATTTCTGAAAAGTTTGCTGCAACACGAGATAATCACAAAGGAATACACTTCGCACGCGTCGTCCACACCAGCAGCGCCACTGGCAAATCAGTGACACAACCCACAACTCCACCAGCCATAACTCTATCTACATTGTTCTCCTCTGTAACCATGCATGGTATGGTTTCTAAGCATGCACCTGAACTGATCATACCCTAGAGACAAAGCATAACAACAATGAATAGCTAACGTGAATATGTGATCCGGCGTCAAAAGTTTGTGGAACGCTGTTTTAAGTATGAAAGTTCATTTTTCGCTGTTTCATATCTCAACTCTTGATTTGCATTCGTAAGTGAAAGCTTGCGTTTTGGATGTTCATCACAAACCTGTAGCAGGAGCTGGTCCACCTACAAGCTGAGAAAAAAAATCATGCACCCCTCCGTCTAACGACGACGATGGCTGAAGGCGAATAATTCTTGTGATGAATTTTTTGGTTGGGCAGTGCATGTGCCACTGTGAACATATTTAACTCTGGAGGTGTACGAACCACTTTTCTAGAATACCGACAGCAAATCTCGGGTATGCACTCAGTAGGGTTCACGTTTGGGTAAGAGGTCTACGGCGAGAGTCGGTGCCTGCTTCTTGGCGTTCGCTTAGAACATCGGATAGACGCCTCTGCTCGGCCATCGCTTCGACCATGCCAATATAGAGCAATCGTATAGACACCGGCTTCATAACGCGAGGGACCCAAGTTCGATGCCGTCCACGGGAAGAGCTTGTTGCCTTCACTTCACCCACGATCATTCGTAATCATCGTCAGAAAAAGCGTTCCAGCAGGCTGTATTCGCGTACAGCGGCCTCAGAGGGGCGGTAAAGCTTCGTTTTAATAAACTTTCATGGGTTCACTCGTGTTCCTGAAACGTTTGACACCGGGTGTACGTGCAACATACCGATATTTTGTTTGCGATACTGGGAGTAACACCAGGGCGATATTAGCGGTGTTTTTGTAATGCAGTGAGCCAAGGTTGTCTGAATACTAACATAGAGGAAAACCTAGAGGGCAGGCGGTGGTGGTAATATGTTGCTTAATGTTTTCCAGTAAATTGTTTTGCGTACTAAGTGCGTACTAGAGAACAAAGGGGTGCGGATTTTTCTGGGTTAGGAGGTTGGGACAGGGCGTTACAACACAAATGAGATTGTGTCAAGAAAATATTATACAAACATCTATTTGAAAAGGTCACAAGAGCTTGTGTGATCTTAGAGTGGCAAAGTCCATTTTTAGAGTCTGCGCTAGTACTGCGAAATGTTTTCACCTAATTTTATTTTCATTTACGTTGTTTTTCATATATGTACTCCACCACTCTAATGCCAGAAATGGATATGGGGGTAAATAATAGAAATAATTATAAAATAAATATAATAAAATAAATATATAAAACAAAATAAACTAAGTAAAATTAATATGGCGGGCTTGTCTACATCCCTTCTCTTTTTCTTTGCCAGCCACATCCTTTTCAAACACCACCAGAAAAAATGTTCTGTATTCAACCCCACGTTCACCTATTTTTAATTTTGGGGGATGCTTGTCAGGCAGCGCATTCTCAACTTTGCTCGCACATGACAAATAATATAATCAACATTATGTTATATCGTACTGTCGGTCACATTGGTTCTCCCATGAGAGCCGAAAGAATATAAACGTAATGAAGATAGCGAAAACACGCATTTATTCATGATCATGGTGAGCCTGGTACTGCCCGCTGGAAGACAAGGTCCCTTATCAATGACCTCCAGCCGCATTTATTGAGTTCTAAATAGGCCTGCTCTTTGCGCCCAACTTTGGCACCTTCTTGGCATCCGCTGTATTCAACGGATAGTCGTTTCTCGTCCGTCATCACCATGGCGTTGATCCCCCACGCCAATTTTCACCTCATTTCAGCCATAATGTCTTCAAGACGAGTTTGTTCTCTTATCCATGCAGCAGTTATCGTATCTCGAACGACGCCTTTATGTCCTTTTTGTGAAGTGGGGTTGCAAGACGCAAATCTAAAACACTGTTCCGAAATGCGTGCGCTATGACACATATTACACTCGAAATTATGCCGTGTGCAGCAATGAGCTCGTCCCATAAAACATGGGATAGAGCGTTTTACGTGTGTAAGGGATTTAAATCAAACAATTTAGCTATAAACGACGTGAAACCATCGTCTGCACATACCCTATAGGGAAGCACAAATTCACTAAATTGCTCTGGATCTTTCGTTTGTTAAACACACAAATACTCTGCGCGGTATGGACGGGGCATAAAAAGAGGGAAAAACAAGTTTAGATATTTTCTCTCAAGGTCGCACCAAAGGGCAAGGACGACTTGTTACTACAAATAACGTTCCTAGTAAATTGTAGTATATAACGTTTTTAGTATATTCTATGAATATGAACGCGGTACAATAATCACTCATTGTAGGACAGTGAAAAACAGCGTAACATGCATTGAGGGGTTTGCATGAGAGCATTATGTAACATAGCTTTCACTTTATCGCGTCTAACCTAGGTCACTCAGCCCGTAAAATCAGCTTCGCCCTAAACTTCTGACATAATTGAACACTTTGTGCGTTGCTTTCATTCTGTGTAGTGGTCGAGGAATATGAACTCTTGGCGTGCCGGCAGTACAGGTGGCCAACACCACTCCTTCAGTCAATTTAGCGTAAACAAAAAAAAAATAGGTGCACAATTTCGGCATTTACAGCCAGAAATGTAACTTCGCATGTGCCCAAAGGCCAATTTCTCACCATTATTTCTCCAAGACCTCTGAAAACAAGTGTATACCGCATTGCAGTGCCGGAGTTGTCGTTATTTGACAACCTGTTCGTACACAATTCAAAACTGCTCTCGCACAACATTTAACCACTCGAAGCGCTCCCTCCAAAACTGAAACTATTTTACTTGGAAATATCGTTCGAAGCCAGCGTTAAACATGTCATGGACAGCTCAAAACGTCTCAAAAAGTTTAGGAGCAGTAGGAGTATTTTGTTTAATATAGAACTCTGTAAATTTGAAGCGGCACATGTCTTGTCTCCACGTTTCCTTCTCATATAAAACAGTAAACTTTTTACCCTCGCGTTTCCAACACACGGGCTCCGGAGGTTTCAGAGCTTATAGCAGCGCTACGGGCACCTCCGCAAAACTGGGAGCCTGCTGTATGCTTACAAGGCAGTGTACAAAATATGCATAAAAACTTGAAAATGGAAACAAACTATACCACCTGGAGAGTTTTGTGAGTTTTCCGTACTACATAACAGTTTATCTAGTGCGGCGTGGAATGTATCAATATACCACGAGGTTCGAAAGATGCTTCACCGGGGGTGTAAACTTTTTTTTGTTGCATCTAGGTAGTAACATCACCCGTGAGTGGCCTTGTATGAGGACAACAGGGAAGAAAACTCAGTCAATAAACTACAGTTTTTGCTGAGCTGAATACTTAGGGGTATTTTGTTGGCCACATATCAATGAAGTATTTGCGCAGTGTTTGCCCAAAATTTTTATCATTTCCCCTAGGAATACTGGATGATAGTTTCAATGCACAAAAACGGGTGCAGAACTTTCACACTTTCCAAAGTATGCCCATATATAGGTCTGCGGGTGCCAGATACAATACTTTGTTTTTTTTTTTCAGGCAAACTGCAGTTACGACAGCGTGCAGATCAATACCACTCGATTCAGTGGTTCAGTCTTCCAATATGCGAAGACTTGCGGCACCATTCCACTGAGTAATCTGGTCTGCGTAGGCAACAAATTGCGCATAGAGTTCAAATCTGACCATTCCAAAGAGTTCAGCGGTTTCGTGGCCAACTACCACTGGGGTAAGTTTCGCTACTTCCCGACGTTTGCAGTTAGCGTTATTATTAAATGGTTATTTAAGCGTTGTCAACCCTAATAGAAATTAGGTATGACTTCCTGCTCCTATTTTAATAACATATATATGTAGCAGTTATGTAGCACAAAAATGGCAAAAACTAGTGAAAGAAGTTTACCTCCCTAAAAATGAAAATGCACATCCGGTTCTGCATTTAGTGGGGCAGAACAAGTCCGTGCTAGTTATTTAGATCCTGTAGGTTCGTGTACCCGTCTGGTACTCGGGAACAAGTGAACTCATCTATCTACAGTGATAAAAATATACGTGACTACAACTCCGTTACTGGGCTTTAACTGCGATGCAGTTGAACGTTTGCGGTCATACAGGTGATACATAGAGGTACACAGAAATTGTACAATTATATATTGATAATATAAAAACACACCGACGTTCTGCAAGTTCATTAATATACTGCACAGTGCCCCGCTGGAGTCCTTCGTGGTACTGAAGTTCCTGTTGAGCGACATACATCGCTCGTCGGTCCCAGGCAATCCCTACAGAGGGTGTACAGGATCACTCCAAACAGTAGCCCCAAATAACGGCACACCCTGGCTTTTTGGTTAAAAATACGTCGCTTGTATCTGATACAGTGGTTCCTCAGGCTTGTATAGGTAATTAGTAGCGCACACGGGCACTCGTTCTGCGTTTTGTTTTATCCGTAGCTTCCAGGAGTGCCGCAAGTCCTTGTGCACCGCTAACGTTGGGCCCCCTGAAGCTTGCCACACCTCCAACAGTTCTCTTCATAGGGGACGGAGTGTTCATCCGTATCTATTGTGCGCGGTAATTCTTTCAGCATTATTTGTTATATTTCACAAAATATGTTGCTTATTTACGTGCGTAATTCGAGCATACGCCGTCAGCAACACCTGCAGATACATGCGATTGCCTAGAAAAGCTCACTTAATCTTCATCGCGTCAATACACGCAAAAATTAGCGTCTCTTCTAGGAAACAAAAAAGGTAGGTCTGTTTGTTTTGTTGCACGGTTTCTGGGCATCGTTTAAGTAATAAACACCGCCGTGTGCCCTGCATTTTATGTTAGCAACTCCGCTTAGCGACATTTGTAATGCCTGAAGCAGTTGGATTTTGCCTCCATCATTAAACAGCGTTCCTGAAGCACTAGCAAAACAAAACGGATGTGCATTTGTGGCTCACAACACATTACGTCTGACCATTGTGTACCGGCGTTAGGCACCATCTTCAAAAACCGCTAGCAATTCCTGACGGGCGGCGCGTACTGCTATCAGCTGCAGTTGCTGGAAGTGTCGTCCTTATTTCTTTCTGAAAACGGGTCGCGTACATAGCGGCTATCGAGGTGCAGAGTGTGTGGCTGTAGATCTGAGCCATAAATAATTTTATGAGACCAGGGGGCGCTTGCAGAAGGCCCATGTCTTAGTTCGTCTGTCCGTAGGTCGAGTTCTGGGGTCTGGTGACCAGTGCCATCGGCGACGCCTGTCTCTGAAAACAGGTGCCCCGCGGTCAGCTATAAGCACATACCGGCCAGTGCACACATTTAACTGCAAGGGTGATCGTGGAACGCATCTCTTGCGTGCGTGGTTGGGATTATACGTTGGTCGCACTGTTTCAACGCATGATCTTAAAGAGCCCCACTTCTGTAAGCCGAGAACGGGAAGCGTGGATTACTAAAACCTGTAGCCTTCCTGATGATATCTATATGCCAAAAAATTGCCAGCAGGGACTTTTAGCCCTTCTCTATCTCGCGAACCTATTAGTTTTTACCAAACAATGCAGTGTTTTGATAGCGGACTAAAAATATTCGTATGTACTTGAGGTTGGCTTAACAGAACTGCGGGATTTATTGATCAGACAAATATCCGCCCTTAATTGTGTGCTCAAGCATTCAATAACGGCTTCTCTTCAGGCGCAATTAGAAACACTTCAATGTTTCTTTCCGTCAGCTCACCTTCCCACTAATTTCATAACCGAAAGGCACCATCGACCACGTAGTGAAGATGCATATATGAGCCGTTTATAAACATTGCTTAGGGCATAGACCTGGTACTACTCTTATCTGCTTAGTCATCGTCCCGCCAAGGGCGGCTGTCACTTTTAAATTTTTTTAAAATAATGAAAAAATGGTATTTTGTTCTCGGCATCTGCCTAACAGAAGTGGTGACTTCTTTATTTTTGGTGTTTTATAATTTTCACACATTGCCACAGATTGAGTTCAAGGTAATTGTGATGACATTTTCAAGCAAATTATTCAATTAAATATTGGGGAAGCCTGATCACTGAACACGTGTTTTATTATTTATTATTTATTTATTTATTTATTATTTATTATTTATTTATTTATTTATTTATTTATTTATTTATTTATTTATTTATTTATTTTGGAGAGCCCACCAAACGCACTAGACCTTCCTTGCGTGGTGCACTAGACGTACATGGCAACACACAGAAGAAACCGTGGCGACCGTGAAGTAGGGGCACGGGTTGCGAAGTGCACTCAATCACCAGGTGCAGTGTAGCGCCACACACACACACAGATACCGACACACACAGCTGAACGCACACGCACACACCCACGCACACACACGTAAACACCACCGGCACACAAAATACGCGGGTAAGTTATGAAAACTGCGCTCGGTACTTTGCATGCACGAAGGCAGGAATCATAAAAAGTGCAGGCATCTGCAAGCACCCATGTTCCTAATATTAGAATAGCCATGTTGACACGGCCGGAGGGGATGAGATGGGTTTTATTATATATGATACGGCTGGTGCCAGGGAATTCATAAGCGGGGAGGCAGTCAGCACTGGTCGAGTAGCGCGCAGCACCAACGTCTTCCTCCTCTTCTACCATTCGCGACCGCTCAGTTTGTTTTCGTTGCCTTCTCGCATAGTTTCGTGGCTTCATTTTCCGTCGTAGCATGTCCCCCAGTGGCAGACAAAGCTCGCCGAACGATTTGAGGGATGCGAGAGTGACAGCGTTTTATTCGAGCTACAGGCACGACCTGGGTCATGCTCGACCGGCGAATGCTATACGTGACTTCAGCGACGACAAAGTTCACATCTTTGAAGCGAGACAGGACCACGAACGGTACGGAGTAAGTGAAAAGGATTTTTTGGTGTAGTCCTGCCTTGCGCACCGGAGTTCATAACCGAACTTGTTCACCTGGAGCGTAAGCGACGGGAGGATGTCGGTCATCATAGCTTACCTTGATACGAGCTTGCGAGGCGGGAGAGCCGGCGCGCTTGTTCAGCATTGCATAAGTTTGAGCGAGTGTAAGGTTGTGATAGCGTAAGGACGGCAAGATACTGTCCAGAAAAGTACGTAAAGCATGGACATATAGTTGCGAAAATGGAGCTAAGCCAGTAATCTCGTGTTTGTCGGTATTGTAGGCCTACCTCAGAAATCGTAGCGCAGTGTTCCAATTGTTGGGATCAGACGTGACGTACATTGATAGCAAATTGGTCAGCCTGCGGTTTCTTCGCTTCGGCAGACCATTAGTTTGCGGATGGTGTGCGGTGCTATGGCGGTGACGGAGCCACAAAGTCTCAGTACTTCTACAACGCCCGCCGTAAGCTGCCACCCGCGGTCACCGATGATAACGAGCGGAGCGCCATGGCGAAGGACTACACAATACAGAAGGAAGGTTGAGACCTCTGCTGCTTTAGCTTTAGCAAAAGGAGTCATCTCGACGTGTCAAGTAATCGACGCACACAAAAATCCACCGGTACCAGCCGAAGACTTCGGTAGAGGGCCAAGGAAATCTATTCCAACTTTTTCAAAAAGGTGACGTATGTGGAGTTACTGAATACAAAGGTCCCGGCGAAGGGCTCCCCAGGAGTTTATGAGGCTGGTATTGTGGGCAGCCGGCCACATACTGCTTAGTAAGTTGCGCAGTAAAAATTCTGCTTGAGCCGATGTAGCGTGCGCAAAAAGCCAAGGTCTCCCGCTGTGGGGTCGCCGTGCGTAGCATGCAGAATGGCGGCGCGAGGACTATCAGGAACAACCAAAACAAATCTGGCGCCATCCACCGAATAGTTCCTCTTGAACAACAAGCCGTCACGGTCGACAAGCGGGCACGATGGCTGCGCTCGCTGCGCTGCACCAAATATGATTTTTAAATAGTTATCCTTCAGTTGTGCTTCCTTCAAGTTGGATATGTTGGGCGCTGCCGTTCACAGAAATGCCAAGCGGTTAACAAAGTGATCGTTGTCACACGGTTACCTCGGGACAGGAAGGTGGGACAAGCAGTCCGCGTCAGTGTGTCGGCGTCCACTCACGCACGACACAGCAATGTCACACTCTTGTAAGCGTAATGCCCAGCCAGTTAGTCGGACGGATAGGTCACGCAGAGCAACCAGCCAGCATTGTGGGTGGTGGTGCGTGATGATGGAGTAGTGATGTCCATACACGACACAGCAATGTCACACTCTTCTAAGCGTAATGCCCAGCCAGTTAGTCGGACGGATAGGTCACGCAGAGCAACCAGCCAGCATTGTGAGTGGTGGTGCGTGATGATGGAGTAGTGATGTCCATACAGGTATGGACAAAACGTTTGAACGGCGAAGATCACAGCTAGATACTCAAGTTCAGTAACGGTGTAGTTACGTTCGGCTTTCGTCAACTTTCGTCTGGCATAAGGAACGACGTGCTGCGCCCCGCCATGCAGCTTGACGAGCTTCACACAAACGCCGACACCACTGGCGTCGGTGTGTAGTTCGGTAGGGGCAGCTGGGTTGAAGTGGCGGAGAACTGGCCTTGAAGTATCAGTAAAACCTTTAGCTGCTGAAATGCGGTTTCGCAACCTGGCGTCCGCAAAAAAGGGGCGTCTTTCTGTAGCAGGCATTTCAAGGGCGAGAACGCTGGGCCAAATCCCCTAAAAAAGTCGAAACTACAGACAAAGGCCCAAAGAACTTCTGATGTCTTTTAACGAACGTGGTGTGGTGAAAACTCGAACGGCTGAGATTTTCCCCCGGACGGGCTGTATATCGTCATTGTGGAGGAGAAACGCCAGGACGATTGCGTGATGTTCTGCGGAATGACACTTCTTTGAAATCAGAACCAGCTCTGGTTTTTAAATCTTCTCAAGCACAATGTCAAGTCGTTGGTTCTGCTCGCTAAACGTCGTGCCTTAGATTATGGCGTTGTCCAAAAACTAAATACATATCTCCTACGTAGGGCCGCGCAAAATTGTGTCCATAAACCTTTCAAACGTCTAAGGTGCAATGCATAGCCCAAAAGGCATGACATTGAATCCCAATAGGCCGTCTGGTGTCACTAAGACTTTTTTTGCTTGTGAGACGGGTGTACCAGAATTTGCCAATATCCTAACCTAAGATCGAGACAGGAGCAACATGAAGCGGAAAGAAAGTAGTCGATAGCGTCATCGATACGCGGTAGGAAATATACGTCCTTTTTAGGGGCAGCATTGAGACGTCTATAGTGGACACAAAATCGCCATGAAATATCTTTTTTCTTGACCAAGATCCCAGGTTGCGCACAGGGGCTTGAGGCCTCGCGGATCACTACTTCGCTCAGCATCTCTTGCGCCTGGTCAATAACTATTTTTCGTTCTGAAGGCTACACTCCATATGAATTTTTGTGTATAGGGGTCGCATCGCTGGTGTTGAGTCGATGGTGGAACGGCGACGCAGAAAGGGGAAAGCAATGATCGTCCTGTGCAAAGTCCACAGTCGGCACATGAGGAGTGAGCGTTCTAAGTAGTTCGCACTGTTGGACGTATGAAAGAGAGCCATTGATAACGCTTTTAAAGGCGGCGATATAGTCAGGTTTTTCTGTCGTAGTATGGTTGGGGTTGTGGTTCACCGCTTGGATGGCGACGTTGACTTGATCGTCGAGGCTGGAAAACTTCATTACACAGGGAGAACTGCGGCGTCACTAGATGCATTCACCGTCCCGACAATACTATGTCCACGTGTGGCCTCGACCAGAGCTCGGAGTACCAAAATATTTTTCTTGACCATGTTGTTAGCATGGCCTAATTAAAATAGTGCAGCTTTCCGAACGAGGAAGAGCAGAGTTGATCTGAACAAACAAAGATGCCATAGCTGGTAAAAGCGTATCTTCAAACTCTGAAAGCACGCCTGCGCAGGTCTCGCTCGAATCGTCAAATGGCGCGGGGAGAATCTCCCACCGGAAAAAAAATTCGCATGTACCACAGTCGAGCGTAGCTCCGCTGTCGCGTAGGAAATCTATACCCAAGATAGCGTCGTGGGAAGCTTACCCCAGCACAGTAACTCCGCCTAGAATTCCCCTTCACCAATCGTAAACGCCGACACTGCGCAGAAGCTCGCGCCTGACACCGCGGAAATGAACGTTGCGATCACACGCAAACACACCTTTGTGTCCAAGACAATTCTTGAATGAGAGACTCATAACCAAAACTGCTGGACCAGTGTACACTAAAGCCAACGTTTCCACGCGATTCAAGGTTACAATCACTTTGTTCTTCGACATTATTCCAAGTGGGAGAATGGGTGAAAATGACCGTCTCGCGACCTCACCCCCGTGGGTCGCAGAAGCTAGTTTACCAGCGTCGGCGACCCTCACCTTCCGCGCATCTGGGACGATCGGGCTTGGTGCGTACGTGGTGGACAGAAGCTGTGGTTAAACAGGGGTGTGTCGTTGCGCATGTTGCTCGATTGGCTGGACTGGTACAAAGTGGAAGTCGGTATTGTCGTTTCGTAAGCTGTGTTGTTGCGCTTTACCGCCGATGGTCTCACGAAGTGCCCTTCAAGCTCCTGTGGGCAATAGGAACAAAATCAGGATATGTGACCACGGAGGTCGCAGTTATAGCAAACAGGAAGTCGGACGAGGCTCAACATATCCTGGACAGGTCTTTTGTGGTCAGCGGATGGTCAGCGCAGAGGGTCACTGTTGGACGATGCAAACCTCTGGAACGTGGGCCTACAGCGCGGGCGCCAGTGCGTTATTGCCGAAAAGTATTCGGCCGACCCTTGGAACTTTGCTCACACAGGGCATCGGAGACTCTTCTGGTGACTCTTGCAATGCACACTGATGATGGACGGGGTGGACTGGAGCAGGACTTGGATGGCAGGGAGAGTCGCGGCAGCAACTTTGCTGGTCAAGCTCTTCTCTAATATTTCTGAGAACCATCGATGCAATATCTTCGGAAGAACTCGAGTTGAAGTCCACCCTCGGTACGGTGATGCAGTTTGCTAGAGGACCAAACTTGGGCGAAATTCACCGCATTTTCTGTTTCAATTGCCCTGCAACGGCGATTGATGTCTTGTGCGGATACAAGGTCCTTTTTTGTTATTAAAACGTTGTACGTGTCCTCAGCAATTCGCTTGAGCAGGTGACACAGCTGGT
This sequence comes from Haemaphysalis longicornis, assembly GCA_013339765.2. Lineage (NCBI taxonomy): Eukaryota > Metazoa > Arthropoda > Arachnida > Ixodida > Ixodidae > Haemaphysalis > Haemaphysalis longicornis. The sequence continues at coordinate 159,222,404 of CM023454.1, forward strand.
CCTCGCCGGAAATGCCCCGGCTTACCAAGCGGCGTACTTCAGCGCTTCCTTAGTGTACGTTGGGAGGTCTCTGCAGGAACCTGGGCTCGTTGCTCGAGAGTTTGTTCAGCCTTTCTCTTTCTGGCGACTGAATACCCGAAACACTTCTTCATCTCGGTAAGAAAGGTGTCTAACGTACCAAACTTTTTCTTGTTTTCAAACTACAGAAGTGCCGTTTTGTAGAGAGAGAAGAACAAATTGGCGAGCTGTGACGCCAGGTCACAGTGATTGCAATTGCTGACTTTTTTATAATGTTTCATCCAATCTTCTACGTCCAATTCTGGAGCCCCGAAAACATGCTTGGTTCGCTCTGGTGGGGTCAGACGTTCAGCTTGCCTAGGGCAGCGGCGTTAGTCGCTCGCGTGTGCGGCATGTCGGTCTGTGTGGAGGGTAGCCCAGCAACCCACTTGCTCCACTAAATCTCGTCCGTTGTTTCCCGGGCGGCGTTGATACCTTGCACCTCACCAATTGACGCGGTCGGAGATGATGAATTGGGCTTTATTATAGATGAGACGGCCGATGCGCAGGTTATTTGTGAGCGGGGAGCAGTCAGCACAGAGCGAGTAGCGATCAGCAACAACGTCTTCCTCCTCTTCTAACATTCGCGGCCGGTCAGTTCGTTTTCATTGTCTTCTCGCATAACTTTGTTGCTTCAGTTTCCCTCGTAACAGCATCAGACTGAAGAAAACAGCTGTTGCAAAATACGTGCAAAGCACATTGAAATGTAACAGAAACGATAACTCGGTATCCCTTATATACCTTACTGAAGTGACATGAAAAGCTACAGATACTTGCATTTTCACAAGCTCAATAAAACATTTATTATCGCCTGAAAAGACGTCTAAGGACACACAAGAGTCATGTTTACACACGCAGTGCACACGGCCTACAAGAGACAGCAGCACCTCTGGGCTCATTACTTTGAAGCACAAGTGGGGAGGGAGTGCTCGCATTGGCGCCCTTAGCCGAATATAGCTCACGAGTTTTGTGCGGAAGAATTTTGGGTGGGTGCACTTGAACAGAAAAAAAATACATCGCAATTCATTTGCCTACATTTTAATTTATTCAGGATAACCCGCTTGAGCACGTCGGTGTAAGCGTATTCGGCGGCGGGTTGTAGCTGTGAGAGACGATGCGAGTGAAACTTTTTTGCAGTTCTATACTGCCGATGCACACTCCACCTTTGGCATACCAGGAACTTATACAGGGCTAGGAAACACGATTTTCTTGAGAAGTCCTTCGTTACACGACCGACCGCACCCAAAGTCCGAAGAGACGTGTGTGATATTTGGTTAACATAAAGTGTGCACCGTAGTTTTGAATTCGTCAAAACACCCAAACCGCCTGTTACGCTCGCTCTTTATATTGTGCGAGAGTCGAGGTGCTACAAAAGCTTTAAAGGAGAATGTTTTGGGGTTGATGTAATAGCAACGGTCTTCAGAGTATTCAAGTCTAGATAGCAAGTTTTGCCCCAGAGGGAAATCACGCGTACTTCGCTTTGAAGTTAGGCGCAATCTGCCTCCGATACTACTGCACGGTAAAGTTTCATGTCGTCTACAAACTGCAAGTGAGATGAAGGCTTTTAAAGGGACTATACATCATTCACAACTACGTTCAATAGTAAACGTGCGAGAATAGAACACTGGGGAACCGCGGATGGCACAGCCAAGCTACGAGCCTTAGCGCCAGTGTACTGAAACAAGTATGTTCTTTGTTAAAGGTAGATAGACAACGACTTGCAGAAATCTTGCAGAAACCGTACGCAGACAACTTGCGAAGGCGCATATCATGGTTTACGTTGTCGAAGGCCGTACTGCAGTCGAAATACATGGTGTTCTTTTTAAGACGTGAAAGCACGCTATTCCTGGCGCCACTCAGAACGTAGGCAAGGTTTGTCTCGACAGACTGGGAGGGGATAAACCCGCTGTGATGCAGGTTGTTTTTGCAAAGAGGAGGTGTTAATTTGATCAGGCAGGGAAGGACGAGGCTGTTGGCTACGGGCAAGGACAACGTGTATTTACGGGACAAATAACTGACAAAATAGATAAATCAGCATTAACCTAATCAGGTTAAGAGAGTTAATGTCCTACGCAACAAAGTTCGCGCCCCAAAAATAGTTTGCGCTCACGTGTGGGAGTCGCTGACGTTGGTGAGCTGGGTTGGTGCACTTGGGTCGGTACGCTGGTTAGTGTGCTTGAGCGGTTTGCTGGCGCGGGGCCCTAGTCGGTAGCGCTGCTGCTGGTCAATGAAAAGAGCTGCTTGCTTGAAGGATTCCAGAGCCTTTGTGATGCTGCTATTCGACGTGGCTCTAAGAGACCTGGCGTAGCTCGGCGCGGAGATCTCCTGGGCTTTCACACCCAGAGGAGAGTTTCCAGGAGGAAGGCGTGGCTCGGAGCGGAGGTTCCCCGAACCTCAGCGTCCGGCAGGTCACTCCCCGAACCTCGTTCTTCCGGCTTGTCCGTGCCACGACCGTCTTCTTCCTCCTCCCTTCTTTTCACCCCGCCATTCCCGCTAACCACCGAACGCGCCGTTCTTCTTTTAAATGCGGAGCATTTCTTAGGCTCGCCTGGTCCTCCGTCGTTAATGGCGGCGCCGTCCACACGCTCACTGCGCATGCGCAACTCTCCTCCTTACAACCACAGCTCCGCGATACTAAACTATATAAAAAAGAAATAGTTAGGTGCGCCCGGTTTCGATCCCACGACTCTCTGGCCGCAATGGGAGGTACGCGGTGCTCTTCCCACGACGCTACAAATCCGGGACAGGAGCAAGTGCTACGAACGCGCCTGATGTCATTCACTCAATAAAACTACGTCAAGAAGCTACTGATAGAACGAAGGCACGCGAAGCTGAACGTCAACGGAAAAGACGAACTGAAAACTCTAGAGGGGGATGCTGAATTTTCCGTGGGAAAGCTGTGGCGGGAAGCGCCACGCGCCTTGCAGCTCACCCAGCCCCGTCCGCAGCGCCTCTGATGCTGATTGTGGCAAGATGCCCTTAGGGATTGGCCAACCAAAGAATCCATCATGAGATAGGTTCGCGTGCAACCACCGTCGTCATCTTCCCGTAGGGGAACCGCCGAAGAAGAAGAAGAACGAGAAGACAAAGCTGCGAAGAAGAAGGCGTGTACATTGCTCTCAGCCAGTGCACCAATGTCAACAACCTTTACCTCACCAAAGCTGACGGAGACTACCGATTCTACCACAGAGACAACATCGACAAGAACATAATGGACGAGTTTCGGCGCCTCGAGAACCACCGCCTATTCACCGTAACACAACAGCACTTGCGTGCCTTTGCCAGCGGTGTGGACCCGGACGCGGAATTCCCTTTGGCGCTAGTAGAAACCAGATCCCTCAACATAACGGCAACACAATGAAACCACACGGAACCGCAAAGATGCTTCGCATCCTCATCAGGGTTCTCCACGAGAAGATGGTGTAATTTTTTCACTTCTCTCCTGTAAGCAGCGCCTCCTCACACCCGTGCTTATTACTGGGAATGAAGGGGCGGATTTGGACCAAGTGATAATGGTGTCTTACTTATTCCAAGACTCTTGAGAAAGAACTAAGTTAAGAAACTGGTCGATTGTTCCCGGCACCTACGCATTTCCGTACCTATGCAAGGAAAAACCAGGCAAGGTTTCCAATCTGTCGGAAAGTGCCTCTCTTGAAGAGAAACACCAAATACGTGGCATAGCAACGCCGAAAGAGGCTTAGAGCAGGCTTTTACCATAAAGAGGGCGATATTATTGCCACCGAGAGACGTCTTCGAAGGCAAACTGCGGAGAGCAGTCATTACATCGTGAACATTTATTTCAGCCGTTTGTGTGACATCATCTAGCGGCGCAAATCCAAGTGGGCAGCCATTTTCGCGTGACGAGGAATACGTGAATTGTTTTCTGAATATTTCGCATATTCCGTATGGGTCGGAGGCTATGTTGCGGCAATCCTGCAAAGTAAGCCACTCAAGGGCCTTTGTTGTGTGCATATTTACGTTCCGCCAGCAGTCACTCGGGGAAAGGGCAAGTCCGAGGAATGCTTTTTTTGTCACGAGAGAGGAGTGTTTGCGCAAGTGAATGTTGCTCTCTGAAGCGATTGCAAGGCGGATGGAGCGTTATTACCTGTCATCAGCGTGTGGAGTCGACGCTTTGGGCACAACGCGCTTCGGAGATCTTTGCTAAACCAAAAGGGAAAGTTGCGGGGGCGCCTGTACTTTTCGGTATGTGCACATCCATTGCTTTTGGAGCAGTTTTTATGAACAGGTGCACCGCTGCGTCTACATTACGCGAATTGCAGACTGGCTCCCAGGTTGTGTCGTGGAGCCTTTTGTATATCGCGTTATATTCGTCATGGGAAAAATAGGAAAATGGGGTCTCCATTCGCCGCCCATAAGCAACAGGAAATAATACCGTGACAATGAAACTTCATGCCATACATCGACTAGGACAAGGGTTTCTCGAGCCTGCCTTAGATCTAAAGACGCCGTGGTGGAAAAAGTGATGTCTAGTATGTTTCCTGTGAGGTATTGAGGTAGGCCAGCATGTGCCGATCGGGCGAAGAGAAGGTAAACAAGTGAGCTGCTTTTGAAGAATTGTGAACATCTTCACCTGGATTCCACCACTGGCCGAGTACGTTGAAATCACCGAATGAGAGAATGTTGTACTTCCTAGGGTATATAGTCTCTATGAGATGCTAAAATACTAACGCGAATACAGGGATGTCGTTAGTTGAAATAAGAAAATACACGCCAATGAGCAAGTTTCTTATACGTTTAGCTTTCGCTTCGACCCAGACTTATTTATTTCCTAATTCCGGGCCATCGAAGCGAAACGCTAGCATGGGGTTTCGCAGAGCGATTACAGCTCCTCCACCATACTGTTGCTCGTTGTGTTTGTAATCTGTCGTGGCGGAAGACAGCGTACACCTAGGGGAAGTAATCAGTCGAAGAAAGTTTGTCTGGCAACCACATTTCGGTAATGCAGTGCACGTCGTGATCGAAAAGAGAAACATTATCAAAGAACTGTTGCGCTTTTGTCCGTACGCATCGTTTGTTCTGGGAGACGTGATACACAGATGTAAAAGCGTGAAGCGAGCGATATCGAAAGGCTCTGCTTAAAATGTTTAAACTGCGCAGTTGTAAAGAATCTTAGAAACGTTTCCCAACTTTGAATAGCCAAATAGGGTAAGCGTATTATGCTTCAGTGCAACCGGTGAACTTCCTGAGAACCCAAGAGGTGCTTAATTGTTAAAATGTCTTAGTAATTCATCGTCTTTCAGTGATAACCTTGTGAGCAAGCAGAGGAAAGGCGTAGCACACAAAGTATTTTAGTTACATTGAAAATAATAAAAATACAATACGTCGCAAGATGCAAAGATGTATAGGCGGTGTACGCGTGTAATACCGCCGAGAAATCATTTCTGAAGCTTCTGTGAAGTTCAGGTGCACAAATATTTGAGCGGAACTTCAACCAATTTTATAAGCTGGAATTCGGCCGTTACTAATGTTTCTTCATGAGTCTCTTTTATATTAGGTTTACTTTAGTATCAGCTAATCGACGATCCATTTAAACGTAAGTTACTTTCGCACACTACGCAAATTTTGGCTCGACTGGAAAAGACTTCCTCTGTTTGGGACACATACACAAACAAGAATACATCTTGCTCAAAATTATTGAAAGAGCTATTCCGTTTTTTGTTGTAAATACCGTCACACAGATTCTGTTTCTGAGATGACATGAAACAACTTGAGTCCAGGAGAACAATTTCCGCCTTAAATTTCTCTACTTGTTATATTGCCGCGAACCTTGCATTCGTTTGTTTATGTGTAGTGTTTTACCGCCCGGCCTTGCACGGCTGTGTTTTCTGTGTGCCAAGCGAATCGCAGCTACCTTTCTTTTTATGCCGCACCGGTTATCTCATTTGATAGGAAGAGTGTTTTGCCCTGTGGTTAGTGGGACTAGAATATTCTTCTGCGATCTTCAGTGTTCTCGATGCTATTTGATGGTCCGAGGAACGATCGCGCGGAAAGGCACATTCTGGCCGAGAAGTCGCCGCGCCATGCGATTAGACGACACTCGCCGTCGCACGTCACTTTGTTAACTGCTGCCTCGCCGCCTCTGTACTCTTTGAGAAGTTAGGGGAGCACAAGCCCGCTATAAGAAACTTGGTTTGCTTTCAATGCAGCTGTGTCGTATTGCGCTACGCGACAATATTTCCAGAAACTTGCTTTAGACTCGAGTCCCTTCCTGAAACCGCTTGCTACTAGTAGTATCGTAGTGCTCCTCCATCCCACTCGATGTGATTAACCACATTTTTGTTCTAATCTGGCTATATTTTACCTTGTACAAAAGACAATTGCAACTATATACCCGAACACTTACTGTGACTTATAAATATATTACGACGTGATGTTTTGGTGTACTGGCGAACACAGTTGTTTTTTAAATATCCAGCTGTTGTTTGCATTTCTGCCGCTTGCACAGAGTACTGTATTGTATCTTCGACGATGTTCGCACTTCGTACATTCCTGCTTGGTATTATTTTTGCGGTGTAATCCTAAATAAAAAAATCAAATTGATCGTCCGATTTTTTGTAGCAAGCCTGCGTCAGCAGAAGGTGAAATTTACAGTAAACTCACAGATTTTCCAGCCATTTCTGAAGCCGTCTTGTGTGGAAACGGCTTGGTTGTAACGGGTGAAGCGTTCAATAATTCTCGAATGTACGGTCATTCGTAAGAAAGACGAAGCAGCTAGACCCAATCAAGGTGAGCCTCACCAAACCAACCGCTAGGTGGCATGAAAGGCGGTGTGGCAGTCACAGCGTGGAAGGTCACAAAAGGGAAGCAGCGCTTCTCAGGAGTATAGTGGTATTACACACAATTAGGCGCACACATTTCTAACGAGTCGCTGTGTGTCTAGGACGCTAGGATGGCAGATGTTGTAAAGTGACAGAGAAACCATGCAACAAAAGGCGTAGGCACGCATAATAAATGAGTAGAATACTACACCCCCCACCTTAGGTGTTGCTTCAAATAAAGCTACGCACCAACAAGTGTGGCACAAATTCATATGCAGCGCTTGCAGCTTACAGGTTTCTGCTATCCAGTTAGGCATAGATCTAAAATAGCCTATAAGTGCGTCAGCTCACACGCTGCAGGGTGTTTTTGTTGTGACCTCGATTTATAAACAATCGTCTGGCCTATGGACTCAAAAAGCTTTGCGTGTACTTCTAAACCACCGAAGCATGTAAAATTAGCCGATATCTCCGCACCCTTCCAAATTCTCGCCCCTTTATTATGCAAAACACTGCAAACTGTGGCCACAGGCTCAACTCCTAAAATGCATGTAACATGTTACGCATCTGCGCGATATTGCGAAGCAGAATTATTGCTACAACACAGAACTTCAACATGCATGGGTGCATATAGGATTCCCAAAATTACTTCGCTCAGTGAAGGGTAACAAGTTTGTTTCTTCCAAGCAGCGCAATATACTTCGACACGTCCCTTTGAATTACAGCGGAGGCCACACTGGTCTCGAGAGGGCACCATATGGTTTGTACGATAATTTTATTCTGGGCGAAGGAACTGCGCAAAGGATTTGCTAGTAATCTGAAGTGACAACGCAGCGCGAATACATCTTCTTTGGTTAAAATTAACTTAGCATTTAGCAAAAAAATGTTTACTTACACAATAACATGACATTTTTTTGTTGAACTCGCACAGTAATATTGTGGTGCTTCCTGTACATATCTCATTTTTGCTATGTGAAATTCGGACCAACATGCGCGCAGTGTAGGGTATTTTATTTTTTGTGCTGTCTGTGAACCATTGTTACTGAAGGAACGATAACAACTCAGTCGCCGTGTCTCTGACAAGCTGCTCTGCTCCCCTATTTTAGGAGACAAATATATTCATCATTAAGTTAAATACACGAACACTATCACGTCGCCCACCAAAAAGTGACAGATGTTCGGACGATTGCCCTTGAACAAAGAATTGTCAGTTGTAGGGCGCCGAGAATCGGAGAAACAAGATTTACGCCAATTTGGCACCACTACCTCATCGTTTCATTTTCGAATCCTATAATTATAGGTGTTGTGGCTGTTCCTTGCAAGAGCGTGCATGCAGCCTCAAAGGGTAAGAACCAGCAGTCTTCTGGCAGGTAGTCTGTGCATATTAGGCATTAACTGATCCATGCCTTCACATGCAGCGGAAAGCTGAAAAGTTTAACAGGATGGAAAGTTTCGAGAGTTGGTGTTGATTCATATCGAAAACAGTTGCGGAAAGACGTTGACAAAGAAAAGAAATACACAGGACGACGTGTCTGTTTTCAAGGTGAATGTGAAAATTGTCTGTGGTAATTTCTGTTCATTTTATCCTGCAGAACACCGAAACTGTAGATACAACAACGGCGGGTGCAAGCAGATATGCGGTTCCAATACCATGGGAGAGTTAATGTGTGCCTGCCGCAATGGATTTGTGCTTCATCCTGACGGGAAGCATTGCAAAGAAGGTGAGCTAAGTAAAAATAGCACATTTCGTTAGAGGATATATTGTGTAATTAGCAGACTACACGGGTCTCACTGAACGGCTGCAACTTGTAATCAACGGCCACATGACGGATTCTTCCTGCTTATGGCCTAAACTGGCGATTCAGCTCCAATGACTGATTTACCATTACCATGATAATTTACATGTTCCCCGACTTTTTAAAACCACCGCTTGTGATTGCTGGCTTCTTTCACAATTCATCTCTCCCTATACATCTGCGCTTGAAACCATCGCTATTCCGGAAAGTTTGTCGTGACATGCTAGTGTATAAGCTTTTCTAAAGTTTCGAATGGTCTGAAATTTCCTAACGTTAACTACTTTAGATTGTTTGACAATGCAGATGTTTTACGTAGCTGCGGAAATGAATATGTGGCTCTCGTTACGACAAAACGTAGCCCTATTTTTTTTACCGTGAAGGCAGTAGGCTGAGCTGGGTGCACAAATAACAGGCACCTCATTCATAAACCTTAACAGCCTTTCACGTCAGTAATCGGCCATATGAGGCAACAGCCCAAATGCCGGTATTATTAATGCGAGATTTCGCAGTTGTGCGTGGTTTATGGCCAACCAGGGGTGCTAAGTTACCAAGACGTAATTTATTCTGTCCATCGATGGCCTATCCTTTTTCAATACTCCTACTCTCGCATTTCAAATCTCCATTGCGATGTTCATAATTCCCAAAGGTCGCTCAGTACAACAACAGGAACCGCCGAAGCAAGTGTTGCTGCTATCATGTGTTCTGCCGAATAATAACGATTTACTTTTATGTTTACGACATACTACAGAGCTTTCTGTTCATCGAATGAACTATTTTTTGTTGCTATAGCTGAACCATATTTGCTGTTTACTTCACCGAACTGTAGTGTGCAGTGAGCTTGACTTTTTTAAAAACATTCTTCATTAAAATTCATCGTTCATCGTTCATCATTCATTAACAAAATTACCGTGCTCACACGTTAATGTTTCCTGTTACGGGCTTGTCGCGAACTCATCGAAGCAAGGGTTTCTCAAATTCAGTACTTTAGTAGCGTGTACTTGGAGATGGGAATTTTGCAAAGCGGCCGACACAAAATACGCGCATCTAAGGTTCAGAAAGTCCGGAAGCTTTTAGTTACTTCTATGCTTGAGGATGAGCCGCACAGGATGTTGCAGGCTGCAATTACTGCGGCCGTCTTTCGTTTTTTTCTGGGATACGGCACTTCTGAAAGAATCACTTCGTTTTGTGGCTATTAGTGACTAAGAATAGGCGACATACTTGTTGCGCAGCTATTGAGTGGTCTCGTACAATTGCACTATAGTCATCGATGCCCATGCTCTCATTTGTGTGATAAGGACAAGCCATAGAGTGTCCACTATAATTGGGTTCCAGATGAGGTCCCCCGTGCACAAAGAAGAAAAATATTATGAGCCTAAAGTGAAAACCAATAAATAAATGACACAGAATTACACTACTAAACCTTTAAGGCGTTCTTTGGAGGCAGAACATTCCACTGCCTTCGTATCCTTGGAATGTACCTGCAGAAGAATACAAATGGCCAAAAAAGCCTTGTATGAAGATTGCTGTGAGAAGCTGCCCGAAAAACGTGTGGAGGCTGTAGAAATGAACTAACACTGCTTCCTCTTGAACAAACACGTACTTTTGGTAGATAATAACGTTTCTTTTCTAAAGCAGTGTAACTTACGCTTTTCCTTCACGTATGTCCTGTGTGGGTCGTTACGAGGAGCCTAGAACTACAATTCCCTTTGATAATATCCCTGTTACCTACAATTATAGTAGCTCTTGATGATTTATGTATCCGTGCTTGGTTACAAGATAACCTATACTTGCGAATGCACGAGCTGGGAACTTGAGTGTGTTTTCTGCGGATGTCCAGCAAAACCTTAGCATAAAAAAATAGGACCCAAAAATTGAAAATGTAGCTCAGTGAGGACTTCTTTTATGATGCGTTTAACGCTGCAACAAGGAAAGTGAAGGTTGCAATAAAACAGCCTAAAGAAGGTATCCAGGCATTGCGGATGGCACGCTTTGACCTAATATTCACTTATTAAACTGATGGCAGGAATGAGAGAATTCGAAGGAACAATCAATGCGTTATCACCGACGTTTGCAATAATAAAATATCATCTTCTTTACAGTAAAAATATCTCGAGGTTTTCAAGAAAATAACTGAAGGCATGAAATGTTATCTTTTGATTTTGATTACCCAAATTTACAATATTGCAATGGTAATATTTTTTTATTTGGCCGACCATGGGCATACAAACAATGCAAAAGAAAAGAAAACAGGTATTTCTGAGACCAATAGAGAAGAAATGGAGGGGGTGCATAAAAGAGAGAAACGCCACTCGTGTCATATGATACGAATCAAAACGTTTTAGAGCTTCTGCCATGGCATTTACTTCTGCCATGGCATTTACTAAACCAGAGCAAAGCTCAGGCCTTATTTTCGAGGTTTTGATGTTCTATGTTACAATTTTATTCCTCATTACCATGAGGTACGATCGGACTACGATATTTATAAAGGGAAAGGGAAGAGGAAATTTACAAACTGTTTTCGCAAGCACTGTGTGTGCAACTACAGACTTGAGAACAAACAAATAAAGGTATTTAATACAACAAGGAACATCTAAATAAAACCTGTAAGTTAAGAAATATGATACAGCCGTCCTATCTATCAAAGTGAGAATTATTCAGACGTTAGCCTCGCCAGACATCCTAATTACCACTGTAGTTCCCCCGGGCACAAACTGGTTTCAAGTCATCGGTGCTAACGAGAACGGGTAGTTGGTGTGATAGAATTAGATAATCAGTTGCATTGTTTTGCACAAAAAAATGACCAAGAAAGAGTCTGTTCAGAAATCACACATTGTCTAATCGCAGCCAGTGTTGCGGAGTTACCACTCCGGAATTGGAATGATTCCGGATTCATTCCACCTTTTCGAGACACCGGAATGGAATGGGAATGGAATGAGGACAATGCTTGGATGAATGGAATGGGAATGGAATTAAGCTCATTTTCCCCGGAATGGGAATGGAACGGGGATTTTTAGACGACGGCGTCACCCTTGCTGGCACCTTCCGGCTAGTTAATTATTCTGTGGCGACGACTGCGTCGGTATATCTCCAAGGGAGTACCGGCGACGAAAACGAGAACTGATACGCGGCATCTCGATTAACTGACCTGTGCCACTGGTCTGGCCGGTGGCACCGTTAGGTCGGCTTTTCGTGCTTCGGCAGAATTTTTGAGGCATAGCTTTCTCTCTAGAATTGTGCGTGGCGCCGATGGCAGACCAGCGTCTCTCTCAGTGGCAAGCGCCGTGTGGCCAAGCCAGCAGGCGGGGAATAGCAACGAGAAGCAAATGGAGAAAGGGAGGGGGAAGGGGCAGGGGGATACGAGCAGCGCGCATCCGAAACCGCCGTGTTTCTCACCGCAAACTGTCGCTGCGAGCGAAATCTTGGAGCTAACAACACAGAATGTTCGCGCGTGAAACATGAAACAACGAGTGTGTTTGGCGCTGTCCTCCAACCCTAAGCCGACGTGGGCATCTCGCGGGAATACGGCGCCAACCTGTCTACCGTCTATCCGTGTGTTGCAGAGGGGCCCATAGGCTCAAGTAAATCAAAACCAAGGCAGCAAAAACAAAATTGTGGGTGAGGGATATGCGTGCCCGGCCCCCACCATAAGCGTAAGAAATGAACTTCGGATATGTTCGATATGTTTCTGAGCATTCTACCTCCATGATGCTACGGCGGCTACGGTAGTGGGCAGCCGGGATATACCATTGCACTATATATTATACAAGAAAATGCAGATCCATCAGCTGCCGAAAGGCGTAAGTTTCTAACAGTTCCGGCTCCAATAGCGCGCTTTTTGCGAGTGCTTTGACAGCTTTCAGCAGTGAGACACCGTGCTTTGCTTCTATCCGAGTGGGCGGCCCTCTCGTCCAGTTGTGCCAAACTTGTTCGTGGTTTGGTTGCTGTGCTTCTGTGCGCATGACCTTGCGCTGGGTACAAACGTGCCTGATTACTGAAGCCTTAGTCGTTGGCTTGACAGTTGGAGCATCGCCACTATTCGGGTAGGAAGGCCTCATTTCAAACTTTTAATCAGGTCCTCGTGCATATTGTTTGCGCGTTTGTAGAGACAAAGTGCTTGACCATGCTTCTTCATTTTGTCAAGGCTCCCATCACGGTATGGTTCTGTCATTTGAATGAGGGGGTCATAAATATTGTCCTGCATTGAACAGATAGGGCTTAGGTAGTGCCAGGGCAATAAACAAGCGAAATGGAGGTCAACGGGCAGGCAGTGGCGACCTTCCTACGGGGAATGCAAAACGTGTTAACGGTGTTTCGTGTCACTGCCCTCCCGTATCTCTCGTTGGCGCAGCAGCTCTAGCGCTCGATGCTGTAAATTCCTTTAAAAATTCATCATTTCGAAGGCGTGTAATGAGCAAGCTCCGCGCAAATGCCTGTCAGTTATAAGGTAATAATTACGCTGGTATGACGGTATACGCAAAGCAGATGCATGGTAGCGGGCCACAAACTGTGCCACAAAACGGAAAAAGCAGACATCAACGTAATGGCTGCTTCATCTCGTGTCCCACAAGAACAAACCATTAAAACATGCTAATATGCAAATACTATAATAGGTTGTGGGATCCCGCTATTTATGCAAAAAGGGGCAGTCTGACACTGCCCCTTTTAAAGCGACAGCTTTTTGCGGGGCCGATCACATTCTGTCAAAAAATACATTACCCCTTGTAACGGTTGCTCAACCAAAAAACTCCGTCTCTACACAAAAAGCGCGCGCGTGAAACTGGGGACCGCAAACTAAGTTCTCTGAAATTGGGCTTCCATTGTGTCAAAACGCTTACTTGCAAAAATCACAAAAAAAAACGAACGGTTCTAAATGAGACACATGCGTTGATCATGAAGAAAGGGTACAACAGTATACCTTTATCTCATAAACCCCGTAACGGTGTTCCTTTAGACCGTTCATAATGGTACTTACTTCATGCACGAACAATCGCCGCATAAGTTCGTTCTTCACTTGCTGTTTGGGTGCTTGAAGGTTTGACTATCGGTTAGGTGCACTTTCAGCGAAAGTTGGGCGCACTTTTAGCTTTTACGCTTCTTTTTACTTTCGTTAGGAAGGGGCGAAAATTTTTTGCATTGGGTAGTTGTTCTGCACAAGATATGTAAACATCGTGTTACCACCTCCCAACTTCGGTGACAAGTGACAAATTTTGCATACGTTGGCCGTTTCCAACCCGTATGATAACGTCAGATTCATGTTGCGCTCCTCGGTAACTCGATAGTGCACGTGAGGCAGTTTTTACGTTGAAGAATTAAAGGAATGGAATTGAACTTCCCGTTCATTCCAGGAATGGGAATGGGCTAAATTCTGTCATTCCGAGGAATTGGAAGGAATGGAATCACGACAAGTTTTAATTCCTCGGAATGGAATTGGAATGGAATGGGGATGCCCATTCCGCAACACTGATCGCAGCTGTCATATTAAGGTAAACCTTTTCACAAACCTTCAGTTTTAAATGCCGTAAAGAAAAAACATACTCCACAGATGATAAAAGCAGGATCTTCAATCTAACATCAGAATTTTAGCACACTGTTTGCTCAAGCTCGATGGGTGCGAAAAACTGGTACTTCCACTTGAATTCATGCTGAAAAATACTGAAAGAGACTGAAATATTATAATATATTCAATTAAACTTTGCACAAATATTTTCGCATAGCACTCAGGCAATGTATCGGGTTTACCGCTTATTGCTCACTTGTTTGACTGAGCGGACGTAGATGCGGCACCAATATATAATTTTATATATAAAATATCTGCTGTTCTGCAGATAATGACGTAGCGATTACAGAATCACTTGATCTCTGCGACAATGGTTTCCAAGCGGGAGGTATATTTAGGTTGTAAGAACCTTTACGCACAGCTACAATTGCACATAAAGCGGAAAAAAAGCTGTGCCTTCCTTGAACGACGTGGGTTATTTCAATGCAAACAGGTCTTAGGAAAGCGCAAAACAATCAAAGCCTTTTCTGAAGAGAAACCTGGTTCAAACTTGAAGATTTCCCGTATGAAACCGCAGTTGATTTGAATGTCCAAATGAAATTGCTTCTACGTGTCGGAATTGCGCGGTTGTACAAAAAACAGAATTTCCCCATGGGATAAACCTCGGCTTCACAATGCAAGAGAAGCCAGTTCAATGTCTGAGTGCGCGAACGTTATTTTTTATTGAGTCGCCTGATGTGCGTTTAAACGCGAAGTGTATAGCTGGGTGTCCTGTAGAGAGTTTCGCACGAAGAACGTCTGACACCACAAAACACTTTGTTGTAAGAAACTGTTCGCGTATACAATTGCATACTCAAATTTTGAGCTGGCGGTAGTTTACTCGGCTGATAAAGAATGCGGGGTAACTATACGGGGCCTATATGTAACAAGAGAGACTAAAAACAAAACAAAATAAAGCGACTGAGTGCAAGATATGACTTCTTTTACTTACAGCCTCCTGTGTATCATTTTAAATGCGTAAATCATTGGGATGAAAAAATTTAGAACGGGATAAAAAAACTTAGAAACTATGCTTTTTCAACACTACAATAGAAGCTTCGGCAAATGAACACTTGTATATATTCTTCACCGCCCCTTCTGCTTAGCAAAATAAGGTAATTAAAAAAAGGTAAACCAAATGTATACTTCAAGCCAATCACAGTCGCTCCTGCCCTACCGTGAACGGAAAGGGAGGGCGCCGTTATCGCCAGTTGAAGGCCATCTCTGTCATGGGTAGGTCGCGTTTTATTCGCACCTCCGAAGAGGAGGCAGCTCTGTAACAACGACAACGGGAGCGGGTCCGTAATCGTGCGCGTGCTCGACGAGCTTATCCTAGATTTCTACAACAGGAAAGTCATGCAAAACGCAAATGACAGGTCACTGAGCGAATCGGCAGGCAGGTTTCGGCATTTGGCATGACAGCGAGTTTTATAGGAGATCGGTAGAAGGCTTCACGGGGCTGTAAAAGGTTATTTCTGTACACGGTAGAGAAGTGGCTACTTTGTTTCATTCACCGCTTCGCACAAAGCGCCAATAGTGTTTTCTGGTCAAACCATTGACGCTGTCATGATTGCTGGCTTTATCTGCGGAACTGGATTCCGGCATCCTTTTTTTTATTCTAGTGAATACTTCGAAACCAATCTCGAAGAAGGTGACAGCCATTAACTCGATGGAGAGACGAAATAGAGAAATTCTGGGGCAAGATATAAACTCACGCAGCGCACGATCGGAGCAGTTGGAGTTCAGTGGGAAAGGCCTTCGTCCTGCACTGGGCCTTAGTACGCTGATACTGATGATGATAACATCCTTTCTGTTGCGGTTGCTATTATTGAATCCTTTCGCGCCTACTCGGTCTGCATTTGCTTCCCGAACCTCTTTACACATTGACGCAGAGGGGGTAAATGCAGCAAGAGCCAATGCTGTTTCCGCTTCCGGAGCTGTGCGAAGGCAGCTCGGGAAGGCAGCACCGCTACAAGCTGGATGCCACGTCACGTTCTGTAGCTCTATTCCCACTGATATACAATGCGATTTCTTCCAAAATGCGCAATCTCTTATTGAAGAAATACCGAGCCACACATGCTAAAACACGCAAGATTGCGACTTAATATCCAATTGCTCTCACCGAACTTGACACGCAATACCTGCGCCCTTTTCGATTGCCTGATGCCGGAAAAAGGATTCATTATTATAAAGAGTTTCATGGTAACAAACCTGATACTCATAAGGAAAAATATAAAAAATACGATTATTATCCAGTCGGAATCATGTGGAGAGTGCGTTGGGCACATTATTAGCTTTTACGCAAGATTTGCCCTCACTCTGTACAGAGAAAAGCTCGTTCAAAATTACCTTTTGTATGGAGCGCATCTACCCGTCAAATCGTCCGCATCGGCTTCTGTGACGCAATTTTATTCGGCATGGCCCAGTTTTTTATTCCCTAGCATGTATACCCATTGCAACCTTTTCAGCAACGAACGTGTAAAAAGAGAAGATCAGAACACTTTTTAGGGACAAAGCTCCTCTTGCTCAGGCCCTGTCCCGTCCCTCGTTGTTGCTCTACACGTTAGCATGATGATGGCTGTGGTCGGATTCTCATAGGGATTGGCCAAACAAAGATTGGCCGAAGAGGTCAAAACGTTCAATGCTTTCGTTGCTACCCAACAAGGAGGAGAGGAAGAAGAAGAGGTTGTGCAGAAGGTGACGGCCAAGGTGGCTAGAATGTCACACAACGAATTCACCAACTTACCCAAGGAGATTCTCATCGTCCCAAACAAGCCCTACATAATCACCACAAAAATTGACGCCGCCAACGGGCTTGTCAACGGAGCGGTGGAAAGCTTGACGTGTCGAGTCTTTATATGATGTGTGGACGAATGTTTCACGGTTTTACCGATAAGCATTTTAGCTTCACCCCTTTCATCATCATTCACTTCGTGGAGATGGCGGGTTTTTTTTCACCGTATTTTAGGAGAGATGGTGACACAGCGCCGTCGATTGAGCCTTGTCGCAGTAATGTCACAGATTTGAGTTGGCCACGTATATGCTATCTAACTCGCGAATGTCTTCCATACAAAACGCCAACTAAATGCGTCTTTTCTATTTCCTACTACCTCTCGAACTCTTCAGCTAATATCTTTGCACTCCAATGAGGGACATGGAAGGGGAATCATCAAGTCAAGTCAATTTTTCTGCGTTCCACGACTCGCGTGTGTTCCTCTGGAACCCTTCGCTACTGTGAGGCTTCGAGTGCGGAGACAAGGCCTTGGCTCATGCGTGTGCGTGTTAAATATTTTCGGGTCAACACCGGGTTTTAAACACGCAATTATGTCTCCATATCAATTGCACTTGTATTCCTAATTTATAAATTGTGCCACTTCTGTATTGTTGTTTTGCCTCAAATAAGACTGCTGTTCTATTTTGCTATTCAACTTGGACTGTTACAAAATGCATTTCAAGGTTGAGTGGCTAGAAAAATTGTGGCCTATATAGCCTTCTCGTTCAAGCATTTCGTCAATCTTTGCCTGGATGGCTGAATGCAAGGAAGGACAGACAGCCAGACAGACAGACGGACAGATGGACAGACGGACAGATGGACAGACGGACAGATAGACGGACAGACAGACGGACAGACGGGCAGACAGACAGACAGACAGACAGACAGACAGACAGACAGACATAATGAGGCAGGCAAGCAGACAAAATCTCCTGAATTAGGTAGCCGAAGAACGACTATCGGTTTAGAAATCACGCTCGTATTTTTGGATAAAATGCCGCGGTGTTTTCTTTCCCTAGAGTCATCAAATTTTGATAAATAACAATTATATCTAATTCTCTCCAAAGCAGGAATGGCCACCATGGTGCAGTACCGGCCACAACCTCCCGTGAATACCGGAAGATGATAGGTGTAACATTAAGGGACAAGAAGGAGCGGAGTGGGTGAGGGAACAAACGCGTGTTAAGGACATATTAGTAGAAATAAAGAAGAAGAAATGGACGGGGGCAGGGCATGTAATGCGAAGGCAAGATAACCGTTGGTCATTAGGGGAACAGAGTGGATCCCTAGATAAGGCAAGCGTTGCAGGAGGCGGCAGAAAGTTAGGTGGGCAGCTGAAATGAAGACATTTGCCGGGATAAATTGGCCGCAGTTAGCACAGTACCGGGGTATTTGGAGAATAATGGGAGAGGCCTTTGACCTGCAGTGGGCGTAGATAGGCTGATGATGATGATGATGATGATGATGATGATGATAAATTCTAATGCTGTGGTTACTGCATGCCAGAATGCCTTGCATGATTTACTTGGCCGAAATTTTATGTTTGACTGCTCTTCTTGTATGACGTAACGCGGGTTTTGCAGGTCATAAATGTCAATAAATGGGCAATTCCAAATTCTCCTTGAACACTCATTTTTTCTGTGTCGCCAAGATACGGTCTTTGCAAAAGTAATTGTACGAGCATGGACCACCGATTATCCGGAACAAGGCAAACTTTCGTGCTTCTATTACGGTTCTTTGCCTAATGGCTGAAGTCGTCTTTCTCGGTACTCCACGTGTAGACAAGTATGCAGAGGTTGAGGTTGTCGAGTGGTCATAGGGTACAAGTCTGAGCCGCGTACTGGGCCCTATATAAGTCCGTCTAGTTTCGTTTTCTCTCTCGGAGGCGGCGCAAGGGAGCACGTGTAGAGGCTATAAATAAATAAAGGCGATTACAATCCGTTTTTTCAGCAAAACAATAGAATCAGGTGCGTCATAAGCGCTTCACAGTTGTGATATAAAATAATTTATTTGTTCTGGCCAATTCACTCTCCCACCCAACTTGACCCTGTGTGACGTATGCTCCTGCTTTCTGGCGACGCATTGTGCTGTGAACTTGATTTATGCTTTTTTTGTCTATAACTAACATCCTTACACCCTCTCAAAACCCAAAAAATACACTTTTCGAGAGGGTGCACTTACGATAAAAGAATTCACACGGGTGTATTCTCGTGTTTTTGCTAGAGGGTAATGGTGTTACAAACGATAAAAATTCTTAAGGGTGCTCTTCTTTCTGTTTATTTCGCTATGTTATGGGGGTGTTACTTATAAAGTGATTTACACCGTTAAAAGTGTAAATGATTTTAGAGTGCGTTATCACAATTCTTCTCACCGAGTCGTGTCCATTTTAGGGTCGTATGGTGAATGCTTTTTCTGCCGGGAACGATATTCCTCTTCTGAACTAGCGACTCCTCATTCTATCACATCGGTGCTGGCCAGGTCACCCGTGCATACCCACTACTTACATCGTCGTCTTTGATGACATTGCAATGGTAGCACCGATGAGGAGGCAGCATCGAGAAAGCTGAGCTAGGAATGCTTGGAGGCGTTTTTGTAATGCAATTTTGAAGCACTTTCGGCGATAGAATCATTGCGGAAATGTTCTAAAGCCGTATTGAATTGAGTAAAGGCCAGAACGGCCCTGGTGGGTGATAGTATCGCTTAAACTGAGGCCACATTGGTCATAAGAGGTAGTGTTTCAGAGATGTATATTTTATTTAGAGGTTCAAATTTCTGTTTAAAATATCAAGGTGAATTTAGGCTATACTCTTTTCATAGAGAGTTCTAAAATTTTTTGTGAATGCGATTTATAAGATTGTACAAAAAGGCAGAACAAAAAGCAAACATAAGTGTCGTTGCTGCACGAGGTTTTTCTGAAACCGATGCAGAGTAATATGGCTGTGCTGTATAATACGCTGACATTTGGTTGCTTGCACAGAGCGGGCTAATTTAATCAAACATGTGCACTCGCACTGCTGTGTATTGCAATACTTCGAGAATAGATTGTTCAACTCTGCCGCTTTATAATACTCATGCGATTCGACTGTATCTTGTATTGAGTGCAATGCATGGCTACACAATTTTGTAGCCTAGTGAATGCCAAGAGCTCTGTATGAGCAACGGTCCCTAATTACGTAATTCAGTAACTAATTCTACCACAATAGTATTGTATTGGTTGCTTACTTCAAAAATGTCTGACTTGAAAACCAATCTGAGTGTACCGCAACAGTTTTTGTGCGTCGCACGCAGAAACCTCCGCTGGAACGATCGTGCAATTCACCAGTCGCGCCCATCCCAACGGCTCGCTGATATTTTCGTGGAACTGGCACGATGGCGTGGTACCCAGTGACTTCTCTGGCTTCTACTTCAAAGAATCGTCACCGGACCGCACATCTGTGATAACACTACCGCCTACAGCGACAAAATTCATCGCTGACCACCTGCGTCCGTACACCGAGTATGATATCACGCTGTGGCCGATCTACAAGTCCAAAGGTTCTTTTGATGAAAAGTTGGGGAAGCCGGTAACTCTTATCGTGCACACTCCGGCTTCAGGTGAGGATGTGTTAAAAAAAAGCTTACCAGCACCCAATCTTTGTTTTAAAAAAGCCTCACTCCGGAGCATATCACGCTATTCATAGCAGTGCTTCCACTGAAAAAAAAATTTGATATTTTTCGCAGCATGGGGTCAGTGGCTAAGACGTTGTGCTGCTGAACCCATGGACGCGAGTTCGTTTCCAGGCTGCGGTGGCGTATTTTGGAATACCAGCGTGTCCGAGATTTTGCCGCAGATTACAGATACCCGGGTGGTCATAATTATTGTGGAGCCTTCCACTACGGCGCGCCTTATCGCCTCTCTAGCCTTGGCGCGTTAAACGTTCTAATCAAATCTTAGGATACTTTCTTGCAAAGTTCATTGCTGTAGTAAAAAACGTTAACTAATCGACGCGCCATATGTGTCGCATCCTGCACTGCCACAAGTATTTCTCAGTATTCCGATTCCTTGCGCGCCGCTAACAATTATGTGAAGCTTATTAGACTGAATGGTATTCAATAAAACCGGATATCATATTTCATGCCCATTTACCAAAAAGGCCAATTTTACAGTATGAGGCATAAGACACTCTCTTTATACCCTGATCAAAATTGCCGCAATAGCAAGAGAGAAATTTTTGAAACAAAAATTAGAACTAGACAATACAATACCATAGCTCGAGGGTAATCAAGGGTAAACCATAAAGTTTGAGGAGACAATAATAATAAGCATTAAATATTTTGCAACTGCTCCCTCATCCGACTTCATTGCACTGCATGTTCCAACCATCGCAGTTGTGCAAAAAGGTTTTTTCAGTTGACGCCAGAGCTGGGGTAATACAACCAGGCCTTTCGGAAATATAATACAATATAGATGAGGCAAACAAGCACCAATGACAGCGCATGCGTATGCTTCCGAATAATAGAATTATACAAATTAAAATTCTTAAATTTTCGGCCTAGCACAAGGCGGGAATAGGTTTCCCATTTTATCAACCTAAAAATACCATCCAATATTTTTAACTATAATAAGCACCTAATATAAAATAGACCTCTACAACGGAAGCGAAGCTTTTAAAATATAATTAAACCCAGAACAGTTAAACCTGGATGTAACGAAGTTTAGAAAAGTTCACAATTTTGCGTTACATGCAGGTTTTCGTTAGATGCAGATTTTATGCTTAGGCTAACGGGAATTTAGCAGAAATGACGCCAAAATCGTACATATCAGTGAAGGTGAACTTATATTTAGTTCACAGTGAAGGTAGATTTATTTGACAGTGATAAACTGCATGAGTTGGGTCTGCTGCTTTCCGTCGAACTTGGGCATCTACAGTGCGCCCAAGCTCACACGTGTGAACGTGTGAGGGCCTAATCTCACACGTTCTGGAGCCTTTCTCCACCGTTTTCAGCACGTTATCTTTTTTGTTTCGTTTCTCGGCAACGCTTTTTTGCTACTATTGTGACAGCAACCCAACAAGCATTGCTAACTAAATGAGCGCAGTAATTGCGTTTTAAGTGCCTATATGTTGCCTGCAATATATCTGGAGTTTTTTCGCTAAATAATGGGGACAGTTACAACCAGTGCCCGCGGTTACAGTAGTTTTTGAACTGTTCTTGCTATATAAAGTTCTTGTTCAAGTATCCTCAACTTTTCGCGAGAAGCCAGAATCGAGAGGCAAGCGGGTACCTTTTGGAAGCCTCTGTATTTGCCCGTAGCTACGCGTGGCTGTTTGGATCCGCAAAGCCGCGGTAACACCGTGACCATGGGCGAGCTTCGATGACAATACGGCCGCCTCGAGTGCCCCGCCCTTAAAAAGAGGTCAAGAACTTGAAGGATTTAAATTTTCAGAAAAAATGACGTTCTCTGGGTTATTATAGGTCACCTTGTGGTCGGCTTGGTGCATGTTTAAACGTGGAAAAACTCAATAGAAACATCACAAACACCTACAAAATGACCCCTAACTGTGTTATGGTCCGGCCCTCTAAGTCTACATCCTGTCTTACGCACTCTTTTATCGCGTGTTTTTTGTTGTTGAAGGAATATATTTTCTCATGTAGCCAATTTTTTGTAAAAATGATCTAAAGCCCGCTTTTAAATAAAACAAAAATTGTTTGTAGAACTACAAAACATGTTATTTTGTGTAGCATTCTTTACACTACAAATATAGCATCATGTGGCTTATGGACGGATGGTTAAAATGAAAATTTCTGCTTGAATAAAGCTGACGCACGAGCATTACCTTTTAATTACCATGACTTACAAACATATTAACGAAAGCGTGCACTAATATCGGCAATTATATACCTCGAGAGCATCTTTTTTTTAGAGCAATATACTATGTCTGCAGTAGTGTTGTTTTCTAAAGTAAAAAAAACCCTCAGAGAAGAGTTTTTGTTGTAGTCGGTGGAGGACATATTGAAAAATGCTGTATACTAATGCCGCATTCACCTTCTTGTATACATATAGATTTCAAGGTAATATATGTCTGCAGAGAATGTTTCTACCCATTACATGCAGAAACCTCCGAAGGAAAAATTGTGCATTTCAACAGTCATGCCCAGCCCAACGGGTCGCTGATATTTTCGTGGAAGTGGCGTGGCGGCGTGGCACCCAGCAAACTCTCGGGCTTCTACTTTAAGGCAACTTCACCAGACCACAGCTTTCTAGTCACTCTACCACCCACGTCGACAAGCTTCACTGCTGACCAGCTGCGTGCTTACACCGAGTATGATATTGGATTGTGGCCGTTCTACAAGCCTGAAGATGACTCTGATGAAAATCTCGGGAAGCTAGTCCCGCTGAGCGTGCACTCGCCTGCTTCAGGTGAGCTTTGAAATATTAACACATCGGGAACAGCACTGATTGCATGGTATGAAAAATCAAACGCAGCATGGCCTCAGCACATCCACTCCTTCCGGCTGAAGAAGTAAACAATATTTTAGCAAAAAAAGCTCATAGGATGTTTCTGTAAACCGGCATTGCTCAAGTAAAGAAACGCAAATTAGTCAGCTGGGAATCAGGTTTGCATCCTTCACTGCTTCAAGAATTGCTCCTCGACTGCTCTCAACCGATCAAAATATATTCTCTGCTTTTTGTTCATGTTAAATAACAACACAGCTCTCACCGACCCTTTTCGTAATGAAAAAACGTAGTTTTATGTTACCTTCGACAAATAAAACCAGATACTGATACAGGTACGTTGTGAAACCTCCCAAAAAACTTCAGTTACCACTGTGAATGTCTACCTTAGTGTAATGAAAGTATGAAAACTCTACCGGTGTGAAAAATTGTGTAGAAAGATAAAAATTACTAATAAACGTACTCGGAAACCGAAAAATATATCAACATATATTTCCGAAAACAGCCAGCCGCCCTATCGAATACTCTCAACGCAATGTGAACGCGGGCAGGGATCACGTCAACCTTTTAATTCATCGACGATCTCATCACGTCACTTTGCTGACTGCTTCTTAGACATTTAAGATTTATTAAGTTTATTGTGGCGCAGACGTTTGCTTCAGTACACTGTTATCCTCCCAAACACCTTTCCTCGTCTTCGGCTACGTGACATCCAGTAAATGTGTTGAACGACGCACCCTCAATGCTATCTACACCTTCTGAAAACCGCCAAGAAAGGGGAACGCAACCCAGCCCCATAGGCGAGGTATAGCACCCTGTTTGGCGTACCAAAAAAAGAACATAAGAGGACGACTTGCGATACCACCACTATGGTACAATAAGCCATTTGACCAACAGCCGTGTATCAGCTCCGCAAACCGTCACAGTTCCGGGGATTGTTCGCACTAGACAAGGATGATTGGTGGGAAAAGCTGTAGCGCGTATTTTCAACATGGTGGACGATGAGAAACCCTTAGGAATGTGTTGGATTGTTTAGAAAATGCAACTATAAATGGATAAAAACCAGGAGAGTACACAAACTACCTAGAGCCTGTTCATGTTTGCCTATGAAAAAGTATTCGCTATTGTTGCGCGAAGGAAGGATTCTCGCAAGGCCTAAAGAAATATTCTCTTTCATTCGTAGAAGAAATGAATAGACTTTCTCTGGGACATTATTCTGAGAATACGAAAAAGAGAATTCTGCGTTTTCTAAGAGGTGATGCTAAAAAGGAGCTGTTCCCTAGGCTGAAAGCCGGCGCTCAGTTCCTTGCCGAAGCAGCAATAATTGAGAAAAGTTTTAAAACCAGCAGTATGGGGGGAAAGTTGACGCCTTGAAACCAAACTCCGTCGATTCTGTTAGAGGTTCTAATATCATGCGAGATGTCATCCATGCCATAGCTCGCGAAGACGTCCGCAAACTCTTCCCTACGAAGGCGCAACCTTAAGTCAATACATTATCCGGTGTAGTCGAAGAGAAAAGGCAGCATGCGTCGTCGTAGGCAGCATCCACTGTGTCGCCGGAAACACGATGACAGACTCAAACTATGACATAAACTAGTGTATTTTACTATAGGGATTTTTTGGTGTTCGTTGTCGCGGAACAGGGATATACCAGCATCCATCGTATGTAGGCCGACCACCTACACTGAAAACACCATCGTTTGGAAGACTAACGTGGTTCCCATAACGGATCACTCTTCGCTCTGGTACTAATGCGGGAAAGCGCGAACCTATTGACAGTTATCTATATACAAGCGAGTCGGACAGCGAGGTTCCCTGTTGGCGCCGCCTCCTCTCTGTTTACTGGACGACTCTCCTACGACATGGGCGATTACCTCCCCCACAACTGCCGACGTTCGGCGCGTTCCAGCTGATAGTTGTGGTCGTTTCCTTACGGATCACCCAGCTTCAGCAGCAACGCTAAATTCTCAAGTGGAAGATCTCCAGTCCACTTAGAGAAACTAAAAGCCGCAGTGTCTGCTGGTTACGTTACACCACAGCAAAAAATGCAAAGCTTCCAAGGAGCCAAGAATGCTCCAAACACCACACCCTTGCAGCGATATTAATCCGACGTGCCCTGTAACCCTGACCTGAAGTTCAGAAGTTACGGCGAGCGAGTGTGGCGACATGTACCGGTTGTGTTTCAAACAGTTTAGAGACGCCAGATCCGCGAGGTTATACAAACAACTGCAAGCGTGGTCCAGAGCAAGAAACGCTGCCTGAATGAACCCGAAACTTAAAAGCGACTACTGCGACGTGAAAATATCTGTCGACACTGTTGACGTAGTTTCACTGACAAATAAGGAGTCGACGACTCAGTCATCAAGAGATTATACATGTATATGGTGAAAACGTTTGCGAGTTGGGACGCAGCAGGAAACTACGTTGTCACGCCAAGAGAAGCCTCTACGCCACGCGCCATCATTATGGAGAGAGAGTGTAAAGTTTTATGGAGAGAAAGCTCTCATAGTGTGGTTGCCGCTCGGTGGTTAGCCTCTTGGTAAAGGCAACCCTTGTCTTCCCTGGCTGTCACGATCCTCCCACCGGCAGGCGCTGGGAGGCAAGGTTGGAGCTGGTCAGCTGGTTCACCCACTGCTCTTAAGTTCGAAGGGGATTTAGTGTCCCTTTGGGGCACACCAACAGCATCCGAGGAATTTGCGCAGCAAGCCCGCGTCCTAGATTCCTTGGCGCATCAATGAGCCCTGCACATATAACAAACAAAACGAACACCGAAATTGCTCTGCTAACAAAGGGAATGAATATTTTGATAAACAACGCTACAATATATGTCCTTTAGAACATGTAAATGCATTTTGCTCGTCGGTTTCGCCATTATGCTCAGAGAAAGCTGTTACCAGCGTAGAGCCCTCAGGAGTGCTGGTGACTAGGTTACCTCGACTAAATATTAAACCCTCAAGATAGTGGTCTACCGTCCGGTGGCAGTTCCGGACACCAACGCTATTGTGGAGAGAAACCAAAGCTGGCTTCTGGAGAATGCTGTATTTGTCATACGAAGCATTACACGCTTCAAGCACAAAAAGTTATTTTGTTAATAAATTTCACCAAGGAATATCAGCATGAGAACAGAGACATTCGACTGTGTTCCACGAAGAAATTCAAAACCAAGTAAAGTGATTCCCGTCACCGACTGTCCAGACGAATTGGGTATTGCATTGAAGTATATTAATTTCTACCGCGTGAAGCAGAGGCAATCACAAAACAAAGCCGAAAAAGTTTGTAAAACGCTACAGGGAGAGTTTTTTTGTCGACTTCAAAGCTGTGTCACATGTAAATTGCAAAGCTCCTAATTCTTACGAAATACAGCGCACGAGCAACGGGGCAGTCACATTAAGGCGTGTCTACGCGCGGCCCGCAAGCTATTGTGATAGCGGCTGAAGACATTATTGACAGACACTATACAACCGTTCAAGAGCCGAGGGCTGCTCCGGAGTCTGCTTGCACAAAAAAGGCGGTGCAGTGAGGTTACAGGCTGACTGCGAAAAGC
The DNA here is from genome assembly GCA_013339765.2 of Haemaphysalis longicornis. NCBI lineage: Eukaryota > Metazoa > Arthropoda > Arachnida > Ixodida > Ixodidae > Haemaphysalis > Haemaphysalis longicornis. Next base: position 159,249,322 of record CM023454.1, read on the forward strand.
TGAAGAACATCACGAAAAAATAGTTAAGAGTCGTCGGCAACGCTCTCAACCAGCTCTGTCATGCCAAGTACTTCTCCTTAAACCTGAAAATCGGCTTCTGTAAAAACAAAGTGGATGAGAAGGACCGTGATAAACAGTCCATTTACCGCCGGCCTTATCGTGACGTGGTTTGAAGTGTAGGGTGACGCCTTCTGAAGTGCGCATGGCACCAGCAAGGTTACAAACACTTATGAACACTGTGCTAGCTATCCTTAAGTGGTACAACCACCTAGTCTATGTCGACTACGTTGTTTTATTTTCTCAGATGTTCTACGATCACTTGGTAAGTCGTAGACGGTGCACGACGCTATCCGTACGTCGAGGTTAACGTTTAATACTAAGAAGTGCCGCTTCTCGTACGAGGAACCGAAGTTTTCAGGCCGCGTCATCAGCGCTAAAAGAGTGTTTCCTGACCCAACAAAAACTTCGGAACTACTTACTTTCCGAGACTAAATGACAACAAATGCGTGTGGTGACTAGTTGTACTGTGCGCGTACTACCATCGCTTCCTACCAAACTTTCACAAAAAGTCGAACATCTCATGCGCTGCACAGAAGCAGCGTTTTGTGTGGCTCGAAAGACCAACAGCAGGCGCTGTCTCCGTGCTTCAAAATGACCTGCAGCGCGCGCCAGCGCGTGCATATTTCCAAGAGTATGTCGAGAAAAAATGTATGTTGAGAAAAGAGTAGGAAAAAAAATTGTAGGCTTGGATTCTATACTCGCTAAAAGCACTAGAAGGGCTGCGAAAAAGTAATCGCCCACCGTTGCAGTCAGTCCAGTCCAGGCTTATAAAAATGAGTGCCAGGCCATATTAACCGCTATTTCGCAATTTGATTTGAGGAGATAAATAAACACCTGCCGCTGTGTCGGCTCGTAATCCTTAAGGGCCCCTCTGGTTGTCTTGAACGATCGAGTCTGTGCCGGTAGCAATTCCACGTTACCATGTTCCACAAAACCGGTAGAAAACTAAAGCAGGAAGACGGCCTCTTCTACGGCTCCTTTGCACCAATACCCAGAAGAAGCCTATAAAGACTGTACGTAATTCCTCACCGCCACGGAGAGACAGCTCAGCGCCCAGCAAGGTGCAGTGCCTGGGCAGGAAGCCGCGAACGACCACCATAACAGACAGAACACCGCCATGCCTAGATCTTTCTTACAAAAAATTATTGCCTTCCACCGCAAAAATTACGTCCTCATCAAAAACTGTGTAGACCACAGAAAAACTAAGTATTATGTTCTCCTCATCACCGCAGGGCTTTTAACATACTTTTTGGAAGTACGCCAAGAATACCCACTTTGCAAAAATCTTGGAGCAGCTTGTATACTGAAGAAATCGAAGCGCAACACTACTCCCTCCCCCTAAAACCCGACGTCACCCACTACATACCAACTTACAGCAACTTCCACAGACAAAAAGCACCGATTGCGAGCCCCGGAGAAATCCTAAATCACTACACCCAGCGTTGAGGCCTTTCGAACAGGTAGACATGGATTTTCTAGGGCAATTTCGTAAGCGTAGAACCTAGTGTTTCGATTTTTTAGGCACCGACTTCATGACTTCATGACACCCCACGACTGAAGCAGTTGGATTGCCCAAGGACTGGCCAAATTTAGGTCCACCAAGTTCTGGGACACACGATCGCTGAAGTACTAAAAAGAGACCGCGAAACGGACTTCACTGCAGAGCGCATGCCAGCAGTCTAAGATACAAAAACACGAATTATTGAAGACCCGCGGCGAAAAACCTCAGACGAGTGATCCAGTCGAGCACCTGAACAAGACAATTGCTGATATACTGTCTAGGCACATGGACGGGGACAAAAGTCTCCTTTTTCTCATCTTTGCTTATAATACAGCTACCTAGACAACTATGGAGATGACACAAGCTTGCCTAGGAAAGACAGCCGAATAAAGCGACTTGAAATCTGACGCCAAATAGTACCTTCAAATGTATAAGGAGCCCCGGAATTTCCGTCGAGTTCATCCAACAACACAGCAGGTCGCAGATGCCGCACGCTACAACCTTCGAGTAAGGGACGGCAAGTATCCGGTGATCTTGTTTTGACTTGATTGGAGTCGGCCTCAGCGAAGAGCTGCAACGGCATTTCAGACAACATTGAATGCGATGACGTTTGGCCAACTTAGCTGCCAAGTTCGTCTTTGGGGTAACAACGAGCCATTACAATGACGCATGCGGCCCGATGTTGTCCCCGTGGGTTTCCACAAGCCATAATACGCGAGGCGATAGGGTTTGTATGTTGTGGGTACTTTTATTTAGCCACTGGTCGATACGATTTTAGAGGGGTAATGCCACGAGTCATACCTTCAAATTTTTTTACTGCAAACTAGTATATGTCTACCACTCTCCCCCCCCAGCAGTTTTTATTCCGGTGTCATCGATTTACTCGGCACCACTCCGGGTCTCTTCCCCACCACCGCTTACACCTGTTTCGCAATTAATTTCCCCCTCACCTCCACCGACGCCCCTTTGTCAAGTTGCGCAGTCGGCAGCTGACGGCGGTATTCGGTTATCAGATGATTGCGAAAAATAAACAGAAGCACGGATGGGCGTAAAAAAATTTCTTTTGCAGTGCGCAGCCAGAAGTGGCGAAGACCGGAGATGCCGAGCTGAACGCGTTCCGCTCCCCGCTAGCAGACGACGCTCACTTTCCTAGCGCAATTCGCAACCGCAGCGCCGCGGTGGCGAGAGTCGCGGCCGGCCGCCTTCTCTCCACGGCCGCGGCGGGGAGATACGGAACTGAAACTAAAGCGTGGCGAACTGTTCGCATGGCGACGCAGTGGAACATCCCCTTCGCGAGGGGCACGATCATATGCAGAGCATTTCCGGGGGCGCACGACGTTAAGTAGTTTGCGTTACGTTAATGTTGTTGCACTTGTTGCAACTGCCGACGAGAGAGCGCTCGTCAGCAGTAAAATTGGCAGCCTCGGCGCACGTTGAGTCCGATAGAGGGGAGAGAGTGTCCTTGAAACGTGCCTGGGCGCGCTATCGAATGTTGATCGCGCCGATAGCGAAACGTCTGAGCTGGGCATGTCGAGGCGAGCGATGCGGACAACTACGGACGCCAAGAACGGGTGACATCGTGAGTTAAAGAAATGCTCTGCATTTAAAATGCACTGACGATTACTAGACTCCCTAAAATAAAATTTGTGCGCAGCGTGAGCTGCAGTCTTCTCGGTCACGGCGCATTTCTGCTACGTCTCAGGAAGTGTTCGCGTGGTCAGCAAACGTACGGTGGCGTGCGCTACTCTGCTGCTACCTCGCAGTGCGCCGCCGCCGCCGGAAAGCATATTGCAAATCGTGTTTGAACCTCCCGCGCAAATTCGCGTGGCTCGGATTGGCCCCGCAGAAAAGACCAGCCAGCATGTTGTTGCCTATGGTGTTTCAATCTCCCGCGTAAACGTCACGTGGTTTGGATTCGCAGAGAAAGGAACTGCTCTGGAGATTCAAGCGGCCCCCACTTAGCTGCCTCCCATGCGTCCGGTAAAAAAAACGGAGGCAGCCCAACCCTTTCCCTCTTCTATAACACCGTAGTCCTTTCCACCGCAGTGCCCTCGGTACATTGTAATGTGGAATAAACGTGGTTTCATTCATTCATTCTGGGGAAAGTGTCAGGGGGAGGCCGATCCTTCGTGGCGACACATGATACGTGTGAGAGAAAGGCAGTGAGAGATGAAGCCGTAGGTCGTACTCCATTTCACACTTCGCTAGATCGTTCGCTCACTTGTTTACGCGGACATAAACAGACGCCGCTCCCCCGGGGCCCAGGTAACGGCTGCCAAAGGGCTGACGCCTAAAACGACCAGAACCCGCCGCCGCGGCGCCTGTCACTTCTAAGCACGCGTACATGAGCGGCTGCCTGTTTATGCGTGCGCAGGTATGTAGTGAAGAATAGCGGGAGGTTGGAGGTGAGGCGTGCACGCGCAGCTATAGGTTTCATGCCCGTACTGATGGATGGCATGTCTGTTGCGCTGGCACGAGATTTGAACGCGGACGTTAAATGGCCCAATGTGACCTGTTCGTAGTGATTATTGGCAGAGCGGATTGGGTTTGTGCGTTAGGCTATGTTCAGATTACCGACGGAAATCCCGTATCGGGATCTGTGGACGTAAAACCATGTCATGTCATGCAGTTCGGTTGGCTCAGACTTGAAATAACGTAATTCTTTAAAGTCAGTACGACACTTGCGGCAACAGTCTGAACCCGGCCTTACACAAACAGTAAGATGCTTACGCCGCGGGGAGGTCACAGGGAGTTTCATGTTTATTTGCAAGAACAAAGCTTGGATCCGTCAGAGCTTGATTCAGCTACTTGGCTAGAAAATATGCTCCATTGCAAATTACGATAAACGTGTTTTGTTTCGTGCACTCTTCGGACTGCGTCCAGCTTTGCAGGTCATCCTCCTTCCTACAGTGGAAGGGCACTAATTTTTACCTATGTTTTGTTTTCAGTGCCTTCATTCGCTCGGCTTCATATCCTTTGTTTCAGACGAATCAATCGCTTCCTGCCTGTTTGACCCCGAAACGGGAATTTTGTCTAAGTGGAAAAGTTTTGTTGCTTTGCAGCCACTATCTTTGAGTGCACTTGCTTATTCCCACACGCTCTATATTTATATCGGTGCTTTCTGCAAAAAGAGCACTCTAGAAAAAAGCGTGCCAATGAACCACCGCGGCAACAAATTCTGTAACACTATTTTGTGCACGTCATTTTGCTGCCTGCTTATTGAAATCTTCTGTTTTTTAGGTTAATGACGGTGCGTAAGTCCACTCGAAATATTTAATTGTTATCACAACCCTGACATTTAAGAAACTCTAACACTCAGAGCAGAATACATTAAACAGGTTTTCACATGAAAGAGTTTGAGAATTTTCATTTGTTTGCCAAAAATCAGCTGTCAAGTTGGCGTACATATTTGTGTTAGCGTGTCGAAATAGAATACCATTTTGCGTATTTCAGAAAACTGGAAGTTTGAAGCGGTAAATTCTTCCCATAACTATCGTCAGACGTCGTCACATTAGCTAAGGCAGAGTAATGAACAGAATTTGCTCCAATGCTCAGTTTTCAAGACATGGCATTTTTGGGAACCCAACAATAGGCACGCTACACTCAAGCCTCGCACTCAACTCATTGGAATTTAAGATGGCTACAGGCCCATTTTAAATAGAAAGCACCCACCCACCGGGGTGGCTCAATGGCAAAGGCGTTGTGCTGCTGAGCCCATGGACGCGGGTTTGATTTGCGGCCGTGGCGGCCACTTTTCTGATAAACGCGAAAGCGAAAACGCCCGTGTGTTCAAGATTTCGACGCACGTTAAACATCCCCGGGTGGTCAAGATCCATCCGGAGCACTCTACTACGGAGCGCCCCATCGCCTGTTTAGTGTCGGTGAGCTAAACCTCATAATGAATCAATCACTAGATAGCAACAATGTATAGGTTCCGGTCGATTTTCGAATGAGCGAATTTAAGTAGCAAAATTATGATTACTCTCGTAATTATTAGCAAGTTGCAAAATTATAGTCACTCTTGTTAATATTATCAAATGGGTAAGCGGCTGGTGTGCATTTGGTTTGGTTGTGTCCGAGATGTATTGTAGGACGACTCCTTCCGCACCACTTCAGCGTGACGTGTACCAATATCCACGCAGCCCCTACCGCACCATCTGCCGTTACACCATGGCCTGAATCGGAATGGCAACGACCGGATGAGCCGACCTTAACCATTTATGGGCCCGTGGAGTGGAACTCCAAGCCAGTCGGCTACCGCGTGCGGGTGGAACCTACTGACGGCGGCGACCAGAAGGAACGCATCATAAAACTTCAATACCAAAGCAATTACGAGATAAACGTCACTCTTTCGGCAAAACCCGGACGAAAGTACACCGTTTTTGCCAGCGCCTGCGGTATGGGAGACATGGGAGAAACTCTTGTAGGACCAGAAACTACGGCTACTTTCGGAAATATTTCTGTGGGTAAGTTACAAATATCAAAATTGGCGTTTTTCCTTCTAGTGCACACGTCTTCAAGCGGACAAGAGGTTAAATTGTGTATTGACTAAGGACCAGTGAACATAGAAAGAACAGTATTAAGACACCATTAGTATCTTGGGGGACGGAGGTAAAATATGTTGGTTTTTTTGATAGAGGCGTAACTAGGGCTTGCAGAATGCGTCCTTATACTAGAACACAGCGAAGAATTGTTTCTCGGGTAGCCTGTAATTGTTTTCAATTTTTCACCAGGGCAAGTGCTATATTTGAGCTACATTCAACTCTAGCTATAATCTAGCTCAAGCTATAATTAGGCTACATTCTATTAAAGCTACATTTAGGTCTTGTGCTGTAAGTTAGCCTTTCTTTCTGCGCTGTTTATGGTTGCGCTTAAAGAAGAACACCGCAGTAATTTTTTGTACCTCCTCGCGGCCGTTACCATGCCCGTACGTCCTGTATGCGGAACACCGTTTTATGCCTCATTTTGGCGACAGACCAATGAGCACGTGGCTCAGATGTAGGCTTTCAAAGCAGTGATTCTGGACGTGTCCTCACGTGTTTTCAAAGTTCAAAAGACAGCTCATTTTATAAGTCTGCACTACACATTTTTTTTTGTCAAATGTCTCTAAAATCAACGTGGGTGGCGTAGTGTGAAGTTTACGTCATAAACAAGTTTACGTCATAAACAAGTTTACTAAGAGCTCTTGGACTCTTAGTAAGTCCCTATGTGGTCCTGTCTCCAATTACCCAATCTAGTTAGGCACAGCCACGGGTATAAAATATAATCTCTATTTATCTAGACAATTAAGTGGTATTAGGCTTGCTTTGAGCGGCACGGTTTTCAGAATCTTCGGCAGTGGCCGGATACTAGCGATTCGGAACAGTACCAAACCTTTTTATAGATGGTGTAGATGCCCTCAAACGTAGCATAAAGCTGCGTCAGGGGGGTTCAGGAGGGGTTCATGCCGCTTAATAAAAACTTTTCTTCGCCGTTGTCTCTCCCACTTACGTGAAAGGCCTAATGCAATGCCGGCCTTAAAGGGGCACTGACACAAAAATTTTGCATCTTGTTTTTTTTGGCGACACAAATAAGTAGCGAATACCTAGTGACCTACTTATAACCTGTAGAAATCTCATTTGCTTCAGCGTGCGACGGTTGTTTAATTAGAGGCATTTTCAATGCGGATTTTCAATGCAGTCGCAGCAGTTTCGGTTTCAGCGAGTGCCGCGAAACGATGGATTTTGTGGATTTTGTGTGAACAAGCTGACCGTGACCGTCGCGGGGGATATCACAGAGCAGAGCCGCCGTTGCACTGTCGAATCCGCATCGACGGCAGTTTCTGCGAATGCCCCCACGTACTGATCTCGTGAGGCGCTTAATTAAAAAGCGACCGTGGATGTGACGCAGGCGCTGCGAGTGCAAATGCTAGCGCGGCTAAAGAACGACGCGCGACGCTCGAGACGGGGGGTGGCAAGACGCGCGCTGGGAGCAGCCGGCCGGTCTGGGAGCAGCCGGCCTACAGGTCTCCACCTACAGATGTGTTCGGCTTAGCACTGCGGCGGATATTCGAGTGCTGCTCTCGTAAGCGGTGCAGATGACAATTTTTAATGCAACCCGCCATCGCCATCATTAACTCCTTTCTCATGTAAGCCACCATGGTCGGGACTTGGGGACAATTTCGTGCAGCGGTAACAAGCTATCACTACCTGCGCCGGCCTGGGCCACTTCGCGGCCGTGGCCGCCGCCTGCACAGCGACCGTGCGGCTCGCTCAGTGGGCTTTTCGTGTCTCCGGCGCGTTTTCGCGTCCAATGTAAATAAAAAGTATTAGAAACAGAGTGCCTGGAATCGCTGTACAACTTTGGTCGCGGCCAGCTGCCCGATTAGCTGACGAAATCACGGCGCCTCCGCCGCCAACTATCGGGTCGTTCGTTCTCGAGAGCAGAAGCTCCGCCTTCCGGCCTTCCGATTGGAGCGGCAAGCCGGGCGAGCCAGCGAAAAACGCCGGCAGTGCGGAAGCGGCAAACACAAACTCGTGACATGTTGGATGTTGTTTATTTACACAATCTCCTCGGGATGTCGATTGCGCGTGGTCCTCTGCTGGCTGCTGGGTTGCGTTTCGCACACTTTAAAATTGATTTTAAATATGTTTCGAGGCTGTATTCGCCGCTGATATTTTGCAGATGATGTATGTGTGTTCCCACCAATCTATCTCCGAAGTTATCTCGCCTTCAAAATTTTGTGTCAGTGCCCCTTTAACGATTGGCAGGGCGAAACGCAATACCTTGCCACAGAGAGCTCTGGATAATGTGTATAGGAAGCAGCGCGCTCATAAAATTTTTTCTCAAAAGGGGAGGTTTTGTAAAATATTTTTTTTCTGTCGACGAAGCTTTAATATTTGCAAAAAAGCGTATGCGATATTCTGTAAAGCAAAACGCTGTAGGGAAACGCGCATTGAAATAATGACTTTGAATCATAACTTCCTCCTAAGGCAATAAAAGTTTTAGCTTCACTTGACATATATGTTTCAACAATTTTCGTTTAATAAACGAATACGTTGGTCAGAACATTTTCAGACAGGGTACCATTCCAACAAAAATACGCACTGTTCACTTTACTCTTGTAAACATTTTTCAGTCCGCCAGCTTGTATAATAATATGTATGCCGCCGTATGTACAAACAAAAACGATTATACTTATGTCCCCTTGTAACCAAAGCTTGGTTGTACATAGATTCTTTTGCAAAAAATATTTTGTGGCCGACTCTGCTTTATTTTGTAATATCACCAGGGGTATGTGGTTGTCTTACACTGTCCATATTCACAGCACCGCACATACAGGGTGGGAAAAAGTAGCTTGCACAGTTCTACTATGTAGTGTTATTGCACCGTCGGTGTGGCTTCAAGCAAGTGTTAAATAAAAAACAATGCCGAGGTATTGATATAGTTACTGCAATGCAAGGTATTCCGACCCATGCATTCACGTCTTGTATTTTCTGCAACTGTAGGCTTAGGCAATATAGCTCAAGTTTTATGAAAAAAAAGTGCAGATTTTAAGCAAATTGATGGCTTCCGAATATTCTGTAGACAAGTATATTAAAACAAGTAATAGAAATATGAAATTTTCACTATACTTACGCTAAAGGTCAACCTCTTGAAACTGAAAGTTTGTCCTTTTGAAGAAAAGAAAAATATCGATAACGTTGTGCCCAAATATAAAAGCAATGCACCGCTTCAAAAAAATTTAACTAGCAATTGCTCTTTTTTATTTTGCTCTGGATGCCCCGACAACATGAATAGGACGAATACGATAGCATTTCCGCACTCAATTTCTCCTGTATTTGTGAAGCAGACTCGCATCGTGTATTCATTGAAGTTAAAACATTCAAGTTGCTGGGTACGCATACGTGGGTCTAGCAGAACTCGTCAAAAGTGAACTCGTCGCAGCCAACTCGTCATAGGTGAATTAGTCGTCATAGACCACCTCGCACTAGGGAAACTCGTAACCTAGAGCAACTGGACACTCGACCAACTCGTCACAATTTACGTTTTTCGTCTATCATGTTCAAATGAAAGAGAACAGAAGCTTGTATAATCCTCATCTTATGCGTAAACCTTCTTACACTCCTCCTCCAATTCACCCCCTAATGTTTCCTTTGTCGCCTTCCAGGAACGCGCCAGCCAAACAGCATATCTTACTTTTTTCTTTGTGCAGCTAATTACGTGAGTCTTTTATATTAGATTTAATTTCCCCGTTCTGTTTTTTCAAATACATTTTTTTATTTTTGGTAGTTACGTGACGGCTCTGTATAGGGATTTGCGATTTCGTTCTGTTTTCGCTTTTTAGTATTTTGATCTTTTGTTTTCATGTATGCTGACAAAGAGTGATTGTCAAGCTGGGTGGTAACTTTTGTTTTGTCAGTCTTCATGTCACCTATTTATGGGAGCGAAAGTCAAGGCCGGACTTAAAAGTTGATCCCCCCCCCCCACACACACACTCACACAAAAAAGTGTGACGAATATTTTTTAGGAGAAGAAAAGCAAAAAAGAAACCGGAAGTTGTGCTGAAACCGAAAGGCCAATTTCAACCACCACCTGCAAACAAACAAGATGCCAACATTTTGCCCTATTTATAGATATATACAAAATCAGGCAAAAAGCTTCAAAAGATAACGCAAAAAGAAATAAAGAAGAAAAAAGAAAAACAAAAGAAAGAAAAATTTGACCCCCCCCTCCACAGAAAAAGTGTGACGAATATTTTTGGAAGGAGACGAAAAAAATAAACCTGAAAAGAAATCTCTTACCCAGTAAAAAAATGTGAAGTTTTTTTTAAACAAGAAGAGAAGTAAGAAGGGGACAGAGGAACATGTGTTAAAAAATAGAAAAACCATTTCAACCACCGCATATCTGCAAACTAACAAAAGCAGAGGACCCCCCGAACTCCGAAGAGGTCAACCTGGGAGAAATATAAGATTAGAAGCCACTAACTTCCTCTCCCGATTTCCTCGACATCGGCCAAAAATGGAACCGGGAGACGACTTTTTCTAGCACGAGAAGGTCAGTGCTACCACTTTTCCTAGTACGGGATCACCTAGAACGAGATGCCCTCTTTGACCAGTTTCCCTATGACCAGTTTTCCTAGGACGAGTTGGCTGCAACGAGTGGGCCGGATCCCCGCATACGTATCCCTTTTTACAAATTAGGTGAACTAGTTGTCTAGCTTCGAGAACGTTTCCCCGCTTAAGAGTTATGCTATAAAAGTTTTGCACTTACAGTAGTCAAAGAAACTTTCCTGTGGTTTTAACTCTAAATCCACTTTTCTAAGCACGTATTTATGACTCCTTAGCAATTTTCAAATTGCGATTGTGAGCAAATGGGTCTGAATATATATTTGCTGCTACATTATGTACAATATTGCAGAGGTTTACCAAAATGTTCATCGCCCATGTACTTTTGGTGGTCCAGCGAATAATAATCAGATTGTGTGGCATTTGGCTCATTTGTAACCCAAAATGGTGGGGTATGCGCCAGGTATATGTAATTGATCATTCTCATACTCATTTAGGTAACATTCCCGCCGGGCCCTTGTCCAATTATTATCAGAAAATGGCTAGGGAAATATTTCGAGGCCGTCAATAAGAAAACAAGAAAAGTGTTGCCTGGTGTCAAGAAAAACTCTTTCGGGAATTTTTTGAAGAGCAAATATCACTGCTTCGACAACGCCGGTAGAATGTCTTCGCCTGCACAGCACGCCCACTACCAAGACCAAATATAGCATCTTCGCGTCGCACTGGAAGAAAATAGTGCCGCTTCCTTCTCAGCGCACACTTCTTTGGCAGCGGCTCTTCGTTATGAGTGTATTCACATTCGCATCCCGTGCACTGCAAATTATTTTCAGAGAACGACAGCTGGCACTTTTTTTTTTGCTTTCTTGCATCGCCGTTACCAAGACTTGTACCGCTTGAACCTACTCTGTTCGAAAATGTAACGTTTAGCGCTTCACCAAGCTTGAGAAAGAAGCTGATTAAGACCACTGCAAATCTAATCACATTTAAAATGAAAATTCATTACGCGAACACCTGTATCCTTACGGATAACCAACGGGGAATGCAGGAGAGGACAAACTGCTTGCTTTATGACCGAATAACTGGGTTCACGGGTATTTATTGACCGTTTATCGACCACAAAGAGGCACTAGGAGACTGAGTGTGTGTGAGGCAGTCTACCGTGTTGCATTTTTATTAGGGCAAGCTTTTTTCCCGGCCTGCAAGTATGTGACATTGAATTTTTCAGTAACGTATATTATGCATGTTGTGTTGCCAAAATTCAACAATGATCACACGTGCACTTTATGGCAAACGAGTGCTACGAAAATCGCAGCGGAAACTTAAATTAGCACAAAACGATAAATATTATTTTTAATTTCTGACTATGCAGTGCGCAGACAAAATGCGTTAAACCAAGTGCATTTTAAAAATACTCTTTTATTGTGTTTTCATTTTTGGTTGCGTTTATATCTCGGCAGCACTGATCAAATTACTTGCAAAAGTAGAGATTGCTGACCGACCAGTGCTGTGCTTTTTTGGGAATCTCCCAGCCCAGCCGAAAGATTTGAGGTATGTATTCTAATGTGTCATCAGCGCGGTCTTTGTGTGGGCAGTTAGAGCAAGCATTACGTGAGCCCTTCTAAAACATAAGATATCTGATTTCAGTGTAGTTACCAGCACGTAAGCAAAGGTATTTCACTTCTCCTACTGCTCTAAACAACGTGCCGTCACAAACGACGCGCAGTGCACATGCACACGTACAAAACCCGTTCGCTGCAACAGAAACGCTGCGACAGATTCCGCGTATCCACTCTTGGCACCAAACACTAAAACAAACGTCGTCATGCAGGCTGAACGTTCCCCTGAAGATACGTTTTTTTTAAAAGAGGCGTCTTTTTCGTTAATGTAAGGGAAAATACCACAGATAAAATGTTACATAGAAGGGTATCTGCTCTGCGTGCGAAAAGCATTCTCGTTTTTTTTTCCTGTCTGGGACGCATCTGTGTTACTTAGGAATAGTAGCTCCTCAACATTGGGAAAAAGCTGCTGGCATGGCAATCTTCGTCAAAAAGCGCCATGCTCTGAAAGCAGATGACCATGAAAAAATGGCCGTAGTCACGCACCTTGCAACACAACTGGCAAAATATAATCATGCGCTTGGCGTGCGATTGCATTTTTCAGTGCTATAGAACAAATATTGCAGCTTCCGTTACAAACGGTATAATTTTCCAGGTAGCCGCAGCCATGTCTATTTTGGGAAGGATTCTCAAGATAAGCCCTGTGTTTGGGCGGCCAAGATAGTGAACATTTGGTTACAAAATGGTGAAAACCTTTGGCTGACACGCTACACCTTTATATTGGCAACTGCATAAAAAACACTCCTACATGGAGTAGGCAAACATAGCGCAATTTGCTTTAAATAAGGTACAATAATCAATGTAACGTTTTTTTTTTTTCACGCACGTGTTGCCGTTTGATGTTGTACAATGATCTTGTTGATTTGCTCTTGTACAATGGAAAATAATCTTGTACAATGCTCTTGTACAATGCTCTTGTTGTAGAATGCCTCTGTTGATTTTTATTCCTGTATATCACGACATTCATGATTACATTTGTCCACTGAATTTTTTTCTTATGTATCTCCTACAACAATGCCCTCTGGGCGAATGTAGTAAGCTGAATAAATAAAAATAAATAAATAACCTATCGATGAACATCGTGATAGAAGCGTTTTGACAACATGTTTATTGTTTTTTACTCTACAAGCATTGAATGGCAAAGTATGGTATCAAAAATGACATAGCCGCCAATAACTGCAGCAAATATGGGGATGTAAGGCGTTTAAATAAATTAAATTTGCTGAAAAACAACCTGTCATCTCAAACGCTTCTTTGAACAGTTAAACGCAGCGATGTCCGCAGGGTAATAGCATCAGTTACAAATATAATATACGCAGTTTTTTTTTCAAGTGTTCTATCTTATGAGAGAGTAAACGATCCCGTGTGCGGAAAAAATTGAGGTGCTATATCGCATCTAACTGAAATGAATTCGCATGACCATGCTTGGAATAACACACTCAGCTTTTATTATCGAACAGTTTTTAAACGCCCGAACGTTACACCACTTGCGGAAGACTTTAAGACTTATGGTTGGATAGCACGCCTCGGTGAAAGTTCCTAACCACGCCTGAGAACAACATTTGGGAGAATATTATTATGCGCCGATATGCTGGTTGTGCAGCATTCATCTCTTGTTTATTCGAGCTGCTACACCTGCTTCGTCTGTCCAGCCGGCGGTATCCACGTGGACCGCAGATGACTGAGCACGGACTCGTGCGATATACTTGAAGCTTCATTATTTATAGTTTATGTAGTTTTTAAGGCAATATCCCAATATAACAGCATCCTGTATAATGTTTAGCGCCACGTAGGAGGTTTTGTCGCCCTTGCTGCTATTTAAGCTTTTTATCTCCAAAATTGTTTGTCTAAGGCAGCAGGGCATGTTTTGCATGGCCTACGTCTTTGCTATCTTTCCCACCTACTTTGAGACTCCGGACGAAAAACAAAAAAATAGTGATCAACGTGAACCTAAGCGCTTCACTGTTAACGTCAGTGTCCATAATATACCGGGATATCTGCTCCTGCTTTTTATTGGTGCCAGAACGCTGTCAGTTATGCGCTTATTTATTGTAAGAATATTTGCATCACGCCGTCTAACTTTATCTACGAACGGTTAAAACGTTTCAGATCACTGTGAGCCTTCAAAACTTCAGCCAGGGGGACAATACAGATGAAATGAACATCAGGCCTTACTTTCAAATGGTAAGTTTATTTCTGGCTAATACTGAACCTGTAGAACCGATATTTAAGGTATTTTTTTAGCGAACACCCAACAAAAAAAACTGACGCATCCAGCTATACATTGACAAGACTCACTGCAGTTTATTGTTTTTTACACTTTATTTCTTCGTTGCACAATGCCCCCTTATGGTATATTGTGCCAAGCTACTTTGGTAAACTGAAGGGCGATTGGAAAAGATAAACCCGCAGCGGTTGCTCAGTGAATATGGCGTTGTGCTGCTGTGTCCAAAGACGCGGGATCCTTCCCTGACTCGGTGGCAGCAATTCTCGTGGGGGAAACAGCGAAACCGCCCGGGAGACCAGATTTCGGGGCACGCTGAAGATAGCCTGGTGGTTATAGATCCCAAACACACAGGTGATGCCAAGCCGTTGCCCGAAGAGTGACCGCGTGAGGTTTGCCGCTGTGTAAATAATTCCAAGGCAAACGACTGTTCTCTCTGTGTCAAATGTCAAATGCTCTGCCCTGCTTTCCTCCTCTCGCGCTACTACTCTCCCTCACCTCCGTCATTTATTCTTTCGCTCGTTCCTTTTAAATGTCCGACTCTATAGGTACTTAACTACAAAGTAACAGCCATGTCGCTATTATTTTAGGGAATCAAGGGCTCCCTTCTGGATGGCCGCCTAATTTTGGCTAACTCAGTGATTGCACCCCATTGGCGAATAACCCCTGACCCACAAAATCCCATTTTGCGAGTAGCGGTCTTTAGTGCAGAAGCACTTTTTTTCTTTAATAGGTGATTGCCGGCCTAGACAAGCAAATAAATATGCATACCAATTATTGGCAGAGAAGCTGTTAAGCAATTCGTTGATTCCAGTGTTTCACAAAGCTCACTATGGCGGTATAGAGAAAATAAATCATTAACACCCACAGGATTCGCACTTGTGTCTGGTATATCAATAGAGTCAGAGTCAGCCATAGTCGCAGGCACAGCGTGTGCGGCAATGCCTCCGTGCCTGCTAGTTTTAAAAAATTGTGCTATTTTCTGGGCAAAGGTAACAGAAAAATGAACGAAGCTCACACTAAGGCGTAACGCTTAAAGGCAGCTCAGCTGTACGCAACCGTGACGACCATCCCGATGGTTTAGGTGCGCTATTCCACAGATTGCCTGCTACTTCGCTTTGCAACGACCCTTCTTTCATCTTTGTTGCTGTAGCGGCAAAACAGACGTAAATCCCATGTTCTGTGTCGAGCAGCCAGCGCGATTCCTCTGCCCACTGCCACAGCCGAGTGGGTAAGCCGTCTGACTCCCGGGAACTAACCCACGGTGAGGTAATAACAATGTATCTAGGGTTTAGAACTGGCTAGTTGGCTCATGGTTGCGGAATAAATGAAACGCGGCAAAACCTGGTAATAGACAAGACAACAAAAATGACAAACGCAGTGCTGACGTACAATTTTTTTTAGTTTTAAACATTTGGCAGAAGTATACTTTCCAAGTCATAAAATGGAAGGAACACAGAAGGGTAGTGTAGATGTACCTCATATTAAAGATCCTAGAAAGGGTCATTGTTACTGCGTGCATCTGTAACTGTTGTACGATTCAGGTAATCGCCCTAGCAAGTGGGTGTATTATGGAGATACATTGACTTCTAATATCACTGTACCTCGCGCCGACCCTAATATAGTAGCTAAATTTTTTCTACAACCATAAAAAGAAACGCCCAGGAAAGCTTTGAAATGTGTAAATGCAAAAAAGTGATAACATATAGGTGATTTACGACACGGATGGGGCAGAAAAGTTCTGGAAAAAGATAAGAAAAGGCGCTCAGTGAAAGTTGCGTTTTGCTAGTCTTATAAATTGTCCGCCATGTCTTCCACCGCTAGCCAACCTGGAGGATCACCGTAACCTCGCTCCACGTGCGGGAAAACCAGAATGTAAATGCAATAAATACGGCGTCTCGCGCTTTCCTGTGAAAAAAATATATAGTCGGACAACCGGAACGTAATAAATGAAAAATAAAACGCGCCGTTCTTATGTTCAAAATGTAATTCGTGGCCGCCTGAACTTCCCTTTTGGGGATTGTGTCTGCCCGGCTATCTTTACTTACAGAGCTGTTATGGCAAAAAACAAGAAAAAGATCCATAGTTTAATTCATAGTGCGGAGAGAGCAAGCTTTAAAAAAATTGTTAGAATGTCTTGTCAGACCCTCATCTAAGTATACAATCTATATTGTATTTTCCGTTAGTGCGCCACTTGTTTGTGGAGCAAAGATAAGGTGCTGTGGAAAGACATCTATTTACGTAAGATACAAACATATTACCCTTGTCATTCCTGGTGATTCGGCTGTGGAAATAATGGTATGGGAATAGTAAAAATTAAATCACTTTTCTGACGATCGCCGTGTTTTTTTAATCCTTATTCGTCAGTCTCATCCAATCTCGCGCTGTTAGTCTCCTTTTGCATATTCGGGTTGAAGAAATCGAACAACAACTCATTGCATTGCGGCGTGGCTAATCGTTCTTTCATGTGTGCTCCCATCGCACGATGGCATGAAGGTATCTACACAACCCCCATATCGTGGACGTAAAAAAGCACATCGCTAGCCACTGATTGCGCGTGAAACAGGGGTGCGTAACATTCTAAAAATGCCGACGATTTCCGGTTGGCTAATGAAATGAATATTACTCGTTTAAGGATGGCAGAAGCACCTCAGCTAGTGAGTTGTCGTGGTGCATTTAGTTGTATAAGACAGCATTGCAGAAATCATGTTTATCAGAGTAACTTACGGATGGTCGCACAATTACCGTAGGACAAGAATTTAAGCACCTATTACGGGCGACCAAGCAGCGGTTTGCAGCTGACAGCAGCGGTGAAAGCGCTACTTCATTTAGAAACCAGACCTTAGTATCTTGACTATCCCTACGAAATTTTTCTCCGTTGCCCGTTGTACAGGCCCAAACATTAATTGACTATTACTATACATCCACCCATTCACAAAAACAATGTGAAATAGCTTCTCAGCGTGCAGTATCTTCATTTGTACTGACGTTTTCTTTTCATGCTTCCTATTTTACTTGTCAATCTTCTGACCATAACTGAAAACCACGCACTCGCGAGTATACCCTTAGCGACTGGGCAACTTTCTGCCCTAATTCTTTCCCACTCCCGACTAGCATTGAGCACACTTTAAAGCAAAATCCTTAATTGCCCCCCTCTGCAAACAACCGCGTTTTTGTTACCTGGTCAAGAGAGTTGCCGCTGCTGAAGGCAGTAAATAAATAAAAACATATTCCTGATCTGCTGGGACTTTAAACTCAGTGTCAGCTGCACCAGCCCAATGCTCTGCCGACTGTGCGCTCGCAGTTTGTTTTTCTTTATTTCCGATACTAGACAGGCAAACAACAGCACAAAACATGAACTCTTGTAGACGAACAGATCAAGACGAAAGCCACTCCCCAGTGTGTTCTGGTGTTGTCTCTAATTATCCGTAAGTAAAGTGAAGTATGCTTTGAAACCACCCGGGAACAGAGGTCTTAGTCTTCTGTACTTACGCATACTCGATATGGTTTAGCGAAAACACTGCTGCGGGTTTCGCGCGGCATCAAAACAGTAAACAAAGCTGCGCACCCATTCTTGCCACTGTTTGATAAAGAGATCGAAATCTTAGACGGGTTCTTGTAATAAAAAAACTTGTTGATCATGTTTTTTTTGACGTCCTTATCTTCCTATCATAAAAAATTGTTCTGTTTTTGGTCTAACTGTTGCTTGTACGCTCGAAAAATAAACAGCTGGTAATCAGCGCCCGTTTGTGTTCTAACCAACTAACTCCCTCCGAGTGCTGTGAAACTTCATAGCTACTTTAGTGTTTAGGTTAAGCTACTTTTGCGATGTTAAAACTTTCGGGTTCGGCCATTCAAACTATTCTACACTCCACCATGTCAGTTACACAGAGGCCCAAAATTCCACCCCCGACATCCCTTTCAGCATTCAAGAGCTTCACAACGGCCAAGTCAAGCTTGCCCGTAACACCACTGTAAGCTGCTATCACCTAAATTGCATCAACACCCTGAATCTACTAGCTTCATAGTAAAAAAAGAGTTTCGAAGAAAAACCTAGTTAAAGTACTGTAGCGGAGAGTAATTTTTTCGTTGCGTAATTAATTATCTAACTGTTAAAACTTTCGGGTTAACCACGGCCATTCAAACTATTCTACACTCCACCATGTCAGTTACACAGAGGCCCAAAATTCCACCCCCGACATCCCTTTCAGCATTCAAGAGCTTCACAACGGCCAAGTGCGCGCAAGCGTCGCTTGCCAGTCCGTATTACTGAAAATACCACTGTAAGCTGCTATAGGACAGTATTTTTCGAGTTAGATATTTAACCTAAATTAAAAACACTGCTTAATCAACACCCTGAATCTATACAGTACTACGCGTTTTCACGAACTGATATCCTCTCCGGGCATCCATCCCTCGTAACGGCGAAAGCCGAATATACTAAACCTATTCTAAACCCCCCAACACTCTCTGCAAACAATCTCTGCCTCATCTTTCTAAAGGCATATATCAGCCACTTCTGCAAATACCTCATTCATACCCGTCTTTGAGCCAGTTTTGAAACCAACAATTTGAGAATTTTGTCTATTTACACACTTCCTGAAGTGCGAAATTATGAATACGCATAATTTCATTTTTTCAAGCAATCATTCTTAATGTTTTGCAAAAAATACCCAGTTGTGAGAAGAACTTCTTGCTGGGCTAGTTGGTGAACAGATGTCATGATTTGAAGCGCAACAAAAACACATGGACGCAGAACAGAGTAGACGAGACAGGTGCCTGTCTCGTCTACTCTGTTCTTCGTCATTGTGCTTTTGTTGCGCTTCAAATCATGACATCTGATAACCTGTGGTGTTGAACATATTCTAATGTGCCCCTTCATTCCTGGCTCCCAGCACTCCTTGTTCGGCGTAAACCGTTACCGGTGAAAAAAACACTTCGTGCTGGTTATACTTTGTTACTGCGACCTTACCAAAAGGTACGCAACTGCAGGGAGTGAACTGTAGAGGTTTTTGCACAGGCAAGCAAGCTTCGTAAGCTCGCATTCAGCCTCTAAAATTCAGGCGACGCAATATAACCACTAAAATCGAAACAGTCGGTAAGGTTTAATTTAAGCACAGATATAGTAAGCCACGCTGATTTCGCTTACGTCTAGCTTCCATCGGAAGCGGAAATGGTCAGATAAACAGGTGCATTTCGCACTTGCTCCCCAGGACGACAGGTAGCTATCCCAAGCGTGGTGCAAAAGGGCAAAGCGTAGGGTGAAGAGCAAATAACCTTTTTTTTTTATTTCGCACCAAACAGGTGGACATGGTGCCAGCAGGGACACAAGCGTAACGTCTGAGATTTTGTTTTTGACCCAGGACCATATTTTTCTGAGAAAACATCGCACAGCATCTTTTTGTTCCGGATCGCACGCCGGAATATGTCTCGTTCAGCCTATATTTCCCATTGGTTCCACTATGGAAATGATGGCTCCAATCGCTGAAAAACAATACCCACCGCTAACTGAAGACTTGGAAAGCTCGAAAATTTATTTTTGACAGATAATATTGCTACCATATGTGAACAAAGAAGAGCCTGATATCTACACTGTAACCTCAAAAGCTTTAAATACAACCAGATAGCACAAGACAGGAACTTGGTATGAACAAATACACACATGAAGGGCACAAACAGAAAATAAAACAGTACATGTCTAGCAGATATCTTTAGCGTAAACGTGCAAGCATTTGAACTCACACATTTATAGAGACGTACGTTTAAGATTTACTTCCTTGTTCGCACAAAGTCGTCCAACTGTGTTTTCTTATTCCTAAATTGTGTGAGCTGCGGACTTCCCGAATAGTGCTGGTCCCACAATTTTGTAATTTAGCAAAGCTATGATACCAACAGTTCACTCACCTTTTATGGAAAACGTAATCTCTTCGCATTATCATTGTTCCTCGTGCAGAATTCCTCCTCGCGGATTCCCACCAACGAAAGTTCACATTCTTCTCAAGAGGAAGACATGGTTTTGAAGGACGACAGCGACATTGCGCCTTCCGACCGGCAACTGTCCTCATGGGCGGTTTTGTGGAGCAGAAACAGCAACGTCGGCAGTGCAACGATTTCGTTAGATGGCAACAGTCTGTCACCTGCAAACTATAGCGTTCCTTTGTTCGGCCTCATGCCAAATAGGAACTATGATGTCCACATCCGGGCTTGCGCAATCGATGGGTGCAACGATAAGTTGTCCATGACCTTCAGAACACCACCTTCAAGTGAGAACATCAGTTTATTTTAGAGCAAACAGTGTCACCGCTTTGGTAGTGTATTTCTTGGATAGAGCCTTAATTTACGCAATAATATACGAACCAGTAAAGATATTAGTTGCCGTTAGAGCCTGTTTGCGCACATTAAAGTTTCGCTTTGACATTTGCAAATTAAGTGCTTGTCGCCAATGAAAGAACAAAACTTTCAGCCAAAACTTTCAGCTGCTTTCAGTGCCAAAGATTTCAGCCCTTCCTTACTATCTTTCCACAATTGAATTAAAATTGGGTCGATATTATTGCAGCTGTGGGGAAGTACTGAGCGTTACCGCATGCTTAGAAAGCGTTTTTTATATTGCCATTTTAAAATTAAGTGCTCCCCACAGACGTATGTACATAGCATTCCAACATACATTCAGCGAATGTAGTTGATATAGAAGCGAAATCAAAAGTTGGTAAGGAAAACTTCAACAGACAGTGTCTTCTCAAAAACACAGCTAGGGGAATTGCTTCCTGCCTAAAATGTAAAATTCTCTTTTTAAATTGGCGCATTCTGCCATACTTGCAAGTTGTCTGGCTAAATACGACGCACTTGTTGCATTTATATAGACGAGGCAAAACATATTACCTCAGTAACTTGAAGTTGGGTTGTAATTAGCCTTTGCTCTCCTTACTTGCTCGTCAGCTTTATCTCCGCATACCGCTAAATTTATTTTTTTCAAAATTGCAACGTTACGAGTAATTCCTGCAAAACAACTCAAAATAAAAACTAATGTTCCTATTTCAACAGTAGTTCAGTGTTCACCCGCACAATAAAGAGACAATACTAATCAATATGCGATTGGTTGCGTGCTTTCTAGTTGTATGCAATGGTCGTTAGTATTGTGGGAGCCACAATGAGTTTCTAAGACGGAGTTTGGGAAACATTGCGCGCTTTTCGTGCTTAACAAGAATCACATTTTCAGTATAGATCAGGTTTTATGCGGCGTCCTTTAATAAGTGATTCCATCTGTCTGGTGGTGATGTAATTTTTATCAATTGAATTCATCTGAAGGATTACACAGGCGCTTTTTATCTTCCAGTTCCTGTGTAGCAAAACTTTTTACTGGCCTATCTTGCATATTGCGATAGCTTGCGACTAATATGAGTTGAAGAAAAGATAAACCTACTTATTCTTCACACTCAAGTGATGGAATAATAGCCGACTCCAGCCCTAGTTTCAATCAATCTGCGATGATGTTGCCAGATAAAAAATAACGTCACCAGCCAAGGTACTTCCCCAATATGGATCAAGACATAACAAACGGCTGCCGCAGCCTGTCACATTGCTGAATTAATCAAAGATGTATTGGCTACAACACCTTAACAACTTTCAAGGTTTGATCATGTTACTTTCATTCTTCACGAAGTTTACCACTCACACTCGGGTGAATGTGGTCGCGTTGTTAAATCAAGATCCTGTTCAGCAGCAACGTGGAAGATGTGTTAAAGGAGAGTTGTGATTTCCCAATATGCTTTCCGTTCGCATCCGGCCAGGAAAACAAAACTCCTGAGGAGAGTAAATTATACGATTTCACCCAATTTAGGAGTTTCGTTAATGTCTCTAAGTCATCTGCCAAGTGCCAATGCATTTATCCCTGTAAGATTAGGCGCAAAAGTAAGATTAAGATTAGGATCAGGCGCACACTGCGAAGCATTTGGTTAAACTACAATATTGAAAGTAACTCCTTACTGCCACAACATAATTGTTATATCGGGTGAAAATTGCCGGCATTTTGCTCCTCCTATCGCTTGGTAATAGCATGCGGGAGAAGGGGATGACCCGACATAGTTACTCTAGGCGGGAATACGAGTGGAGGGAATGAGTCACGTATTAAGGAGCGAGATGAGAGTGTATGTTTTTTGGCAAACTTTGCCGTGAGTTGATTTCCTAAAAGTAATGGTAGCGCAAGTTTTTTGAAAACTTCCACTGGCTTTTCACCACGGTTTAAGTATGAGAAAAACGGCATAGGGCCATGAAGTAATAGCAAAGATTTAAAAACAATGTACAATATGACTTCCACTGGGCACTGATCATTGTTACGGAGTAAAAGCTGAGGTATGGTGTAACGGGGAGCTTGATTCAGGCTGTCGGGAAAATATTGGTATATTTGTTATTGTTAGTTCTTTGCATCACGCAACATGACCTTTCGCTGTCGTTGTCTTACAGGCATCCCCCCAGCCACCATCACCAAAATAATAGCTAAGGACACAAGCTCTATTTATTTAGAATGGAGCTTTCTCCGCCCAGAAGAATGGCAAGAGTTCGATCTCCAGTTTCAAGTGCGGGCGTACAACAACGGTGTTTTCCGACTGACTAACACAACAGAATTGGCACTCACACTTACTAACTTGGCTTCGGGAGCGGAATACACAGTTGAGGTTCGGCCGTCCTTGGAGGTTGCGCCTGGATGGAGGATATACGGCCAGCCGACAAGAGCCGTTGTCAACACCTGGCCTCTTGGTAAGCTCCACGTTTATATATGCCAATCCTCATAGTAGTATTATAACACTGTATTTTCTGGGGCAACCAAGTAAGCATCGAAGTTACACACCTTTTGAAATAGGCACAAGTGGCTGGCTTTTAAAACATCGCCCCAGTGTAATGTATACTTTATCAAGTTTGTTTCACAATACTGAGGAGGCTTTATAAAGCATAACTCCAAGAAATGACCCCTTGAAGACAGTAAGGCACGCTGTAGGATAATGGTATAGTAACCCGAAAACCGGCATTGCAAGGACAAGGACAACGCTTCCTCAGGACTTATGGTGGGGACGAAAAGAAAAAAACCTAGACAATAGTATACTTTTTAGCCATACTGCATATTTTCGATTGCGCTTAATAGCGATTTAAAGTTTGGGATAGACAAAGCGATGAGTGTCGATAGAAAAAGAGTGGCTTCGCGAAGGTTCGTGTGTCGGTGCTCCTAAGCTCCGCGAATGTTCGCATAAACGTTTCGGTAAGTCGTTGAGGGATATCCAGGGTGGACTGTGCGAGAAAGAAGCCGACATTTATTGTATCTAATAAT
This sequence comes from Haemaphysalis longicornis, assembly GCA_013339765.2. Classification (NCBI taxonomy): domain Eukaryota; kingdom Metazoa; phylum Arthropoda; class Arachnida; order Ixodida; family Ixodidae; genus Haemaphysalis; species Haemaphysalis longicornis. The sequence continues at coordinate 159,273,089 of CM023454.1, forward strand.
AGTGCGCTAAACCTATACGTAAATCGGAAAAACAACAACACAACGACCACAACAGGTACAAACAGTAGCGCATCTGTGTCTTCACTCTCCCAAATATCTGCTTGTTTCTTGTGCTTTTTGCTGTAATGCAGCAAGTAGCCCTACAGCAAGTTTTATTGACACATTATTGGACGTGCGATACGTAAGAGGGGGTTTGTGTCTTGCTGGTGTGTTTTTTTGAGCAATGCAGTGTTTTTCATGTCATTGGAGATGATGCTTTGAAGAGCTTTGAGCACATGCACGACGAGGAGAGATAAGGGCAATATGTTCACAGTACTTAAGGCTTGAGCTTGCGCATCAAAAGGCAATGGAAGAAAACATAGTGGCAAGCGTTGCTTGTATAAAAAGGAGGAGCATAAAAATTGTAATTTTGTAATATAAAAAAAGTTTAAATACAAGATCTTTTTGGTTTCCGATCACGTAGTCGCGTCAAATTTTGCATAGCCATTTATTTTTGCGTTTTTTTTACACTGCAGCATTCTCCGCAGGTTAGGGATTTAAGAGTCTCAAGTGTCAAAGCGCAAATTGTTATAACTACAGTGAAAAATTCCAGGCCGCGGGGGCCGCATTTCTGACAGAGGCGAAAAAAATACGCCCGTGTGTAGGAAACTTTGGCGCACGTTGAAGATCCCGAGGTGGTCAAATTTAAGCCGGAGCCCTCTACTACGGCACGCCTTATTGCCTGCGTTGCCTCGGCGCGTTAAACCTTACAATCTATCAACTACAGTGAACAATCAGTTGTTCTATCGCACGATAAAAAATGTGTTAGCCGCACTTCAAATACCCTACCTTACCAATAGACGAAAACTCGTGGTATTGCAACACACCAAAATACACCCCTGCAAATTGGGTTATCCTACATACCTGAGCCAGAATTTGATTGCGCGACATGACGCGAACCTTATCTGGCACCGAAATTTCTTCTCTCTCTTAACACGGAGTGTCTCGTGAGGCGACTACCTGTTGATGTTTTCTTTTGGAGGTTTGTTCGAATCGTTTTCTAACGAACCGTTTACGGCATGGTACATGTACTGTTTCTGCAAATCCTTTTTTCTCGTGGCATAATATTCCACACCTTATTGTTACTGAAAAAAAAACTGCGTTTCCTGTCTGCCCTGTTTTAATTAAACTTCGCCTAAACTCTAAAAACACCTAATTTGTGTGTCGATGGCAAAAAGTACACCTCGCTCTTCGTGGTTTTATATAAAGCAGATCTATAAATATCTGCCCTGTTTTAATTGAACTTCACCTAAACTCAAAAGCACCTAATTTGTTTGTCGATGGCAAAAAGTATACCCCGCTCTTCGTGGTTTTATATAAAGCAGATCTATAAATATATAAAAACGTATGCAGCGTGATGATAGGGTCAACACAGGCACATTCCCTTGAGTGGCCTGGCGATGATTGTGACAGTAAAAGCGTAAAGTAGGGCAAAGTGAAATCTGAAATATACTTCGTCGAGGACAGAAAATATTACATCAAATTCACATTGACGGGTATGATATTTGGGAGAACATAGCAAGAAGGTAAATACAGCGGATGAAAATAGCACGTTCAGGGTGCACCGAATAAACATAGATAACACGCATGTAAGGCTACGTAAGCAATTGTGTAATGCAAAATACTTGTGAATTCGTCGTAATTTAGATAAATTGATCTTCTTGATTCAATTTTGTAACTACTCGCGTAGAAAAACTTTATTCTGAACTAATTCAGGGATCGGTGATACCCTCGCACTTCAAACACCATCGCGCTTCATTACGCGCGTACCGCAAAACCCATTCTTGCAGTTATAGTCAACCCATGTCGAACCCCATATAACGGGAATTCTGCAATATCTGTCCGCAATGTCATCCAGTTTCTACTTGTCCCACTGGCAAAAAAAACACTAGACATAAATTACATCATCTGTGAAATACTTTTATTCGTGCGTGCCCAGAAACCCTCCTTAGAACATCCCCTCCAAACTGCGCATCGCATCGGAAATTATCTGGAGAGACTATTCCTAAAACATGCAATATACACCTGTTACCCGGTGGTATAGTTGTCTTTTGGGAAGAGGCAGCGCCGTTCAAAAAGCTTTGCGTTTTTGCTCATTGCTTTTCAAAAATGTTTTATATGTGTCCAGAAAAAAGTATGTGTTACGGGGCTGATGGCATTAAGTACTTCATTGAATAATAATCTCCCTGTGCTTTGCTTTTATTTTTCGCTATTGGTACCAGGGATCACCTGAATTTTCTGACTGGAAGAAATGCCTGTGAGCAACCACACTTCGTAGGAAGAAAGATTGGCAAGAGAATGCCGCAGCAGTAAGAGCCACGAAGAAAAGAAAGAAAAATGTTTTCTGAACTAATATTGCAAACTGTACTTTGTGTGAAGCCCTGATAACTGTTTTAGGGTTACCAATGGTACTGGATATGGGATTTCCAGTACAAATGGTGACCTTCATCTCAATGTCTGAAGGATATTACACAGTTTTAGAAAATTTCTAGGGGTCAATTGTTTGCATCGTAATACAGCGAACTAACGCTTTCAAGATTCTTTCGGCTAATACCTGAATGCGTGGTATTCGACTTTTATTCACTCTGCTGGATTTTATAAACAAAAGTACCGTTTATATTAGTTTGTCAATGTTTCGACACAAACTGTTGGCACAAGCTATTCAGGCCAATGTGATGTATTATTAAACACCTGGCTTTCTTCCAATTATAAGTATTCAGATATCAAAAAGTTTGTCTTTCCTTTCGCCCACATCAACAAAAGAGATAATCATCATATCATTAAAATGTTTGTTTCGGTTTTTTATACCAATCAGTCTAAGCTATAATATATGGTATTGACACCAAAATAACATCACGGTGCTGGATTGGAAATCCCGTAAATTTGTATCAAGAAGACCGGGTTATGGGAAGTGTGAATTACATGCTTTGTTTTGGTGTGTCGTAAAGAGGCAGATTTTGAGCTATTAGCAATATTATTGCTTCGATAGAATTCATGTTCTTAAAGTGTCTTTTTTCTATTTTTTTATTTTCATTGCTCAGTTCCCCTGCCCCCAACCTTGTCAACCAAGGGCTTCAAAACTGCGCCGGGTGTAGTTGCTGTCTCCTGGGTTTTTGTCAACAGTACCGTCGTGAATTTGGAGGTAACCAGCTGGTTTGACAAAGAAAACTAAATTTTATGTATTGGATGTAGTGTAATAAATTTTAAGAGGTTGCCATCTAATGGGCATTTCGCCAAGTACTATATTTTATTACGATGCCAGTTGGTTTTCGTAACAATGTCCATGCTTTTTTCTGACAGAAACTGAGAGCGATGTCTTGCAGGTATTCAATAAGGCTTTCCGCACATGTTGGCAAGATAGGACGACACATTGACGCTGCATAATTAGAATAAAAATACCGCTTATTCTTCCCAACAATAAAATTGAAACGGCTCCTAATATATAAAAACATAAATATTTTATATATATATATATATATATATATATATATAGGGCTCGTTGAGAAACTACAGAGAAATGAAGGGCTCGTTGAGAAACTACAGAAAGATAGGTCGGCAGTCTACAACGCCAGAGGAGGCATAGGGCTGTGGTTAGGCTCTTTTTTTTACTACGGTTAATGAAGTTAACATTTTTTTAATATACAGAAGAAAGAAAGAAAGAAAAACGCGCCCACGCGCCCATCGTGGGGACCGCCCCCACTCTGGGCGCGTGTTTTTCGTGTTTTTCTTGCTTTCTTCTGTATATTAAAAAAATGTTAACTTCATTAACCATAGTAAAAAAAAAAGAGCCCAACCACACCCCTATGCCTCCTTTGGCGTTGTAGCCCAACCACACCCCTGCCGACCTGCCTCCTTTGGCGTCTTTCTGTAGTTTAGTTTGTCAACGAGCCCCTCATTTCCTACTACTACATATTCTGCGAAAGCCTAGCGAGGGTCTCGGTTCTGGCAGCCTTGATGCCTAGGTAGCATAAGAGGGCTTCCCGCCAGTTACCCGCTCATGACAGGCTGTAGACATTTGAGTCACGCCACGGGGGTTGAAAAGAAGGTCCCCTTCTCCCCGTGTAGTCTGAGTGGCGCTGGCTACCACCCTCAAGCGTCAGATACACTTCTAGTAAATATAAATAGCCCTGAAAGTTAAGAAGAACACAGTCGCCCAGATAGCCGAATTGGTGAGGCATTCGAGATCGTATCGAAAGGCGTGGGTTCGGTCCCCACTCTGGGCGCGTGTTTTTCTTTCTTTCTTTCTTCTGTATATTAAAAAAATGCTAACTTCATTAACCGTAGTAAAAAAAAAAGAGCCTAACCACATCCCTATGCCTCCTTTGGCGTTGTAGACTGCCGACCTATCTTTCTAGATCTCGACTGCCAATATCTATATATATATATATATATATTATATATATATATATATATATATATATATATATATTACTGATTTCTTCTATTCTCAGCGGTCCGGAAACAGTTAATAGGCGTCAACGTTAGTCTCTTTTTTAGCTGGATATCAACTTAGATATTGTGCATCTAATGTATTTTTCGAAGAACATCCAGAAAAATGTTTCGCTCATTGCTGTTTCCCCAGAATCAGTACACTGGTTCCTAATTTCCTTAGCAATATTTGAAAAATATGTGGAGGCACAGATTTTACTGAATTATACAATAATTTGGCGACGCGATGAGGAGAATCACTAACAAAAAATTCGAGTGGGGCTTCTTGTACACCTTGCTGTCGTAATACATTTATACATAAAATTTAAAGCAAGTCGGCATTGGCAGTGGCCAACCGCCACTCTTTTCGTTAATTGTAGTATTATCCTGCGTGTAGCGTGGATGGCGTGGAGATAACTTTTTTCAGCCCACTGGCAACTGAGCAGGCTCGGCGTGTAGTAACACCCTTAGCAATAGAGAGATCGCGGGAGGGAGCGCGTGATTGAGGCGTGGGCGATTCCCATAGCTCATTTCCCACACCAACCTCCACTCTAGCAGCAGATGAAAGCTCACTACTTCTATCGCTGTCCTTCGAGTCCTCTTCAGCACTTTTGGTCTCCTTCGCTTTCCTTCTTGCGCCCTCTTGAACATTGCCATCACTTATTCTTATTGGCAGGACGCGTTTTCTCTCTTTCTTCTTTCCTTCTTGCTAACGAATTGCTCACTCCGGTAATGCTGTGAATGCACACTTACAAATCCGTGCATAAACCCGGATGGACGTTACAGGGATACCTTCACACAAATAATTTGTAGTGTCGACGCCCTCATTTGCGTCCCGGACCGCAATCATAATAATGATATTGTCATGCGGGGTCTTAAGCATAAGTGGTGCCGTACGTCCTAACAGACCGAACATGACTGCCTGCCTCGGCCTTCGCCTGTCTTGGCCGGTAAAACTTCTGCCACTCCTTAAGAACCAATGATAAATGTAGGAGTAGTCCACGGCCCAATCCGACGTATGTACAATAGCAACTATGCTTTTCTTGCCAGGTGGCCACCAACAGCACCGACTTCGCCAAGTGTACAACTCTGTCGTCCTGCGAAGTAGTTGTGCTGTACGGATGGACCTCATCTTTCAAAGCTGGGTTCATCAAAATCTCCGGACTGAAGGCCAACGAAGCCTACGCCGTTTTCATCCGAGGATGTAACGACCACGGGTGTGGTTCCCCACTGGTTGTAAATGTCACGACCGGCATCTCAGGTATTATTAGCTTGCACAAACTCGCAGCTGAATCTTAGTCACGCAATATACTGTTGTAAACACCAGCCTGAACTAGTCACATAAAAAACACGAAAAATATTTGAATATTTACTTCAAACTAACATGGAGTTTGTACTTCCAACCTCCTACAGATGTCGCATATTAGAGTTGCCGCGGGAAACGTCGGATGCACAAAAAAGGCTTTCATTAGGAATTCTCTCGATGCAACTGATGCCATCCAACTGTTCAAATCTATCATATATGTGGCTTAACCATAAGAACTGTTTTGCAGGCTAAAATGGTTACAGCAGTATAACTGTATTTGGTGACGAATAGGTTGCGACCATGACTGTGGCAGCCGTTGCTAGGAGTTAATGAAGCCACCTATTCAAGAAAATTAGCCTGACCTTAAAACAAATAGTATGTCGAAAACATGCTGTGCGCTTCACCGTGACTCAATCGGCCTGACTGGTTATTCCAAAGTTATTTGATACTCATCACGCTACACAAAATGTAGAAATGGCCAGTGTGAATCACAGGTACAGCCTCTGCGGACCACAATCTCTACAATCCGATTGCGAGACCTTGTGTCGCTCTAAAAAGACCGGTCGGTGGCAAAACGACCTATCAAGGCAGAAAGCTGTAAACTTAGCGCATGCTGCCGTATTGGGAAAACAATTACAAAAATAGGAGAGCCCCTGCCATGCTCTTTCAGCGAGCATGGCAGACTACCGGTCTATCAGTAGAGAGCCGGCCACTTTCATTCCAACTTGTTAAAAATTTCTGGTACACCTCCTTTATGGCTTAAATTTTAGAGCGATCTTTAAATATCAAAGGGCCAGGAAAATACCCTGGTACTCCGTACGCAGAAAACTCATTCAGACAACCCGATGCGCATGGCTTAAATAAAAAAAACCTATATGGTGTTGGATGCAATGGCGGGAGGAGACGGGCAGATGGAAACATAGCTCAAGCAACACAAAACAGTGCAGGAGCCGACGTGGGGTGCGTGAAATATTGTCAATGTGGAATGCCAAATACCGGGGGCAGGTCACTGCGACAAGCGTACGCCTCCCGGCTTAAGTGCTCCCGAAGGGCCCGCAGTTTTGCGATTAGTGCTGCAGCGAGCACGTACCGGAATGAAACAGAAACCCACAGACGTGCAACGCATAGTGAGAAAGAATCTACGGAACAATAGGAAGTAACAAACTGGCAAACACCTCTCCTATGCTCAAGTTTATCTAAAACCCCCAGTTCAAAGTGCATACTCACATTTCTCGTATAACCCGCATGTGGATGCATTACAAGAAATCTCAGTGCGCATAAATTTCATTTCTCACTGCCTCGGAGGATAAATTACAAGAAAACGTCTTTCATTTCTGCTTGCCTATTCTTTTCACGCAAATAGTTAGAGTGGCACGATGCGGGGAAAAAATTGCATAGAAATGCTTCGAGCTGTGGATGCTTCGCAGAAACCTTTGATCCCACTGTTGCTCTCAGCACACAGCAAATAATTGAGCCTGTAGAATAATTGGCGAAAGAATGGCCCATGCCTTATGAAACTGTCACAAAAAGACGCTAGTACTTTCGTCCCCCCCTGCCAATGCGTCCGCTCCCACCCATTTGGCCGCTTGAAATTTTATATCCCTGCCTTGCCCTCTGGCGAACGCCTGCGTAATGTTTCCGGAAGCGAAATGAACTTCACCCTAATATAATATTAAAACGTAGCTTTAAAAATTGGCATAATTATGTAAGAGCTACCGTTTTGTTATAAAATTTATGATCGCTTTTAAAAATAACCCTGTGAACGAAAAGCATACGCTGGATTCTATATAAGCTTGTCCTGTCAAAACCAATAATTTCCAGCAATGTTTGGGGTACTTAATCACATTTCAGGGCACGTTTAGCGCAAAGGGTTTGCAGAGAGGATGACCAGTGCCGCCACTTCTAGGGCTTCAATAGGGTTAACAGGGGCGACGCTTTTTTTCTCGCCCATGGCTCATCTTTGGCGAAAGGTATCCAGCAGATTCAAGCTGAGTCTTGCTAACCTCGGGGCCTGCCAAATACCAATACTGATGAAAATTATTTAACGGATGGAAGGGCGTACATCCTCGCCTGCACTAAAAAAAATCCCTCGCACTTCCCCGAGGAGAGAGTGTGTAAGTGCGAATGCACGGTTGTTGATTGCGCGATTACGGTGGAAATCGTGATCTTGGAGTGGAGAGGAGGCGCCCAACACCCGCAGTCACTGAGCGGAGAGAGGAGGAGGAGAGTAGCGCCCGCCGTTACGGCGAGGGCTACACGAGCGCCCGCACGCGTCGGAATGCGGAGCGCCCGCTACGCGATCGAGAGCTCTCCCGCCCGAAGTGGAGAGGAGGCGCCCAACACCCAGAGTCACTGAGTGGAGAGAGGAGGAGGAGAGTAGCGCGCGCCCATCTTCCCTCGTTGCTAGGGAAGACGAGGAGGAAGACGAGGAGCGCGCGCACCCGCAGCTGTTGCTATGCGGACGACGGCGGCGGACGATTCAGGCTCGCTTAAGAAGTGCATGCGCACTTAAAATTCGTGCACCTTGCTCTAGTCGTGCAAAGATTGAGAAACAGCAGAGCTTGTGGCCCCGCTCGCTCCGTCGAAGACCCAGCTTTTGCGCATCACCTGAATTTTTGAGCTTGCCGCTAAAATCTATCCACTACTGACAGGCCCAGATGGTTTCTTCTGCTGACTTTCACATCTTTCCCGAAGTGTAACGCGTTTATTATCATCATCATCAGCGTATCTACGGCCACTGCTGCGCAAAGGCCTCTCCCATTATTCTCCAATTACCTCGGTCCTGTGCCAACTGTAACCAATTTATCCCCGCAAACTTCTTAATCTCATCTGCCCATCTAGCTTTCTGCTCTCCCCTGCAACGCTTGCCTTCTCTAGGGATCCAATCTGTTACCCTTAATGACCAGCGGTTATCTTGCCTTCGCATTACATGCCCTGCCCACATTCATTTCTTCTTCTTAATCTCCACTAATATGTCCTTAACACGTGTTTGTTCCCTGACCCACTCCGCTCTCTTCTTGTCCCTTATTGTTACACCTATCACTTTACGCTCCACTGCCCGCTGAGTCGTTCTCAATTTAAGTTGAACCCTCCTAGTGAGCCTTCAAGTTTCTGCGCTGTAGGTAAGTACCGGTAAGATGCAGCTGTCATACACTTTCTTCTTCAGCGACAATGGTAGGCTGCTTTTCATTATCTTAGAATGCCTGCCATATGCACCCCACCCCATTCTGATCCTCCTAATTATCTCTGCCTCATGGTTGGGATCTGGGGTCACAACTTGGCCTAAGTAGATATATCCGCTTACCACTTCTACTGCCTCACCTCCTATCTCAAACCGCTGTGCTCTCCCGAGGTTATTGATGATTACTTTAGTTTTTTGCATATTAATTTTCAGGCCCACGATTCTACTCTGTTCGTCCAGTGCGGAAAGCATACTTTGCAATTCGTCCCCCGAGTTACTTAGCAAGGCAATGTCATCAGCAAATCTGAGGTTACTGAGGTATTCTCCATTAACCCTTACTCCCACCTGTTCACAATCCTACGTTCTGAATACTTCTTGTAAACATGCTGTGAATAACATCGGAGAGATTGTGTCTCGTTGTCTTACACCCTTCCTTATAGGTATTTTACTGCTCTCCTTATGGAGGATGATGGTAGCTGTGGACTCATTGTAGATATCCTCTAGTATTCTTACATAATGCTCATCTACCCCCCTGGTTCCGTAATGCCTGAATGACTGCTAGGGTTTCGACCGAGTCAAATGCTTTCTCATAATCTATGAAGGCTATATATGGGGGTTCAGTATACTCAGCACACTTCTCTATAACCTGATTGATCGTGTGAATATGGTCCATTGTTGAATAACCTTTACGAAATCCTGCTTGTTCTTTAGGTTGACTGAAATCTAAGGTTGCAGAAATTCTGTTAGCGAATACCTTGGTAAGTATATAGTAGACGACTGACAGTAAGCTGATCGGCCTATAATTTTTCAAGTACTTCATGTCGCCTTTCTTATGGACTAGGATGATGTTCGCGTTCTTCCAAGATTCCGGCACCATTGCGGTCATTCCGTATACAGGTTTGCCAGTTTTTCAAGTAAAAGTTCTCCGCCATCCTTCAAGAGGTCTGCGGTTATCTGATCGTCACCAGGTGCTTTGCCCCCTTTCATTTCTTTCAAAGCCTTCCTTACTTCTTCGGTCGCTATTGGTGGGATGTCTATCTCCTCTGAGCTACTGTCTCGTTCGGCATTATCCTGGATGTCCCGGCTACTGTACAGATTTCCTGTAGAATTCCTCGGCCACTGTGACTATTTTGTCCCTATTTGTGATGACATTGACTTGCTTATCTTTAAGTGCATACATCTGATGTTTCCCCACGCCAAGACGCCTCTTCACAGCTTTCAGGCTACCTCAGTTCTTTACAACGTATTCGATCCTTTCCATATTATACTGCCGTAGGTCTGCTGTCTTACGCTCATTGATTAACTTCGAAAGCTCCGCTAGTTCTATTCTGTCAGCTGCGGTAGAGATTGTCATGGTTTGCCGTTTCCTAATTAGATCTTTCGTCTCCTATGAAAGTTTGCCAGTATCCTGTCTAGCCATAGTACCCCCGACCTCTACTGCACACTCCGTGATAATACATGTAAGGTTGTCGCTGGCTTCCTGTGTCGTAAGCTCGGCTTCCTTGTTTAAAGCTGAATATCGGATCTGCACCGCTATCCTGAATTATTCTACTTTACGTCTTAGTGTTAGCTCATTTATCGGCTTCTTTCGTACTAGCTTGTAGCGGTCCCTCCTCAAATCTAGCCTTATTCAAGATCTTACCATACGGTAACACGTTACCACGCTCTAAAACCGACAGGAACAGGCCCCGCGAGCTCGGCGTCTGTAGCACGGGCTATTTTCTGCTGTCCACTTTAGGCGCCAACGCACTTGAACTCGCGAGGAGACGATTCCGGGAGAGCTCCGGCCACTTACGCAGGGCGGGGTATTCCAGAAGGTCGAGCGTTAACTGCACGCGCGATGACGTCATGGCCAGGCAAGGCTCTGCCCCGCGTATTGCGGATGGTCAAAGGTCTTGCCGGGGGCTTCCGCCGCAGGAGCTTTTTTTTGAATTTTTTGCGAGCGCCAACGAACCGAGCCTAAGCTTAAACAGCTCTGCTATTAAACCACATATTCAACCAACTCAAGGTACTAACCCCATAATAAATATCCGGCGACATAAACGTACGGCCAAAGAACGATTCTTCAAGAAATGTACCACTTCCGATAAAACCCGCGTAGGCGCGTGACCCTGCGTACCGCGATTAGTCATGAGCGTCGAGCACGGTCGCGGCCGAGCCGGCGCATCGAGTAGTTCATGCGGTCGTGGGCAGGTTACAGGTACGTTGAACTCCCTGTAGCTTAAGCTGTCCTCACCGCATGTGCATGCGACACAAGTGTCGGGGACTAGATATCACACTGATCACCCGTTCCTTCCATTTGGCCTTACCAAACACGTCTATAACGACATCTTCGCTCTGTGCTTTATTTATGACTCCCCGGGAAATGTGATTAGGGTTTTCAAGCGCAAAAATGACGTTCCACAGCGTTTGTTTTCACGGGAAACTTTAACGTCGCCTTTAAACCTTCTGAAACCACTAGATACCGGCCTTCACTGAAATTTATGATGTTCAAACTATTATATGGAACCCTCTGCAGTGATCTCTGCTCAAATGCCAAGCTGGGCATGCGACTGGCCCACCATTCGTAAGGGTGCTTAGACAGGTATTTGGTTTTAACCGGAGCTTCATTGTTCTCACTTACGGCGTTTGTGACACGAAAACGCCCTGCAGAAAATTTCTGTGACAATGATGATGAATGGTCGTGGGAGAAATGGGAAAAAATAACGCTTCCCGTGACAGGAATTGAACCTTGGTCCGTGAAGTTACGAAGCTTGTGTCTATGCGATTGCTCGAGTCCGACATGGTCTAAGCGGTTCGACATTGTCTCGACAACAAAATATTCCGTCATGAGAAAGCTTCGCGTTCACCGACCGTCTTCGTTACAGGAAGCGATGTATGATTTTTTAGGGCTTGTATCTGTCGACGCTCTCTTCATATTACCAGTTTACGTCGATTTTCACCCATCGCAAAGATCGGCCGCGATTGTATTGTATTTGTAAAAACGTTTTGCCACTTTAAATACACGTCACATGTGCTCTCGTAAATGTGCACTCGTTTCTGCGCCCGTTTTCTTTTAGTGCCAAGCGAGCCCCTTGAGCTTCAACTCCACACTGAAGGCAACACAATAGCTTTCCTCTCCTGGCAACCACCAGCTGAACCCGCCGGCCCACTCGCCGGTTACCTGGTTTCCTGGGAGTGCGCTAACGGCTCCACCATGGCGGCAACTACAACCGAGTGTTCATTTATGCTTCCAGGTGAACCATTTTTCTGTCCAATCAGCCATTACTGAAACATGCACTCATGTGATAACACTGCCTCACCTGCACTGCTTACAGCAAAAACTGTTGCCCTTTGCTGTACTGTTATTGAGTAGGAATGCTTTGAATACCGTGTATAGCCGCATCCGAAATTAATATATATTAAAACACCCTTTTCGTTTATCAGCTGGCAATTTTATTGTAAAAATCAATCCGAATGTTGACCATAAAGTTGGACTAATTTGTTGAGAATTGACGAACGATCCAGTGCGCAGTGAGAGCAAGAGGCAGTTCAGAACTGCAGTACAGTATAGCGCTAGCACCCAGCCCTATTTAAATACAGGCAACCCCTAGGTCTAGCTATTGGTGACTTTATACTCGTGGGTGTGAATAGGTTGCAAAGTTGCAAACCGTGGATTCCAGGTCAAGTATGAACATGCTGCTTCTCTTGTTAAAAAATGGAGCAGAAGAGTTTTACCGCTTGGAAAATATTTTAATTTTATTCCTACCATTGTGGCTAGATCGCCACAGTTGTAAGGGTCATTGAGACCTTAGGCACGCGCTGGGGTTAAGGGAGTATATTCAATTCCCAGGCAGCGCCCTTAGACAGTGAGAGACGCGAGGCTACGCCTTCAACAAGCGCCTGGTATCCCTGTGGTATTTGTCATCATTGATGGTCATCCTTATTTTTTGTGCAAAGTGGAGGTGGATATTGGACATAAAAGTGGAAGCTTTCAGTAGTGGTAAATTCCACAAATTGTACAGACATATCACATAAATTTTCTAAATTTCCCCAAAACTTCCATGGCAGGTATAAGTAAGAAGAACTGCTACTTGGGCATGTTGGTATATGTTCATGATGGGTGCAGCGCCAACAAAACTCGGACAAGAAAGGACACAGGACTGAGCGCTTCTAGCAACTGAAAAGTTTAATCACGAACACACCACATATATACATACACTCAAAGGCACTATCATTACAGATCGTGTACATTATAATCAACCACCCCGCAAGATTGCAGAGAAACAACAAACATAACGCTGCACATAATCCCACGACACGTGTATAAACCCGGAATACCGACAGGGCGCGCTACATCAACATTTTTCCAAGAACGCCAACTCAGCATCTGATAACATGACAGAGGGTAGGCTGACACATGTATTTCTTTCTTTCTTCATGCGAAAAGATCCAATTACTTCTCCTGTGTTCCTAAAGAACGATCGTGCGTTGCAACTCAGGATGCCACGTGCGCCCCCCGGGATTGTGGTTGCCATCAATGAGAGTGTGTGGCGACTCCGGATGGCAAGCGCACCCCTTGCAATGAACTCCTGAATGCGAACACGGTACCCCCTTCAACGAGCTGTGATTTTCGAGTAGGGAAATGTTAAGGCAGCGGCCAGTTTGGCCTATGTATTATTTACCACTATTCAAAGTAATACTGTAAACAACGTCCTTATGGCAGCCTACAAAGTTTACACCATGTTTTACCCCGCAGCCTACCGTTTTTCTTTCTTTTTCACCAGCCTTTGCATGGCTGGCAAATCTTCACCAATTTGTTTTGGGCTCAGAACACGAGGCGCATGCCATACCTTGAAGCCCCTTCAGGCGATGAGACAAACCATGCACGTAAGGAATGAACGCAAACTTATCAGTCTAAAATTCTGCTCCCTTTTCCCTGTATCGAGGCGCGCTCCCAGCCTTCTGAATCTCGCGACGATTCTTTTCACACGCCAAAATAACGAATTCATCTGGGTGACCCGAAGCTCTTAACCGGGCTACCTGGTTGGCGGCACTTTTTTCTACATAATGTACAGAGGATTTATTCAACGCTGGTTGTATGCAGAAAAAGAACACACCGTTCTTCAGCAGCTTCGAATGGGCCGATTGAGAGTTAAGTAAATTCTTGGTCGATCTAGGGTGGTACATCTAACAAGTGCAAACAGACGTCGACGGCAGAAGTGTACGGTGCCGGGTATTCACTAGGCCTTCACAAAGTTTCATAGTCATTCCCATGGCGATTTGGGTTGAAGCTGCCGAGTATAGAATCGACTACGGTTTCACAACGACCACTCTAAAATACAAGGCGAGCGATCGCAAACAGCGGCCGGAGACGCCGATATAGATACTGGCACTGTGCCCTTCCGGCGGGAACGTTGGCGACGTCGTGTGTAAAGATTGTGAAATGAGGCGCAAACAAATGATGACGTTCCTCGGTTCAGTTAAACAAACCAAAACATTAGCCCCCTATTGTGTGCTTATAGTATTCCAAAATTTGGTGGCGTGTACGAGCAACTAACCGCCCCGCAACTGCAATTCATGTGCATGCGGTGGCTTACACGCGGCTTCGTATGTGCGCAAATCCTGTACATCCTAATCACCAGGGTACATTATTTTTGTTTCAAAATATTGCGTAATTAGTACATAGCATAAAAAAGCTACACCAATCACCATAGTAGCTTTTCTGCTTAACCAACTTGATCGAGCTGAGATTGCCGGATATTAATTATTTGTGTTTTGCGTGGAAGGCCAAAAATTCAGGGAATCTGGCACTCACACGCTGCACTAGAATGGTGAAGCTCAGGCAGGTGAGCACAGCGGGACACAGGGTTAAGTTGCAGTATCATTGTTTGTTTTGTGTAGTTGCGGTGCTAGTAACCGTCGCTATATGCATTAAAGAGGTCATCGTCTTCTTCGTAGAAAGTGGTGGGTGCAAGGTCATCTGTACCATTCTAGACTTTCACCAGCGGCTCGCTGTCTAATAGTGGCAGCGGTGGCAGGATCTCCAAAGCGTCTCGCGAAGGAGTCGCACACTCACAGCCATGTCTCCAGTGATATATAACGGCTTCTAGAGAATGCGGCGGCTGCGGTGATCTCTCCCGTGATGGACGCCTATAACATTTAGCACTGGAACGAGTTTCTTTTACATGCGCGCCAGCACTTGACGGCAGCGCTGGAGTTTTTTGGTTTCCTTTGGCTAAAGCCACTGCGCCAGCCGTGGCTCAGCGGTCGCCGCGAGGCACGCACTCACGAGCGCTCGCTATTTTGACGCTATTCGGCGCTTCTGCAAGCTTTTCTTCCAAAGCCACTGCGCATGCCAAGCATGCTTGACGGTCGCCGCGAGACACGTGCTCCCGGGCGCTCGAAACTTTGTTGGTATTTTTTGTCACAATCATGAACTTACGAACAGAAAAACAGTTACGCTGTTAAAAACCTGGTCATTTTTTCTTAGACTAAGAAAGTAAATGCATCGTAGACATTCAACAATTCAGTGCCACTAATGTATGTTCTACGTTTCACTGACGCGACATTTTGCTGCGTCACATATTGTAAAAGGGTGACCATTCGTAAGAGTGCCAATTTAATATATTCGTACATATACGACGAATTCTAACAATCTATGCAGATCAGTGCTTTCGCACAAACGTTTTAAAAACGGAGAGGTGCCATCCGCCTTGACCTGCAAAATACAGTAGAACCCCGCTTTAAAGTTCCTTAGTGCTTCGTTTTCCCGGCTGCTACGTTGCCCTTGTTCAGTCCCAGCACTGCTCAAATAGATTCTCATGTATTTAACTCCTCACTGTTACGTCGTGGCTCAGAGTATGTTCCCAGATCATACATGGCGATCTGATACTCCGGAGCCGCCCCGGGCAACACGCGCGGACCGCCATTAGACATTTGACGAACCTTCTCAAAGCTTGGCTTCTAAACTCTCTGCACGAAGCCGCACGCGGGTGCGATACGTCGCCACTATATGGCTCTATGTTACTCTTTGTTATCACCAACTTCACCGCATTTACTAGGGACGTTTCACTTCGGAATGCCGGAAATGCGTGTTTGCCATAAAGCACCACCGCAGGAATAGCACGTGCTCTCGCTGTCATCGTGCGCTTCAAGATTTGAGAACACCGTTGAACTTTTAACCGCGAACTTTGCCGTGCCTTGATGGCGTCACTAAAACGGTAGGCGCTTTCCCTTCAGGAAAAGCTTGATGTACAAAACGCAATAGACAAGCAGCCAGCGCGGAAGAGAGTCGACATCGCTAGGAATCTTGCATTGCCACGCGTAGTTTTCTCCAGCGATAGCAAAAAGCGGCAATCCTACATTCTCGCGTTTTTTAAGGTTGGAAAGCCAACGTTGCAGAAATACATTGTTGTGACTCAAAGCTACGTCGTTTTCGTTCATTTTAGAGGGTTTTCTCAGGGCCTGAATGTTCCTGGTATTTTGGTTTTCTTCACCGGTTCCGATGCACAACGTATGAACGGGGTTCCACTGTAAACGTTTCCATGATCACTATTCATTTTTTACATGTAACAATTGACTCTTGTTATTGACAAAATATATCTAGAATTAAAAATTTTACATTGGAAAGGCTGAACGTGGGTCCGCAAATGTAGTTGTTATATGGTTTGTAATGTTTCCAGACGTGTTCTGACCTACGGGGGGGGGGCTATATCAAGATCTTTTTTGCCCGTTGTTACGTAGAATATGATAAAAATACCAGTATTATGAATTGCGCCTGTGGAATTTTGGCTTATGTTTGTAGTTTTGTAGTTTTACAAAATAATAATGCTTTTATATTCTATAGCCATTACTTAGGTTGAGCGCGCACCTATATTTGACACTGCCAATTAGGTTTTGTCGGAGTCTCTGTGGTGGTAAAAGTTTATTTGACACCTCGCTTTTGCCATAAAAACTAAGCAGTAAAAAGTTTATGCAGCTGTCCTATCAGCCTCTACCATATCGGTGTCTACAACGTATTCTGCTTCTTGTGTAGTCTTTCTTACTACGTCACGACGCTGTACAAACTACGAAGAGCCGTTGTCACTTCGCGCATTGGTGCCATTTCCATTTGGAGGTGTTCAACCTCGGCGACAAGGAAGGACATGGGTTGTCGTGCAATCGACACATTTTCAGCTGAACCGCTATACTCTCGTCTGACGCCAAAAATCTCGCACATAGTAGTAACCAGAGGTCGGCGAACTCACTCATGAGTCCACTCCCTCAGACTCATTTGGACTCAAACTCACGCGTGAGTTTGAGTTTGAGGTGAGCGCGAGGCTAGTGTGGGCATGGTGAGTTTGAGCTTGAGTGAGTTTGAGCCGAGTGATCCCGAATGAGTTTGAGTCCGATTGAGTTTGAGTACGCCTGAGACCTAGTGAAATTCGGAGTTCATTGTGAGTTCTGAGTGCATTTTGAGTTTGAGTCCATTTTGAGTTCTGAGTGCATTTTGAGTTTGAGTCCATTTTGAGTTCTGAGTACACTTTGAGTTTGAGTCCATTTTGAGTTTGAGTACATTTTGAGTTCTGAGTACATTTTGAGTTCTGAGTAAATTTTGAGTTTGAGTCCATTTTGAGTTCTGAGTACATTTTGAGTTTGAGTACATTTTGAGTTTGATTACATAATAGTTTGAGTACATTTTGAGTTTGAGTACACAGAGTTTTGAGTCCATTTGAGTTGAGTACATATGAGTAGCCTAGCAGGTAGCTATGGTTGGCTGTTAAGTTTCATGCGTCACTGCAGGCTCGGAATTCAGATTACCTGCGGGTACGGCACCAATCGCGATCTGCATGATCGGTTGGGAGGGAGAGGGTGTCTCATTTTTTTAAGTTTGTTATTGAATTTTTATGGCCATAAGAACTTGCTGTATACCTAATTTTCGCGGCCGGGCACGTGAGTGATAATTGACTGGTGAGGTCATAAAAAAGGGTTGTCTTAACTTTTCCTTCTGACGGATCCACTAAGAGCGTGGGAAAGGGTGGTGGGAAAGCACACAACGGCCCTGGCGTGCTGGTTGTTCGCCTGCTACTTTAACTGCTTGATATATTAGGGGTCACAAAGGAAGAGGTGAGAGCAGGGGTGATATGGGGGCGGGGGCTGTCCTTTCTGCTGTTTTATATGAATTAGCTGAATTGACTGGGCGGCGCCCCTTGAGACAGAATAATGACCACATTAGATGGGTTGAAAAGTGAAACTGATGACGCTAAGGCGTGTTAAGGTATCAAACAAAGGTCGGGAATAACGGAATCAATCGGGGTAAATAAAAAAATTATTCCTGATTATAGTCATCAGGCAGTCATAATGAATCATAGATTGGGTTAAAATTCAAAATGATGCTGCGAGGGCATGTGGGGAATCAAATTCAAGATCTCGATGAGGGGAATTATTCGGGACGAAAATGAGTTAGTGGATATATCATGACGTAGTCATTGGTAAGTCATAATTTCGGTTAAAATCAAGTTCATGACGCTAGGGCGGTGTGGCGTATCAAATTAAAGGTCTCGATGAGGGTAATCAAGTGCTTCCTGATTATTATCATTACATCATCAAAATGGGTCATGAATTAGTTAAAATTCACAATGATGACACTGTGTGTCGGGGCATCAAATTGAAAGTTCCGATGAAGGGAAATCACGTGGGACAAGACAAAAATGTGGTAGGGCTATATCATGAGATAGTCATGGTTAGTCAATTGATTGGTTTAATTCAAATTGATTCCGCTAGGATTGTGATGGGTATCAAAATATAGGTCTTGATGAGCGGAATCACGTGGGAGAAATACAACAATGCTTCCTGGTTTATAACCATTAGATTGTCATGGCGAGTATTATTGGGGTAAAATTCGAAGTGACCCCAATAGGGCGTGGTAGGGTATCAAATTTTACGGTCTGACGAGCGGCAATCCACGCGGTACCAATAAAAAAAGGCTTCGGAGTTCGAATCATGAGATAGTCATTATGAGTTCATAGATTGGGTGTTAAATTCAAGGTGAGGTCCGACTGAAGCATGTGGGGCGTCATATTGAAGGTTCCAGTAAGGGGAACAACGTCGGACACCTAAATAATGCGTCCTGTTTACAGTCATGAGAGTCATGGGTATTTTGAATGGTATGAATTCCATATGACTCTGGTAGGGTGTGTGGGGTATCAAATTAAAGGTGTCGTCGAGGGGGATCACGTGGAAAAAATATAAAAATGCTTTCTGGTTATATTTATGAGCATATAGCAAAAGGTACACACTCACACGCTCACTCACTCACTCACACTAACTCACTCGCACTCACTCACTCACACTCACACTCTGACTCTCACTCACACTCACACTCTCATTCACACTCACACTCACACTCACACTCACACTCACACTCTCACACTCACTCTCACACTCTCACTCACACTCACACTATCACTCACACTCACACTCACAGTTTCACTCTCACTCTCACTCTAACTCACACTCAACTCCCACAATCTACTCATACTCATATTCACACTCACACTCTCACTCTCACTCTCACACACACTCACACTCCCACTCACACTCACACTCTCACTCTCACACTCTCACTCTCACTCTCACTCTCACTCACACTCACACTCACACTCTCACTCTCACTCACTCTCACTCTCACTCTCACTCTCACTCACACTCACACTCACGCTCACACTCACACTCTCACTCTCTCACTCTTACTCTTATCTTACACTCACACTCTCACTCTAAGTCTCACTCATACTCTCACTCTCGCTTGTACTTTCACTTTCACTCTCACTCTCACTAACACTCTCACACTCTCACACTCACACTCACACTCACACTCTCACTCCACTCTCACTCACACTCAACACTCAACTCACACTCACTCACACTCCACACAACTCACACTCTCCCTCTCTCATACTCACACTCTCACTCTCTCATACTCACACTCTCACTCTAACTCTCGCATACTCTCACTCTCACTCCCACTCTCACTCGCACTCTCGCTCTCATTCACGCTCTCACTCTCACTCTCAGTCACACTCACACTCACACTCTCACACTCACTCTCACTCTAACTCACACTCACACTCACACTCACATCACTCACACTCACACTCTCACTCTCACTCTTACTCTTACTCACACTTACACTCACACTCAACCACTCTCACTCAACAGGCACATCATACTCTCACTCTCACTGTCACTCACACTCACACTCTCACTCTCGCTCTCGCTCTCACTCCACTCACACTCCCACTCTCACTCTCACTCACACTCAACTCACACTCACACTGTCACTGTCACTTTCACTCACTCTCACTCTCACTCTCACTTCACTCTCACTCTCACACTCTCACTCACCTCTCACTCCCACTCCCACTCACACTCTCACTCTCAATCTACTACTCAGTCACACTACACCACTCTCACTCTCACTCTTGCTCACTCTCACTCACACTCTCACCAACACTCACACTCTCACTCACACTCTCACTCTCACACTCACACTATCACTCACACTCACACTCACAGTTTCACTCTCACTCTCACTCTCACACTCTCACTCTCACTCTCTCACTGTCTAAATCTCTGTGAGGCCATTGAGTTCTAAATGATTTTGAATTCTCAGCCCATTGTGAGTTCTGAGTTATTTTTGAGTTTTGAGGCATTTATGAGTTTTGAGTCCATATTTGAGTTGAGTACATTTTGAGTTTTGAGTACATTTTGTGTTTTGAGTACATTTTGAGTTTGAGTATATTTTGAGTTTTGAGTACATCTTCAGTTTTGAGTTCACTTTGAGTTCGAGTACATTTTGAGTTTTTAGTCCATTTTGAGTTCTGAGTCCATTTTGAGTTTGAGTACATTTTGAGTTTTGAGTACATTTTGAGTTTTGAGTTCATATAGAGTTTGAGTACATTTTGAGTTTGAGTACACTTGGAGTTCTGAGTACATTTTGAGTTTTGAGTCCGAGTGAGTTCTGAGTTTTGCGCTCAATATGAGTTTGAGTTTGAGTGAGCGCTGATGTGCTGCTCAGCATTGAGTCGGAGTTTGAGTGAGTGGTGATTCGAAAAAAAATTGTGAGTAAATTTGAGTGAGCCGCGCCAACTTTGCCGAGGTGTTTTAGTAACTGAGCTCCCAAGGAACGGACCACCGTCGTCTCCGCATGCCGGTCTTATTAGAGTGGGATTAACGTTTAGGGTTTAAAAAATTGGGCTTCTTCCATCATCTTAGTCTTAGGCACCCCGAATGTCCTCAGAATCTTCCTCTTCCATTCCTGGCTTCATAATTGCTTCGCTGAATAAAAATGCCCTCGACGAAACGCAGGATCCGCTTCTTGTAGCTCACCTAAGGCGGCCATTGTTCCCAAAAGTCATGTCGCCATGTTGAGAAAAAGAATGATAATCTTCCAGAACTGGTCCCGATGTTTGTTGCATTGAACTGTACTCATGATAACGATGTACGGCCCAGAGAAAGGCAGGGCAACCTATTCTACAGCAATTAACTTCTTTGTAAGTGTTATATCTCTAAGGCACCCTAAAAACATATAGTGAAGTTAATTTTTGTAGCAACGTTTCAAATGTTCAGCCTTTTGACTATGATACCGATTTATATCCCCTGTACACAGTATGGTATAAAATTATTGTTTTCGTATAGTAAGCATTCATAAGTAGCGTCACCTTGTTGATTAGTAGAGTAAGATGCCTTTGGAAAAACCAAAAAAAGCTAAGTTTCAAAATTGGTATACTGAAATAACTTCATCTGGCACCTATTATTCGGAAGAACATTGGTACAAAACGAATGTAAACCCCTTATGGTTAATGTACTCAATCACAGTTTACCGTTATTATCCAGTGTTTCGTTTCTTTTTTGGAGGTGCTCAATGCGATTGAGGTTTTAGAGCTGGACGAGAGAAGTTGCGCCAATGAAGCTACGCAATTCGGACACACAGAAGGAAGATGAATAAATTAATTTCTGCTTCTGTGTTAGTATGTGCGATCTGAGCTTAAAATATTTTTAACTCTCGGCAAATGATATTTTAAAACTCTGATGTTCATCAATCGCGGGTGAGGAAAGAACCCTCTAGGAAATATAAAAATATATACTACCCTGTCTCGACTACCCCGCCCATCCAGAGAGAAGAACATTTGAGACATTGTTTAGCAACCGTTTCTCGTTTCAACAACGCAAACAAAATGTTGTTTCCCGTAGCCCGGCAATATCTGTGTATTATTCCTTTTACACCATTGTTACCCGATTGTCGAAGCCTTGTCAAGCTAAAACGGAATAATTGCACTCACGTCCTACAGCGTTGACATATCTTCTGCACGCCCCAACGAAGTGGAAATCATTAACAGTGCCAAAACCACAGTTTTAGCACGTATTTTTCGCTCAAAATGTACTTCCCGAAATCATAACTGGCAAGCAGTTATACCACACGCTGGGATGTGCAGGTATACGCGCCAGTTCGACCCTAAAGCAGTGAAATTAGGTATGTTGCATTTTGAACCTAATAGCCATTTGAAACCCACATTGTCTTCATCAAATTGACGCAATTCTTCGAGTGGGTAGTGGGGGATGCCGCGTATAGGTGAATGTTTGGTTTATAAGTAAAGAGAAATGAAAGAAACGTATATTAGGAAAGACATGTGTTCAACTCTATTGGAGAGGCTATGTCAGGTAGGCGGGGTATTTGTTTATTCGAATGTAATTATCACTATTTAGGATAACCCCTTTCGAAAGGTAAGCCTGTGCGCATGTGGAGCTTCTCCTTACGAAACACTTCACGTTACAGCATATTTATGCAACACGAGTTGTGACGAGAACGGTGAGGTGCTACCCTGCGCAGCCATTAGGTTTTTCTTAGTTTTAAAAGTCAGGAACAGCGGTGCGCTAGCATATTTCAAAACGCTTCAACATTTTTTATCAAGCATGGTTTGCTTCTGATGAACTGGTTGAGTTGTTGCAATATGAAAATGCAGCTACCCATTCAACGCGTGGTGTGCTCTTTGCTCTAGGAAATAGCCCTCAGCTAGCCGTATATTTGTTTTGTTCTGACGCTGCCAATCATGAGAGCAGACAGTAATTATCCGTTTTTTTTTTCTTACAGGCCCACCGACGCAGTTTAAGGAATGCTCGTTCTCGGTCTCTGCTTACCACTTGGCCGGTGATGGTGTAGAGCTGTACGGGAAGCCAACAACCATCACCGCTAATTTGACGATTTGTGCCGAGGCCACACCACGATCCGTGTCTCCTAGACAATTAATAATAAAAATATAAGGGTTTTGGGAATTTCTATTGTGAACTTGTACGACGATTCAACGTGAACTTTTCATGGAGACGATGCAAAATAAATCTGTGCAGTTCGCAACGATATATGGGTTGCACATCTGTGCCTAATTTTTCCTTTACACGAAGTGGATGTCTACTGGGAAGCTCCATGCATATTCTTCAAGAGAAAACACACACTTTCTTTTGGGTGAGCTCTGGCTGCGTCTATCTGTCTCCTATGGGAACGACCCAGGTTGCCACTTTTTGAAACGTCTTAATGCACCATGGCTTAATATATACTTATTAATTTATCACTCGCGCTAAGACCAAAACATTTGAATTGTATTGTTCTCGCACAAACTGAGTAAGTTTTATAGCAATTGTGTTGCGCTCAGTGTACGTTTTTTCTTTCCCCGTTTATAGTCAATTAGCTGTTAGGGATAGAACAGTGCAGTAAAAAAATACTCGCTGTCCAAATCACATGCGGGCGGTCTTTGAAATATAGCAACATTAGTACGGCGAGTGTCTCGACTGGGTTGGGAACAAAAAAATGTCTCTCACAATACGGCCTGACCAAGACGTACTGGCAAGGTCCGGTGATATCCAAAATCACGCGAAGATCGTAAAAATATTGGTAAAAATTATGTCAGATGAAGTTATTACAAAAGCAACGCTTTACAAAAGCTGAGATGAACATTCCTTATCCAAATCACCGGTGGAGTTCAATTGCAGAACCTCGTTCACAAACACCGCAACAACAATGAGACTTCCAAGTTGTTCATCTGTCGTTTTCGAAACAAAGCGCATCCACGCGTGACTTCGTCCCATGAAGTGCATCATTAGGATGTTGTTGCCTCTCCCTGCTTGCGACTGGTCTTCGCAACAGTTACGGTACATTGGAAATCCGCCCGCGATCAACACCCTCTTGCTTCGACCAGTCCTCAAGAAATACAAATATACGGAATTCTTGCTCACTTATACTGCCAAGGCGTTTACCATATCAATAACCTTGTTGAATTTGTCCGACCACGAAAGAAACTCACTCACCTTTTTGTTGTTGATGCACAACTTTAAAACAGAAACGCTCCCGCTCTTCAGACGCGGCCTGTAGCCTTTGAGCATTCTAGGTTACTTGGATGAAGACTTTTTAAAGCTAAGCACCACAACTGAGCAGACATGTCTACCATTATTCTCGTGCGGTGAATTTGAGAACTAATCTAATTGTGGAGGTTCGAAAGATCATTTTTAATAATTTGAGGACACGATGCATGGTTCGCCCACCATTTTCATGCCTTAGTCGCTGTCAGGACCTATCTGACTTCCGGCTAGGTTATACTGAATTGTATTAGTCCGCAGTTGTCTCGAGGCACTAGACTGGTGCTTACTTCGATTGGCATCTTGGTCAATAACGTCTTGGCGTCTTGGTCAATAACGGTGAAGCACCTCTTGTGACTGCACTTCGTGAATCAATGCTTGATGCAAATGAAGTTTTTGAACTCGCTGTTTTTGTGTACATAATCTGGAACGCTTGTGAATTTTATTTCAAAAGCAATAAATACTCATTAAGCAAAAGTCGGCAGCCTTGGCCGTCTGGCGCTACTGTTTTTTGCATTTGTGAGAATTGTGGTGACAATAGATTTTTGCAGTGGAATGTATGGATTGTCGCTCCTATACACAAATAGGGAAGGAATAACGAATTTGTAGCGCCAGCAACCAGCTTCGGGCCCCTCCTTGTCATGTTTGGGAACAAAGTGAACACGTTTCTGTTATTCCAACTTCAAAGTCTTCTGGCTTCTCACCTCAAGATAAGAGAAGGCACGATGCTAATGAGAGCGGAGGGATGACCATATTTGGTCGCGTGCTGTGGCCTGTTTAATAAAAAACGGGTATTCTTGGAGTGATACGTGCAATGGTCACTTGTGCCCTATTTCTACAGGAAGCTTTCAAGATATTTGGTGACAAAGTTTCTTTTGGGTCGTCTTCTCTACGCCATGTAGGTTATGTAGGCTCACATTCATGTCGTTGGTAGCTTTTGTGGCGTTGGGTCACAACCAAGCCGCAATAAATAAAAAGGAACCATGGCGATAAACACATGAGGACGAAGAGAAGACACGACAGACCCAGGAGTCACAGGCGCGATTGTCTCGGACACACGCCGAGATACAACAGACACATACGCGTGTGTCTGTGGTATGTTTTCTTCGTCCCCGACTGCCTATCCCACGTTTTTACTATATTCAAGTGTGAGCCAACTCGCGCAGCAACACGTTTTGGTAAATTTCAGTGATCAGTCGGTGTAACTAAGCACGTGGTCTTCTTCATCTGCACTTACTTACGCTTTCGCCGGTGTTGTTGGCTTCGCTTTTCCTTCAGACTAGCGGCAATGCACAACGGTGGCGTTGTAATTAACTGATTAACGAAAGCAACTTTGATTACTGTAAGTTATTATGCTTAGTTTATGCTTCTTGAGGCATGTTCATAACCATTTATCAAAATAGTTTTTTTTTCGTTTTCGGTTTTTTAATTCTAGTTCCAACTTTTTGTGTATGTAATGATGCTGTTAAGGAATGATGCTGTTTATTCCTACTGTCCTGACTACCAATCGTTCCTAATTGACCGTTTTGTGACAGTCCTATTGAAAAACAACCTTCTTTTGCAACCTGAAAGGTATTTGTTCAGTATTGAAGTTGTTTTTATTTTATTAGAATTTTCTGAGTTTCCAATTTTGCAATTTGTGGCCCCACAACCTCGCCTAGACTCGAAAATAGCCCCGGCTACGAACGCTTTTTAAATATTTAAATTAAGAAAACTGCGGAAAACCTGACATCTCTCAGTTCATATAGAAAACTACACTCAAGCAGAAACAAATACTTGTGTGGTACAAGTTTTCCCCTTTTCTTACTTTTACTTTTTCTTCTTACTTACTTTTAATTCTTACTTTTCAATTAGATACAAGGACAGGTGCTCCATTGTGTAAACATATTTTTTCACCCAAACAATACAATCTCTCTTCTAAGACAGAGCCGAATCAAATTTCAGTAGGACTGACCTGGGTGAAACAACAATACTTTTATAGCCCCCTAAAACTGAAATCAGACCCCAACGATAAACATAACGAACCCAAAGTAATACTACTGAACCGAAGCCTGCAAAGTACAATAAAAAATAATGGTTTTCACAAGCTCGTGAAACTGCATTCACAGGATTTCAACTACGTCTTGCGAGTCCTTAAGAAACAGAATAAAAAACAGTGGTTGATTCTCCTGTCATAAGGATCAGTAAACCACGAAAGTGAAATGTGCAGCAAAATCTGCAGATGCTTCGTAGGTGGCCCAAGCTGATACAATTATTTTGGAACATTTCTCTGTCTTGTTGCTCACAGAGACCCGAACAGCATCTACTCCGTAACTGAATATGACCCTGGAACAGGGTTTTACGCTAGCACTGCAAATAAAGAAGCCTTCAAAGGAAAACACAAGTTCGGTTTATTCTAAAGATTGCCTCGTTAAAATCATAACGATACCATTTATAACGTAAATGTTGCTCAAATAAGCTCCATAATTAGGAAAAATGAGAACCACAATGCAACCCACTAGCCCATTTTACGCAAGAGAACCTATTATGTCATACCAGACAGCTCTGCAATTGCGGAGGGTGGCAAAAGTGAACGCAAATTAGACAGAAATTATCAGCTTGGCGAACGAGCTATTTGCGCTTAAATTTCTGGAACATTCTTTCTAAAGCCCTAAGAATGGCGGGAGAGACAGTGGAAGTTACGAAATCAAACGTAAACACTTTAGTACTGATGCGTATGCTGCTGTTGGTACTCCGGGCACTATCCTTGGTTTAGCTGCACACGATTGCGGGGCTTTGGGGTTGTTTCAGACGACACGGGCTGATTGACGCAATCGACGATGTCTTTCGTGACCGTATTCATCGAGCGAGCACCAGTTTTCACGAAACGATTGTCTCCATGAACAAAACAAGCCAGGTAAAAATACGTTCACAAACAAACCAAATGCAGAAAACGGCTTGCCGTGGTGTGGTGGTGCCATTTAGGTTCACTAGCAGTGAACAAGGCCCTGTGATGTCATTGCAGACGACAAAACGCACGATTTAGCAGGAAAATCAACATTTTACCCTACATAATTATTTTTTCAGTGCATAAAGCGTCGTTTCAATTCGCACAAGCGCTGGGGGCACTATAAAACACGAAATCTTTCGAATAACACAATGTTGTGTTTTGTCTTCATGGCTCCTTTAAGGACGCATAGGTTTAGGAGCAAAAGTTCAACCCACGGCCTACAAGTACGGTTACCGCGATTGAGCGCGGAAATTCTCAAGATTAACTAGGGACATTTGCCCTGAACGTTGATGGAATGTCGGCATGGAGCTATACATACACGATGGTCTGGGAGATACAAAACCGCTTCGTTTCTAACACCGCTTAGAAGACAATTAGGATAAGAATCCCAACATTGTAAAACAACGAAGACTTCCTAACTAGGATTACAAATTGAAGGAACCCGTACTAGAATTTGTCATGCAAACGCATAAAGACGAAAATTAGACCTTAAGCAAATGATAGCACGTGGTTTAAGTAACGAATTTCGAATTAGGTGAAACGGTTGAAGAGGGGGGGGGGGGACTTGATCATTATGGTTGTGAGGTTTTTATTTTTAGTTTCAAACAATATATGCGCAACAGGCGGACGTTAAATTTCGCGTAATTCACGCTTTGAGTATTGTTCATTGAGACAATTTTATACATAACGATTGTTCTATGCACTTGGCCCTCACGTTCTCTTAATTAGGCTATGGCGGTACGTATTTCCTATTGCGGCGGTGCATTTTAAGAACACTAAAATATAATGTCACGTGAGCGGCAACTATGCGATATATCATGTAACCTAATAATAATACCATTGGCCTCGGTGCATCCAATGCTGTGTATTCGATATGAGCATACAGGAAACATTGATTCTAGTATTTCCACTGTTCAAATATCTGTATGTAGCCCTGAGGTACTCGGCACAGTTGACTTCAAAACAGCGTCCCGTATAATTCAGGTACTAGTGCGATAGCTTGCCCTAGTAAACCCTGGCGAACAGCACGTGAGTTGTATTTATTTGAGCAACGCCGCCATGTAGGGAATTGCGGAGTTATAAATATCCTGGAAAAAGCACCACGCGTAGCAAATTTTCAGGAGGAGGAACGGTGCTCTTCTCAACTCGTGACTGTGACGTCATTTTTATTCAGCCTACCGCGAGCCTCCCTGCCCTCCAAGCCACCGTCTCTGCCGCTCCACACGCCGGGCCTTATCCGCTGCAACCATCGGGCAGCTACGCTTGTCCGGAGTAGGCCGCTAGGGAAGTAACGACACCAGCCCAAACTGCACTCGAACAATTCGGTTTAAAAACTCAGAAGTGCGTAAACCCACATGAGGCAAAAACACTGATATATACCCCAAAAAAATAGATGTTGTCATCAAGCACAGTGCACTCACGACACCAGTCCCATTGTTAAGCCTAGCTTTATGCCACACAAAAACGTTTCTTTACCAGGTAGCAAAAAGATTGGTTCCTGCATTTGTCTTCGGGTGTTGGCCCCTCTTTTTATGCCCCAGAATACAACGTGAAATCTCTCACCTGAACTTTTGCACTACATCAGGAACACGCTTCGGCTTTGCAATGTAGCAGCAGTGGAAGCGGTAATAGTTACTGCGCAAGCTAAGAGCCAGTCGCGAAGCGTAGACGGGGCGAAAAAAAAATTGGAGAAGTTCCTCCATTACCGCTACGTTTACGATGGCTAACGTTATACGAACAATGCAAAAAAATTTGTTTATTCTTCTTTTATAGGAATCGACAAACAGGAAAGTGAAATGTGCCATCACCGGATCAGTTAAATGTTTATTCGGCATTGATATTAACTTGCACATCGCTATTTATATTTCGGCGGTAGGACACCGTCAGACGCATCAACATTAGAAACTGGATTGCACGAGCCGGAGCACTGCATGCGTGAACCAAAAAAAAAAACCACACGCGTCCCAAGCCATGTGAACGAACCCGAAAAGGTCGCAACCAAATCGTTTGGTGAAGTCGCAGTCCGCTGCAGCGAAAGAGCAGTATTTGCGATGCTGTCTTGTAGGTGTGCTTGCAAAGCAACAACCTTCTGGGACGTGGCTTTCGCAAATGTGCGGCCACTGAGTCGCTGCTCCGTGAAGTGCATGACAGACGATTGCGTTGCGACGAGCTCAGCTGGCGCAAAGTATCGGCTCTCATTAGGATCGTAATGCACTACTTAGCTTCACCTCTCTTAGACGCAGCACCATCAAAAAAGAAAAGATTATAGATAAGATATATGGCGCAATATTACCGCTGTCTGCGCTTCAGCTCGTACCGGAGTCAGTAAAGCGCCTGGCACCTCCCGTTGCGGCGACGGAGCACTTGGCTCGAATCCTGGCGCAGCCGGGTTTTTCTGGCGATGTCTTTTCCGTGACGGATTTCACGTCAGTCAGATCTTGGTGTATCCCAGCATAACACACTTTCGTCCTAAAAAGGTAACATCGCCTTGGCCGTTGTGCTGAATATAAACAAAGTGGCAAATTGAACAACACCACAGAAGCACCCGGCTTTGAAATTTTTAGGCGCGAAGCACCTGAGAGGAGGGAGCTGTCGCGTCTCGTGAAGCGTCGTCTCCTGTCGTCACGGTAAGTCAAGTTATCAAACGATGGTCAATTAAAATGTGTTAATAGATAAAACTAGCTCAAAATAAGCTAACATGACGTTAACTTATTTAGAATACAGCAATAATCAGGATTTATTTGCAATATAACACAAAAGTATTAAATTCCGTTTCAAGTATGTTTAGTCGCATCATTGATAACAAGTGAACGATAATCATGCGTGCCTACACTGGCGCTCACTTTGCTATAGGTGACAACTATAGTATGGGCTTTGAAACCATATAAAAGAACGAAGACAATTGACCCCACCATGGGGCGCTATTTGCGGTGAGGTATTTGAGTGGTGTTCCATGGCTGTGTCGTTGGCTTAGGGACTCGCGCCACTGTCGTCTGCAGCAGCAGCTGGGCCAGCTAGAAATCGCCAGCTTTGAAGCTTTAGCGCATTAAAAAGCGTATGTATAGTAATTAAGCTAACATCGCCACCTTCTGACACATCAGAATAATTTCAAGCTGTATCCCCAACAAGTTTTACACGCACGAGGTGAGAGAGAACAACTTTCTATAGATATCGCCGGAGCTTGTATGTAACTCCTTCTTTCTAGCTTATTCGTGACGTACAGCACCCAGAGCGCCTTGATAGGTATAATTCAAAATTCGGTGTCTTCTCTTTAGATGTTTGAGATGCTCCTTTGCTGTTCACAGTGTGCCCTCGTACTCTTCTAATGGGTACGTCGCGGCTACGCTGAAACACAATGACGTGAAATTTACAGTCATCGCAGGCTACATACCACCACGAGCCAACTTTGTCGTCAGGCGTCTGCACTCCATATTGATCAACACGCCATCACCGCATGTTCTTACGGGAGATTTCAATGCACATCACCCGGTTTGGGGCAGCAGAAAAACAACACACTCGGGGACTTTTACTACACATGAAAACCGCTATCCTAACGCGAGGGCTCGTCCGAAACGTTGTTTGCTCATCAGCAATAGCAGTAGTACGAGCGCCTTCGCGCCCTCCGCAGGAGAGCAGAGCGGCGAGCGCAGACGTCGTTCCGGACGCATCCTAACGTGCGCACATGTCCCAAAGCACATCCGCAGCTCGCTAAACTGCGCTGGAGCCAGTTCTGCTTCGGCTGGATCCACGAAAGCCACTAACCTGCAACTTGGAAACTCCAACATCAGAAGGCTGAAGTGAGTGTTGCAAAAGAATTTTGCATGATCACCACTCCACCCTGCAATGTGACAGGTGTCCATGTTTTGTTACTCCACCACAAATGCGACGCTGATGAACCTTTCACCATTGAAGAGCTCACCAGGGCGTTGAATAATCTCAATTTGTCTTCTTCCCTCCTGATGGCGTATTTGGCTCTACGCCACTTGGGCCCAAAAGCTCTTCATCAGCTCCTCTCCGTGTACAACGAATGGCAGAGAGGGCGCCTTGAGGCCAGCAAAGCGGCTTCGATATAGATTCACCGGCCAATTGACTTTTAAGTTGTATTGGCAAGGTGATGGAGAAGATGGTGTTAGAATCTTGGGACCTTGAAAAACTTATCCATCGCAGATGTCTGGATTCAGGAGAGGACGAAGCAGCACGGATAACAACTTTCCCTGGCGGCGGATATCTCGCGACAAAAAGCAGTGGAAATTCACCATGGTCAAGGCAGCGTTTGACAGCGTGGCACACGAAGCTATCCGAAGAGAGATGACGTTCGTAGGGCTGCGAGGACGTATGTTAGTGGCCGATTACCTACAACATCGGTACGTTTATATGGTCACCAGTGATGGCGCAACGATCCAAGCATCCTGTCACACATAGATTTCCTCAAGGCTGCGTCTTGAGTCCGACTGTTTCCAGCATATGCCTTATACGCCTGCCAACGGTTCTTCCCAAAGGCGTCAATATTTCGCTGTAAGCAGATGCCATCTGCATCTGGGCCTCAGGCAGAAACCGCCCAAACATTTGTGCCGTACTTCAGCGAGCGATCCTGGCGATGCGAAAGTACCTGAGATGCTGCGGGTTGATCTTTTCCCCTCAGAAATGTGCAGCGATTGCGTTCACTCGGCGTGACCGTCTCACGATGTACTGCTCAGTGTAGAAGGTACGCAGATACCCTATGTCAAATGCTAACAAATTTCTCGGCGTCGTCTTGACCACTCAATGTCTTAGGACTCCCCATACTCGGCAGTTGAAAGAAAGGCTTTTTGTCTTTTGTGCGCATTTTGCGCATGCTGAGTGGACAATATTGGGGATGCTCTGTGTACTCTCTTCTTGGACTCTATCAAGCACTCTTTCTCAGCCTTTTACGCTACAGTCTGCCGGCCCTGGATCAACTGTCTTCTATAAATTTGAAGGTCGTAATTCAGGCTGGCGAGAGCTTCTACGCGTGTGCCTGGGTCTTCCCAAATGCACGTCGACAATTGGAACACTGCGGGAAGCCTCGGTGGCCTCTCTAGCGTCAGTGCTTCAACATCAAGGGTGCCGTTCGAACGTCTCTACGCCACGTCAGCTCGGTGCCATGCGCATCATCTGGCAGCCATCACTGCATCGCATGTAAAAGACTTACTTCCAGCAAATTTCCAGCTACCTGTGGAGCCTGCATTCCCACTGCGGATACTTGCACCATTTTATACAATAACGACAATTCCCGGAATAGGCAAAAAGTCGTCCATGCCCGCAAGTGCACTGAAGTTTTTCACACTTGAGTATTTGTTTACCGCGTACGCAAGCCACACCCACGCTCATGCTGATGGCTCCGTGACCGCAGAATCATCTGCCATTGGCGTGTGGATTCCGGTCAGGTCCAGTGCACAATCAGGAAAAAAACTGAGCTATAAAACATCATCCACCGCTACTGAGCTAGCGGCTTGTAAGGGCTGCCCTTCATTTCATTGGTACACACCAAGCACGACGATGGGTGATCTTCTCAGACTCCCGGCGTGCTTTGCAAGCTCTAAGAAGGCTGTCCAACCACTGCAGTCAGCTTGTGTGGGAAATCAGTGAAAACCACACAGCGGTAGTGCGCGTGGGCCATCACATCGTGCTTCATGGCTTCCTGGTCATTTGGGAATAGAAGGAAATATAATATCTGATGCAACCGCCAGCGATGGCCACTCTCTGCGTAACACGTACAAGCTTCCTTTCTCTCGAGGAGGAATCGGTTGTGACCCTTATCTATCGAACTGTTGGAGAGAGAAAATGTTGAAGTGGCAGCACCCTCGCAGCGGATATCCACCACTACATGGAATTGACCGTTTATGTAAATTCCGTGTTCCACCCGACCTAAGAAAAGCGTCTGAAGGTTGATACTGCATCGTTTGCGTCCTCAACGTGGCTTACACCCTGAAGCTTCAAGTTCAAAATAGGGTGGGAGGATTCACCACTGTGCCCACTGCGCTGTACGCGAGACTACCGAGCACTTGTTGTGTATATGCCCGCGATTTTCCGGCTGCGCGAGTTACAGCGGCGAGCTGTCCTGTCTCGTGTTCGACGTTGAGCAAGCCTTCAGTTGTGTCACTTCTATGGACCCTGGGACAACAACAATAACTCATATTTAGGGACAAAAATTCCTTCTGCGTTTTTTGCTCGATTCAGGACTAGGACAAAACTTTGTAATTCTTCCATTGTGCCATGCTACGTCTTACGCTGTTTGCGATCGTCATGTCCGCTTTGACAGTCCTTTTTCTTTGTTAGAGGCGCTGCTGCGCATCCGGGGCTCCTTCGCTCAAATTCTTTTCTTTTTTCTTAACTTCCATTTCGAGTTTTTTCCTTGCACTACATTCCGTTGCCATTTTCATTTAACTTTGGCTTTGCTCTCTATTGCTGCTTCCCGATCTCTCACATTCGCTTCCCTGCTTTGTCATCATCCTTATCTGGCGTAGCAAGCACTACCGCTAGCAGAGCTGACCTCCTCCAGCCCACATTACAGAGTTCTCTCTCTCTCTCTCTCTCTCTCTCTCTCTCTCCTCTCTCTATCTCTCATGAATACTTCAAGCAGTCTGAAGCTACGTACGAAGCAGCGGGCCCTCTTCATGCGAATCGCACAGCAGGAAATAAAGCGGCCCTCTTGTATTTCATTCTTTTGTTGTTAACTTGTATCAGATGAATGTTTGTTTTTTATTCTGTGCCCAGCGCATTCATTTATCTCAACCGACACAAACGTCTTATTTGTAGGTTTGGGGATGTTTAGGAGGATCACAATGATCGTGGGATATTTTCTTCAGGCTTTATGGCACTCATGTACGTCTTCCCAAACTGGCTTTCGTTATGGCTGCGTGAAAGAAGGTGCCTATCTGCACGGTGCGTTTTCTATTCACATGCAAATGCAATTAGAAGTTTTGTGCTACGCCACAGCAATCGCGCCCCAGACAGCGTTGTCAGAGTACTCGGAGTCGGGCTTTGAGCTCATAATTTCTATTGTAACCATCGTTATTATAACGAACTTGCTCTGAACCGCAGCAATTATGACATGATTACGATGTGCAAGGCTTGATATGCTCCCTAAGAAATGTAGTAAATAGCATGCGAGCATGTATTACAAGAATCGAAACCTGTGAATAGTTCCAAGCAGCTATTTATTGCTTTCCAACCCCTCCAGGCGTAAAGCACAAGTTCTGGTAAACTGTAACTTTGCTTTACTCCGTTGTCTTGGACTGAGTACCCGCTCCACTAATCAGCTCGATTTTACTGTTAAAGTATTCTCCTCCCTCTCCTGCTGCTTTTCCTTCTCCTCTTGAGTGCAGTTTTCCTATAACGTACGCTTAAATATTGGGAAGATATGGCTGTGGCAAATGTACTGAAATGTCCCTCCAGGTCTGGAGAAACATAGTTTTTATCATTACCGTAGGCTTTGACTCACTTTGTTAAATAAACATCCATGCTTCTAAGCAGCCTGGTATAAAACCAACAAGCTCCTATACAGATGGTGGGTTATTAAGAACTCAAGCTACGGTTTGTGCAGATAATAGTGCATTTAGGCATACTTTCATGGATATGACAACGTAGAGTGATGCAATACAATACTTTCGAGCTTTCGACAAGGTTGCAAAAACTGTTTTACCTTATATGATTATTGGGCATCGTAATGCCTTCTGCCAAATCCGACACAGCTGAAGGCTTGGAATATGTTTTGGACTTGCATTTTCACTGTTTTTGGTACTAGCCCCTGGCTGTTCCCTTTCTTCGAAAGTACAGAAGCTGACGCCTAGCTCCAACTCCTCGCTCTCCACAAAGGACCGTCTTCGCAAGAAATTGGACGACGCCGGCAGTGCTTCTTCCGTAGCGGCATCCGAAATTATACTTTAACTCCCCGCTTGAGCTAGTGTATGCGACTTTATTTCTATTATTTTGAAGAAAACTTGCCGCATGCAAAATCTGGTGCTTACAAGCATCAGACGGGAACCGAGCGCAATGAAACAGCAGGAAGATCGAGCCGCCGTGAAGCAGATGACAAATGCGAGAATCCCTAATCCGACGTAACGGAGGCGCGATTCGCAGCGCCGC
This sequence comes from Haemaphysalis longicornis, assembly GCA_013339765.2. NCBI lineage: Eukaryota > Metazoa > Arthropoda > Arachnida > Ixodida > Ixodidae > Haemaphysalis > Haemaphysalis longicornis. Next base: position 159,308,507 of record CM023454.1, read on the forward strand.
CCGTGGTCGCGCTCACCACCAATACGGGTCGCGCTCACCACCAATCAACTTCTCGACCTTTAATTGTGATGCCTCGCTAATACTTAACAAATTCTGACAAAAGAGTTGGTGCCTCAAATGAGCACTAACTGCGAGCACCATTGGGAAGCTCATGGAAGCCCTACTTTTACTGAGCTTAAGGGGGTCGTCGATATGGAGCGCTAATATGAAACACCTACGTGCTCTAATATAACTATCACTTCTACCAAAAGATACCTGTATTTCGTTATTCGTGCAAGTTCACCTTGAGCATTTTGATAGCTTGAACACAAATAAACTGCGTTACTGCATATTGATATGTAAATATCAGTTTTCAATTTGGTGGTGTGGGCATCGACGTGTATACCCATTACATGTTAACAGGCACTATTCTTTGAAACGGTGTTTTTCTCTCTACGGAGTAAAACCACACGTCTCATTAGGGGGTTAGAGACGAACCTTTGTGGCTTGGTTTGTACCTGTATTAGAGCACCGACTTTAAGCATGCACTACAAACAATATCGCAAAGGACTACAAGAAATAATACAATAGCGATGCAACGTTTTGCATCAGCGAAAAAATATTACTCTATTTTTAAGTAACTAAGGCTGTGTCTCAACAATGTCAGGATATTGCGCACCCACTCCAGGCCATTATTCAACAGGTCCAGACATCGCCTTCCATTATAAAAATCGAGGTGCTCGCCAGCCACGCCAACATCTTGATCCATTACCGTAGAGCGCAGGAAAATAGCCGTGTCCTAATACTAAACAAGAAAAGACAAATCCACCACTTCTTCGAGGCTTCAGACTAACACGCACCCTTTTAGAATGCTCCTCCACAGCGATTACCCCCTATACCTCGCCGCTGGTAAACTCTCAAGGGCACCCAGTACCGTCAGGTAGGGAGGTGTCACCTACTACCTGCCTCTCAGGTAGGCCCCTTTTGAGAGCTGTTGGTGTGCCTGCTTAGTTCAGAACATGACGCCCGCAAAATATTATAAAATAGAGACAGACAGCTGAGCTGTTCCCAGGGCATCGCGTTGTAGGGGTGCTTTTCACCAGGCGTGTGCGCTACCACGAACACCAGATGCACTAATATTATAATTTTTTCACTCACTCACTAAAACCTCTCCGCAGTTGCGTGCTCCTGTTCGGGTATGCATTCGAAATTCTTTTTCCCTCAAACACAAATGCACAGGCTGCCAAGCCGAGTCTCATGGTTTTTAAAATGTCTCTGCTTATTTCCTATTTTTGACAAGCGGCAGGACACGGTAATGTCTGTGTGGGCCTCTATGCTAACCAGTCTTTGGTAGAACACGTCTTGGATTTTTCTTTTTATAATTACCTCGCGAAGAAATCTACACAAATAGGAACTGTCGCTTGATGTCAGTAAGTTGGGTCCCACCAGGATCCCCGTTGTTATAGGTGAACTCGTGTACCGTACAAAGTATTCTGAAACAAATTGTACCAAAAAAGTTTGCTAAAACGAATGCATATCTGTGCGCTATGGTGAAAGGGCCATAGGTAAACGTCAAATGTGGGGTCGTACAGATGACCAGTCTCCTCTTATTTCCACTGACCAATGTGTGGATGCGTTGAGACGGTCGGACCCTGCAGCTCGAGAAGGTGCTCGTCACACGAGGTGCTGAAACAATCGCGATGCTTGGGGCGTCTCCAACCACACCGAATACTTCATGATAACAAATGTTATTTCCTCGACTGCCCCCAAAAGAAGTGTTAGCTGTGGAGATACCATGAATGGCATCCCTCAATTTAACCTATCACATGAGGTTCTGCAGGCGGCATTTGGTTATGCAAAGCCCCAGAAATGGCGCGCTGTTCAAACGCGATATATTCAACACAAATCAACTCCCGAATGGTGTAAAAATAAATATCCTAATCGCTTCTTCATATTCTTGTTAGGAAGAACTCGTAAAATTTTGTTTTGTAGTTTTGCTTGGCAACATTTCAAAAAAACCAAGTTTATAGCAACGCGACTCAATGCTCGTTGACAAAACTGTAATCGAATAATTTTCATCAAAACATGATTCTCCCTGTGAGCTTCCTCCTGGGACAGAACCCTGTAAAACAATATTGAAAAACTTGTACGGGGTTACCTACATCAACAACAACCTGTTTACGATCTCAACGGGCGTGGGATACCAGAAAAAAATGTAGAAAAACGTATTCATACTTTTCACTGTCGCAGGGTGTGTAATTTTAAAAAAAGCAGCCACACTGAGCTCCTACACCATAACAGGCGGCTGTACTTCTCATATTTCAGCATCTAGAAGGGCAGGTTGGCTGGACGCTAAAGGAACCTGTTCGGCCTTTTCGGCCCATCGGGCTTTAAAAATCCCTTGGTGCTTTGAGAGGGCCGTAAGGCAAAATATAACATTTGCTCTGCGCATTTGTATCACTAACATTCATCAGACAAAAAGACAACTGCAAAAAAAAACTGTTCAATGTTAGAGTTAACACTTTTTTGCTGCAGCTGCAGGCAGGCAAATATAAGGCCCCATGAAATTAAAACCATTCTGAAATCAAAATTGCTGCTCCTAATTTGCTAAAATGTCGTTACATAAAAATAACATCTTACCCCCCAAAAATTGGGAATG
>CM023454.1:159311244-159423864 GCA_013339765.2 Haemaphysalis longicornis
CAAATTTTGTTCTGTCCAAATTGCTGGGCTGGTCTAACCAAAATAGTTTAAAAATAAACGTTAAGAAATCAAAGGTTATAATTTTTTACAGCAAAGAACAAACGCATACATATTAGTAATGAACTATACCTGGGTTCATCACGCACCGTTATAATAAAAGAGCACAAGATCATGGGGGTGGTAATCGCGCAACGCATGACATGGAACTCTAAATATTGAATTGTTAGCCAAAACGTTATTCTCTGCTGACCCGCCGCGGTGGCTCAGTGGCTAAGGCGTTGCGCTGCTGAGCACGAGGTCGCGGTTCGATTCCCGGCGCGGCGGCCGCTTTTCTAATGGAGGCAAAAAAGCAACAACGCCCGTGTGTACGAGATTTCGGCGCACGATAAAGATCCCCAGGTAGTCAAAATTAATCCGAGCCCTCCACTACGCGCGCCTCATCGCCTGCTTGCGTCGGCGCGTTAAACCCCACATCAATCAATAAAGTTATCCTCTGCTGTTGGTGCGCTATATCGTTGTCGTGACATTTTTCCAGTAAGTGTTAACTCCAAATTTAAAACCCGCCCTTTTCAGATCTCACTTGAATTATTGCCCTTTAGTTTGGGGCACGACCACTAAAAAGAACATTAATACCCTCCTACTACTTAAAAAAAAAGCAATCCGATGCATTAGCAATTTTCCCGTATCTGCATCCCACCAAACAGTTATTCGAACAACACAACATAATCAACATTCAGAATCTGTACAAGTACCGCCTCTTGTATTATCTTCATTTTTCGAGCCTGCCCACCATGGTTTTCTTGTTTAATTATCAGGTTTATCATTGCGAACTGAAACAAGTCGAACTCGTGAACGAGATAATATGTGGTTCCTCGGCGTCGCACCGATTACTATTTACAGTCACTTAGTCACAATATTCCTGTGATGCTAAACCGCTTGCCCCACATACTGCTGAATGTGATAGGGTTAGTCGCAAAGAATTGCACTCTAATTTTTAACGATAAATTGTAGTGATGTTCTTATTAACAATGTTTTTTTGTTTTTTTTTTTTTGCTCTTCTTAGTAATGTTTTCCGCAATGTGTTTTAAAGTTTCCCAAAGATGATTTTCTATGATTGTTCTGTATAGTAATGTTGTTTCTATTTAATGTGTTGTTTCCTACCAAAGTTGCCGCAGCTGCACCGCCACTCTGGCCCCGTCAAGCTGTCTCTACAGCTTCTTGCCAGAGTGACTGAAACATTGTCCACTGTACCAATGTTGAAAAAAAACTTGATTTGATTTGATTTGATTTGCAATATTACCGCTGTCTGCGCTTCAGCTCTTAGCGGAGTCAGTAAAGCGCCTGGCACCTCCCGTTGCGGCGACGGAGCACCCGGCTCGAATCCTGGCGCAGCCGGGTTTTTTCTGGCGATGTCATTTCCGTGACGGATTTCACGACAGTCAAAATCTTCGGGTATCCCGGCATAACACACTTTCGTGCTAAAAAGGTAACATCGCCTTGGCCGTTGTGCTGAATATAAACAAAGTGGCGAATTGAACAACGCAGCAGACGCACCAGGTTTTGAATTTTTTAGGCGCGAAGCACCTGAGAGGAAAGGGGGCTGTGCGTCTCCCGACGCGTGGTCTCCTGTCTTTTCGGCAAAATCAAGTGGTCAAACGATGGTCAAAAAAAATGTGTGTAATGATAAACTAGCTCAAAATAACTAACATGATGTTAACACATTTAGAATGCAGCAAAAATCAGGATGTATTTGCAATATAACACAAAAGTATTAAATTCCGTTTCACGTAGTTTTTTGGGAAAGTGTCGCACCCATTGAAAACCCAATTGAACGATAACCATGCGTGCCTACACTGGCGCCCACTTTGCTTAGGTGAAAATTATAGTATGGGCTTTGAAACCATAAAAAAACGAAGACAATTGACCCCACCATGGGGCGCTATTTGCGGGGAGGTATTTGAGTGGTTTTCCATGGCTCTGTCATCGGCTAGGGACTCGCGCCACTGTCGTCTGCTACCCCCGCGCTTATGAAGGGCAGCAGCAGCAGGCCCAACTAAAATAGCGAGCTTTGAAGATTTACCGCATTAAAAAGCGTATGTATAGAAATTTAAATTTAAACCCATCGCCACCTTCTGACACATCAGAAAAATTTTTCAAGCTGTATACACAACAGTTTTACATCACGAGGTGAGAGAGAACAACTTTCTATGGGGATCGCCCCAGTTCGATGTAACTCCTGCTTTCTAGCTTATTCGTGACGTCAGCACCCAGAGCGCCTTGATAGGTAAAATTCAAAATGCGGTGTCCCTCTAAAATTGTTTGAGATGTCCTTTGTTGTTCACAGTGTGCCCTCGCACTCTTCTAATTACGTCGCGGCTACGCTGAAACACAATGACGTAAAATTTACAGTCATCGCAGGCTACATCCCAACCACGAGCGAACTTTGACGCCAGGCTTCTGCACTTCATTTTGATCAACCCCGCCATCACCGCATGTTCTTACGGGTGATTTCAATGCACATCCCCCGGGTTTTGGGGCACGAGAAAAACAACACCTGGGGGTAACCCCCCTTCAAAACATCGCTAGTAATGCCGCATTACTCTTTCCTAAACAGGGGCAGCGCCACATTTTCCGTGGAAAAACATCAAGGGGTTTTGGATGTGACAATGATTTCTGTCTCCCTGGCAACATCCGCGTTTTGGGTTTGCTGATGTGGAAAGCTTCGGCAGTGACCATCTTCCAACTTACACAGTAATCAAGGGAATTGGTGGTGGTCCGCAAAAACTCACAGCGTGCAGCACGAATTGGGAGAAGTTTGAGGTTTCAGGAGGATGGCAGTGCGACTTTTACTACACATGAAAAGTTTGCTGACGCTATCGCTAACGCGAGGGCTGCGTCCGAGGGACGTTGTTTGTTTCCCAAAAAGTTTCAGCAAAGACAGTGAGTACGAGCGCCTTCGCGCCCTCCGCAGGAGAGCAGAGCGGCGAGCACGCAAGACGTCTTTTCCCCGGACAATATTCGAGCTGCTAGACGTGCGCAGAAACATGCCAAAAGCACATCCGCAAGCTCGCAAAAACTCCTGGGAGCCAGTTCTGCTCTCGGCTGGATCCACGAAAGCTGCTAACACGTATAAGGGCAAAATTTTTTGCACCTTAAGAACCCCGTCAAGTCCCTTCACCCGTTCTCGACGGTTGCTCTTTCAAAAAGGCGTTATGAAGTGAGTGTTGCAAAAGAATTTTGCATGAAGATCACCATTTCCTCCCTGCAACGTTGTGATCTCGGAGGTGTCCTGTTTTTTTCGCTCCACCACAAATGCGACGTTTATGGATAAACCCCTTTCACCATTGAAGAGCTCACCAGGGCGTGAATAATCTTTTTTCTTCTTCCCCTGGCGCTGATGGCACCACGTATTTGGTTTTTACGCCATTTGGGGCCCCAAAAGCTCTTCATCAGCTCCTCTCCCTGTACAACGAATTGGCAGAGGGGGCGCCTTGAGGCCAGCGGGAAAGTCGCCCGGATCGTTGCGGTCCTTAAACCACGCAAGCCGGCAACCGATATAGATTCATCCCGGGAATTGCATTTTTTAAGTTTATTGGCAAGGTGATGGGGAAGATGGGGTTAGAACGGCTTGCTTGGGACCTTGAAAATCGGGGGTTTTCCCATCGCAGATGTCTGGATTCAGGAGAGGACGAAGCAGCAGGATAACATATTTTTCCTGGCGGCGGATATCTCGCGACAAAAAGCACCCGGAAAATCACCATAGCTCTCTGTTTGACAGCGTGGCACACGAAGCTATCCAAAGAGAGATGACGTTCGTAGGGCTGCGAGGACGTATTTTCCCAAGTGGCTTCCGATTACCTACAACATCGGTACGTTTATATGGTCACCAGTGATGGCGCAACGACCAAGCATCCTGTCACACATGGAGTTCCTCAAGGCGGCGTCTTGAGTCCGACTCTTTTCAGCATATGCCTTATACGCCTGCCAACGGTTTTTCCCCAAAAGGCGTCAATATTTCGCTGTACGCAGATGACATCTGCATCTGGGCCTCAGGCAGAAACCGCCCAAACATTCGTGCCGTACTTCAGAGAGCGATCCTGGCGATGCGAAAGTACCTGAGATGCTGCGGGTTGATCTTTTCCCCTCAGAAATGTGCAGCGATTGCGTTCACTCGGCGTGACGTCTCACGATATACGCTCAGTGTAGAAGGTACCAGATACCCTATGTCAAATGCTACAAATTTCTCGGCGTCGTCTTTGACCACTCAATGTCTTGGACCCCCCCATACTCGGCAGTTGAAAGAAAGGCTTTTGTCTTTTGTGCGCATTTTGCGCATGCTGAGTGGACAATATTGGGGATGCTCCGTGTACTCTCTTCTTGGACTCTATCAAGCACTCTTTCTCAGCCTTTTACGCTACAGTCTGCCGGCCCTGGATCAACTGTCTTCTACAAATTTGAAGGTCGTAGATTCAGTGCTGGCGAGACTCTACGCGTGTGCCTGGGTCTTCCCAAATGCACGTCGACAATTGGAACACTGCGGGAAGCTCGGTGCCTCTCTGCGTCAGTGCTTCAACATCAAGGGTGCCTTCGAACGTCTCTACGCCACGTCACTCGGTGCCATGCGCATCATCTGGCAGCCATCACTGCATCGCATGTAAAAGACTTGCTTCCAGCAAATTTCCAGCGACCTGTGGAGCCAGCATTCCCACTGTGGATACTTGCACCATGGAATATAATAACGACAATTCCCGGAATAAGCAAAAAGTCGTCCATGCCCGCACCTGCACTGAAGTTTTTCACACTTGAGTATTTATTTACCGCGTACGCAAGCCACACCCACGTTTATGCGGATGGCTCAGTGACCGCAGAATCATCTGCCATTGGCGTGTGGATTCCGTCGGTCCAGTGCACAATCAGGAAAAAACTGAGCCATAAAACATCATCCACCGCTACTGAGCTAGCGGCTGTAAGGGCTGCCCTTCATTTCATTGGTGCACACCAAGCTCGACGATGGGTGATCTTCTTAGACTCACGGGGTGCTTTGCAAGCTCTAAGAAGGCTGTCCAACCACTGCAGTCAGCTTGTGTGGGAAATCAGTGAAATCCACACAGCGGTAGTGCGCGCGGGCCATCACATCGTGCTTCAATGGCTTCCTGGTCATTCGGGAATAGAAGGAAATATAATATCTGATGCAGCCCGCCAGCGCTGGCCACTCTCTGCGTAACACGACACAGCTTCCTTTCTCTCGAGAGGATGGTTGTGCCCTTATCTATCGAACTGGTTGGAGAGAGAAAATGTTGAAGTGGCAGCACCCTCGCAGCGGATATCCACCTCTACATGGAATTGACCCTTTCTGTAAATTCCGTGTTCCACCCGACCTAAGCAAAGCGTCTGAAGGTGTACTGCATCGTTTGCGTCTCAACGTGGCTTACACCCGAAGCTTCAAGTTCAAAATAGGGTGGGAGGATTCACCACTGTTCCCCACGTGCGCTGTGCGCGAGACTACCGAGCACTTGTTTTTATATGCCCGCGATTTTCCGCTGCGCGAGTTACAGCGGCGAGCTGCCTGTCTCGTGTTCGACGGGGAGCAAGCCTTCAGTTGTGTCACTTTCTTGGACCCTGGGACAACAACAATGACTCATATTTAGGGACAAAAATTCTTCTGCGTTTTTTGCGAGATTCAGGACTAGACAAAACTTTGTAATTCTTCCATTGTGCGCATGGCTACGTCTGTACGCGTTTGCGTCGTCATGTACGCTTTGACTCCTTTTTCTTGTTAGGCGCTCTGCGCTTCCTGGGCTCCATTCGCTAAATTTTTTTTCTTTTTTTAATTTTATTTCGATTTTTTTTCCTTGCACTACATTCCGTGCCATTTTCTTTTAACTTTTGTTTTCTCTTTTGCTGCTTTCCCGATCTCTCACATTCACTTCACTGCATTGTAATCACCCCATCTGGCGTAGCAAGCACTGCCGCTAGCAGAGCTGACCTCTCCAGCCCACATTCAGAGTTTCTCTCTCTCTCTCTCTCTCCTCTCTCTTTTTCTCTTTCTCCCCCTTTTCTCTGAATACTCAGCAGTCAAAAGCTACGTACAAGCAGCGGGCCTTTCATGCGAAATCCACAGCAGGAAATAAAGCGGCCCTCTTGTATTTCATTCTTTTGTTGTTAAACTTGTATCAGATGAATTTTTTTTTTTTTATTCTGTGCCCAGCGCATTCATTTTTCCCCAACCGACACAAACGTCTTATTTGTAGGTTTGGGGATGTTTAGGAGGTCACAATGATCGTGGGATATTTTCTTCAGGTTTTTATGGCACACATTGACGTCTTCCCAAACTGGCTTTCGTTATGGCTGCGTGAAAAAGGTGCCTATCCGCACGGTGCGTTTTTATTCACATGCAAATGAAATTTAAAAGTTTTGTGCTACGCCACACCCAATCGCCCCAGACAGCGTTGCCCAGAGTACTCGGAGTCGGGCTTTGAGCTCAGAATTTCTATTGTAACCATCTTTAATTATAACGAACGGGCTCTGAACCGCAGCAATTATGACATGATTACGATGTGCAAGGCTTGATATGCTGCCTAACATATCTAGTAAATAGTATGCGAGCATGTATTACAAGAATCGAAACCTGTGAATAGTTTCCAACCCCTCCGGGGCGTAAAGCACAAGTTCTGGTAAACTGAAAATTTTTTTCCCTTGTCCTGGACTGAGTACCCGCCCCACTAATCAGCTCGATTTTACTGTTAAGTATTCTCCTCCCTCTCCTGCTGTTTTTCCTTCTCCTCTTGAGTGCAGTTTTCCTATAACGTACATTTAAATATTGGGAAGATATGGCTGTGGCAAATGTACTGAAATGTCCCTCCAGGTCTGGAGAAACATAGTTTTTATCATTACCGTAGGCTTGACTCACTTTGTTAAATAAACATCCATGCTTCTAAGCAGCCTGGTATAAAACCAACAAGCTCCTATACAGATGGTGGGTTATTAAGAACTCAAGCTACGGTTTGTGCAGATAATAGTGCATTTAGGCATACTTTCATGGATATGACAACGTAGAGTGATGAAATACAATACTTTCGAGCTTTCGACAAGGTTGCAAAAACTGTTTTACCTTATATGATTACTGGGCATCGTAATGCCTTCTCCCAAAAGCCGACACCGCTGAAGGCTTGGAATATGTTTTGGACTTGCATTTTCACTGTTTTTGGTACTAGCCCCTGGCTGTTCCCTTTCTTCGAAAGTACAGAAGCTGACGCCTAGCTCCAACTCCTCGCTCTCCACAAAGGCCCGGGCTTCGCAAGAAAGGGCGACGCCGGCAGTGTTTCTTCCGTAGCGGCATCCGAAATTATACTTTAACTCCCCGCTTGAGCTAGTGTATGGGTTTTTATTTCTATTATTTTGAAGAAAACTTGCGCATGCAAAATCTGGTGCTTACAAGCATCAGACGTGAACCGAGCGCAAGGAAACAGCAGGAAGAGCGAGCCGCCGTGAAGCAGATGACAAATGCGAGAATCCCAAATCCGACGTAACGGAGGCGCGATTCGCAGCGCCGCCCGTGGTCGCGCTCACCACCAATACGGGGCCGTAAACCTTCTCGACCTTTAATTGTGATGCCTCGCTAATACTTAACAAATTCTGACAAAAGAGTTGGTGCCTCAAATGAGCACTAACTGCGAGCACCATTGGGAAGCTCATGGAAGCCCTACTTTTACTGAGCTTAAGGGGGTCGTCGATATGGAGCGCTAATATGAAACACCTACGTGCTCTAATATAACTATCACTTCTACCAAAAGATACCTGTATTTCGTTATTCGTGCAAGTTCACCTTGAGCATTTTGATAGCTTGAACACAAATAAACTGCGTTACTGCATATTGATATGTAAATATCAGTTTTCAATTTGGTGGTGTGGGCATCGACGTGTATACCCATTACATGTTAACAGGCACTATTCTTTGAAACGGTGTTTTTCTCTCTACGGAGTAAAACCACACGTCTCATTAGGGGGTTAGAGACGAACCTTTGTGGCTTGGTTTGTACCTGTATTAGAGCACCGACTTTAAGCATGCACTACAAACAATATCGCAAAGGACTACAAGAAATAATACAATAGCGATGCAACGTTTTGCATCAGCGAAAAAATATTACTCTATTTTTAAGTAACTAAGGCTGTGTCTCAACAATGTCAGGATATTGCGCACCCACTCCAGGCCATTATTCAACAGGTCCAGACATCGCCTTCCATTATAAAAATCGAGGTGCTCGCCAGCCACGCCAACATCTTGATCCATTACCGTAGAGCGCAGGAAAATAGCCGTGTCCTAATACTAAACAAGAAAAGACAAATCCACCACTTCTTCGAGGCTTCAGACTAACACGCACCCTTTTAGAATGCTCCTCCACAGCGATTACCCCCTATACCTCGCCGCTGGTAAACTCTCAAGGGCACCCAGTACCGTCAGGTAGGGAGGTGTCACCTACTACCTGCCTCTCAGGTAGGCCCCTTTTGAGAGCTGTTGGTGTGCCTGCTTAGTTCAGAACATGACGCCCGCAAAATATTATAAAATAGAGACAGACAGCTGAGCTGTTCCCAGGGCATCGCGTTGTAGGGGTGCTTTTCACCAGGCGTGTGCGCTACCACGAACACCAGATGCACTAATATTATAATTTTTTCACTCACTCACTAAAACCTCTCCGCAGTTGCGTGCTCCTGTTCGGGTATGCATTCGAAATTCTTTTTCCCTCAAACACAAATGCACAGGCTGCCAAGCCGAGTCTCATGGTTTTTAAAATGTCTCTGCTTATTTCCTATTTTTGACAAGCGGCAGGACACGGTAATGTCTGTGTGGGCCTCTATGCTAACCAGTCTTTGGTAGAACACGTCTTGGATTTTTCTTTTTATAATTACCTCGCGAAGAAAATCTACACAAATAGGAACTGTCACTTGATGTCAGTAAGTTGGGTCCCACAGGATCCCCGTTGTTATAGGTGAACTCGTGTACCGTACAAAGTATTCTGAAACAAGTTGTACCAAAAAAGTTTGCTAAAACGAATGCATATCTGTGCGCTATGGTGAAAGGGCCATAGGTAAACGTCAAATGTGGGGTCGTACAGATGACCAGTCTCCTCTTATTTCCACTGACCAATGTGTGGATGCGTTGAGACGGTCGGACCCTGCAGCTCGAGAAGGTGCTCGTCACACGAGGTGCTGAAACAATCGCGATGCTTGGGGCGTCTCCAACCACACCGAATACTTCATGATAACAAATGTTATTTCCTCGACTGCCCCCAAAAGAAGTGTTAGCTGTGGAGATACCATGAATGGCATCCCTCAATTTAACCTATCACATGAGGTTCTGCAGGCGGCATTTGGTTATGCAAAGCCCCAGAAATGGCGCGCTGTTCAAACGCGATATATTCAACACAAATCAACTCCCGAATGGTGTAAAAATAAATATCCTAATCGCTTCTTCATATTCTTGTTAGGAAGAACTCGTAAAATTTTGTTTTGTAGTTTTGCTTTGGCAACATTTCAAATAAACCAGTTTTATAGCAACGGGCCAATGCTTGTTGCAAAACTGTAATCGAATAATTTTCTTTAAAACATGATTCTCCCTTTTGAGCTGCTCCCCCTGTGACAAAAACCCCGTAAAACAATATCGAAAAACTTGAGGGGTTACCTAATCAACAAAACCTGGGTTTTTGATCTCAACGGGCGTGGGATAATAGAAAAAAATGTAGAAAAACGTATTCATACTTTTCACTGTCGCAGGGGTGTAATTTTAAAAAATCAGCGACACTGAGCTCGTACACCATAACAGGGCTGTACTTCTGATATTTCAGCATCTAGAACAAGCAGGTTGCCTGGACGCTAAAAAAAACCTTGCGGCCTTTTCCCATCGGGGTTTAAAAAAAATTTTTTTTTGCTTTGAGAGGCGCCGCAGGCAAAATCTATAACATTTGCCCTGGGATTTTTATAAAAAAAAGACAATTAAAAAAAAAATTTTAATGTTAGATTTCCTTTTTTGCTGCAGCTGCAGGCAGGCAAATATAAGGCCCCATGAAAAAAAAAGCCATTCTGAAATCAAAATTGCTGCTCCTAATTTGCTAAAACGTCGTTACATCAGAAAACACAATCTTACCCACAACACTTGGCTTACGCAGGACGTAGTTTTATCAGTAGTTTTTCCAACTTCCGCCTCCTTCAGAAAGCTCTCGTTTCAAGGGTTCGTTAGTGGTGTGAAAGGACTTTTTTTTTAAAAGAACATTTCTACGCAGCCTTTGAGGTCGCTGCAGGCGTAAATGCTATCCCAAAAACAGCAGAAATAGGAAAAAAATTCGGCCGGAACAAATTAACAACACGACGGAAGTTTTCCGTATTACATTCTTTTTTATTCAGCTGGCATCCGCTCATTGCTTCTAGTTGAAAGATAACCCTTTATTTTAGCGCCGCCATTAAAAACCCCCAAAAAACCGGGTTTGGTTAAAGTGGCAGGTCAAAAACAAAAAAAGAAACGCCCACTACTTCTTTGAAGTTCTCCCCACCCTTAATAGATCCGGGCGATATTCTAAAATCGCATTTTTTAGTTTAAAAAAATTTTAAATTTTTTTTAGTAGAGGATTTAAAACCAATTTAATGCAAACCCGCCGTCGATAACGATCACGGAAAGGACCAAAGAGACAACGGAACACAGGATTCGCCTTAATGACTACAACGCCTGCTTGAGAAGGATCTAAGCCTAACTTTTAGTTTATGCCGTTAGGGCAGCCAAATTTGTCGTTGGGCTCGCTCAGCATGTCATTGGACAACCTGCCTCTACAATACGCGAAGGGAATCTTTGCCTAAATAAAACAATTTGGCTACCGTAATAGCCGAAGGATATGTAAAAGTACTGATGCCAATCAAGTCACCTTTAGAAGTGTGCAGCACCTATACGGGCCGTAGTATGTTGAAGATGCGCAACCCAAGCGCGAACTCTCTCTTGGGGGCACATTAAAATACACGAAGAATAAAAACCCCGGAAAAGTAACATCCATTCGTAAATTGGCAGTGAGCTTTCGGGAGCCACCAAAACTAATTGAACTAGCGTCCAAAGAAATGGCACATGCTCGCAAACCCCCAAATTAAAATTGAAATCCAAAACAAAACAAAAAAAGCCCAAGGATTCCGGTGAAAGAAAAAAGCCTAGTGTGGAATGGTTTTTAAGGGTAAACGGCCATTTACCATGCCGGGTTCAGGTCACCCCCCAAAACCGGGCTTCCCAAATTCTTGGGGAAAAAAATTGGGTTCAACTTCCGGGACAAGTGGCGCGAAGAAAACAAAGCAGCCTTTAATTTTTGGGGCCCCCCACCCCTTTTTAGATTTGGCAAATTAAGGGGGCCCCCCTTTTTTGGGGTCGGCCCCAAAATTTTCCGCGGGTTAAAGCAACCCCCGGGCAAAAATTTCCAAAAAAGAACCGGGAAACCCGGTTCGCCTTTATGAATCAAAATCTGCCAACTTTTTTTTTTTCCTTCGCCCAAATTTTTGTTCTCGTACCCCTTAAAAATTGGGAAACCCCTTACAATCCAAGGGTCCTTTTCCCCTTTTTAAAAAATTTCTCCGGACCAAGGTTTAAAATACGGGGGGAAACAAAATCCCACGGTGAACTTAAAGGGGGTAAGTTAAATCCCCCCCAACCAATTTCCCTTAAAGGACCCAAAAATTTTCCCCAATAAAAAACCCCCGGAAAAGGAACACAAACCCTAAATTGGAGGGAGGTTTGGGGGAACCAAAAAAGCAGGAAAGAAAAGGGCCCTGCCGCAAAATTAGAGTATAAAAAGAAAAAATTTCGCTAAAAAAAGCCCCGTTTCGGGGAAAAAAGAGCCTATGGGGGGGCGTTTTGGGTAAAAAGGGGCACGGCCGGGGGCGAGGCAGCACCTTAAAATAAATTTTTTCCGGGGTTTTTAAAAAATTGGAACTTTCCCCAAATCGGGATTTTAAAAGAGCCTTTAATGGCGGCCCCCCGTTTTCAGTTTGGCTTATGGGAAACCAAGACCGCAAATTTTTTGCGGGTTAGCGGGAAAATACCCCCCGGCCATGCGGGTTGCCTTTTAAACAAATTTTGGCTTTTTTTTTTCTCGGCATTTCGGCCCCGTAAAATAAAGAAACCCCTTTTTACTGTTCCCACACCTTTTAAAATTTTCTTTGCGAAAAATTTAATCACAAAAAAGTCCCCCGGTGAACTGAACGTTCCCCCAAATTTTAAGGAAAAAATGATTCCCCCTTAAACCCGGACCGGGGGAAAAAACCAACCTTTTAAATTTTTAGGGGGGAAAATCCCAAAAAACGCCAAAAGGTTTAAAAGGGGACACAAAGTTCGTAAAAGCCCCGGGAAAAATTGGGCCTTTTTTGGGGGGGTTCCCGCGATTTGGCCGGGCCTCCAAAATAAAATTTTTTTTTTTTTAATTGGAAAATTCCCCGAAAAAATTCGAGGTCGGGTTGTGACGGGGTTGAGAAGGCATTTTCAATGACCCCCGGCAAGGGGGGTTCCCAAAAGTCTTTCCCATTGGTTCAAACAGTCAGGGTTAACGGGAACCCTTCGGGGTTAAAAATTATTTTGAATTTTTTAACCGTTTTTTTTAAAGGGTTGGGTTTATTTTTCACCCCGAAATTTTGTGGGCCCCCTTTTTTCTCGACCCCTTCAACTTTTTATTAAAAAATTCCCAAAAGCCAATAGTTTAAATAAAAAAATTTAAAAAAACCCCAAAATTTTCCTTTTTTGTCGTTCCGCGAAATTTCCGGGTTAAAAAAATTTAAAATTTTTGAAAAAAAGGGGGAAAAAAAAAACCCTTGGGCAAAATTTGGGAGGTTTTGGGGACGAAATTTTAGCGGCTTTTAAATTGTGACGGCGTTCTGTCTGTTGGCTCAAGACGTAAAAATGCTTTAAAGGGAAACGTCAAAATTTTAATGGGTTTTTATGCCCCCGGTTTTATTCCTTTTAACCCCAAAAAAACAACCTTGGAGGCAAAAAAGGAAAATAAATAAAAACCCCCTTTTGGTTTTTTTAAAAGACCCCCCGAAAGGAAAAAACCTTTTTAAGAAAAATGCCCCTTTTTGAAAAAAAGAAAGGGAAAAAAAAAAACAAACCGTATACAATTTTTAGGTTTTTTGGCTTGTTTTGGTTTTAAAAAAAAGGAAGGGGTTTTGGGCCAAACGTTTGTTGGAAGGGAAAAAAAAAAAAATTTTAACCCCTTTTAAAAAGGCCCACTCAAATACAGATTCTAAAGGAAACAAATACTCTTTTTTTTTTTTCTGACCTCCGAAAGCAATAAAACCCAAAGAATCCCGAACCCGGGTTTTTTATTTGTACCCCCCTTTTCCTGGGGGCCCGCGGTTTTGGCCCGGGGAAACACGGGGGAAAAGAACCAAACGAATAGAAAAAGGGCCCCTTTTTAGTACAAAAAGCTTTTGTACCCCGGCGGAGACACAACGATGCAAAAAATCAACCCTTTATTTTTTTCCCTTCTTCCTTTTCCCCACGGGGCCGTAAACAAAAATGGGTTTTTAAGGGAAGGGAAAAATGGGGGAAGGCCCGAAGTTTTTCGGGGGTGATAAAACTCTTTTAAAACCATTAAATTTATTTTTTTCTTAATTCAATTGCCCGTCACGGGTGGAAAAAATTTTTGGGTTTAATGGGGGAAAAAGGCAAGGGGGCCCCGGGTTTTAAAGTAAAAATTTTAAAATCTAGGCTTTTTTAAAAATGTGTCCCCCTTCTTTTCTCGGGGGTTCCCCCCTTTTTGTTTTACCGAAAGGGGGGGTTTTTTAAAACTCAGGCAACCCTGGGTCCGTTTTTTTTGCCTGACAAATTTTTTCCCAAAACAAAGGTTTTAAATGGAAAAAATTTTGGGGGGCCGCCTTTTCCGACTGTCATAAAAAGGGGAAACCCCGGGTGGTAGGGCCGCATCAAACGTGCGGGATCAAAGGGCGGTCGATTGTTACAAATATTCATACTGCCCGAAGTGTTCTCGAGTGTTGTGACGCCATGCAAGGGACTTTGGCAATGCTCCAGGTAGACATGGCTAAAGCCTTCGATCAGGTGTCGCACGAACTTTTTTAAATATGTTGAACACGTGAATGTTGGTTCTGTTATTTTTAATGGGTGCGCATGACGTACACTGGGTGTTCTACTAGGCTTGTTATTAACAAAACAATCAGCACACCCGTTACTGTTCAACGTGCCGTTCGTCAGGATTGCCCATTGTCTCCCTTGCTTTTTGTTTGTACATTGAAGCCTTTCGAACTTCAGTCGTGTGAAGTGCGGGTGTTAGTTTACGCTGAGGGCATCGCTCTTTTCTTTGTTGATAGGAGAAGCATAAAAAAAGCTGTAAACACCTTGAAAATGTTTTTTTAAGTACAGTGCCAGTGGTGTTAATTGGCAGAAATGTCTAGGCTTCTGGCATGGCCAGTGGGACAGTACGCCTAGTGTTTTAGAGTGTATCAGCTGGCAGACGACGCCGGTGAAGTACTTGGGAGTGCCCCTAGAGACCTATGTAGACAGCGACCCTTATTGGCGCAGTCAAACAGTCGAGCTGCGTGAAAAGGCCGAGAAATGGGAAAAAATAGCGGACTTTCAATATTTGCGAGGGCCTCAGTGTGTAATGTGTTTTTAATTAGCAAACTGTGGTACGTTGTACAGGTGTTGCATTGTTCGGGGCACATGTACAGGCCTTGGCCCTTTCACCGAGTTTTTGGTGTGTTGATTTGGGAGTCGTCATGGGAGAGAACCAGCCGCACGAACCTGTTTCGGCGCGTGCGTCTTGGTGGTCTGTCATTATCACATTTGTTTTTGCGTCAAGTGGTAAATCGTTTTTTTTTTCTTCGGGAATGAAGGACCCCTTTTTTTCGCACAGTGTGTCAGGTGAAGTTGTGCCCGAGCGATTCCTAATTTTGTTGTAACGTCAGCTTCTTTTTCTTTTTGGGGCAACGAAAGGCTACTTCCGTGAGGTGGTACAAGCCACCATGTTTTTGCGTGCACGCTTCACGCTAGAGTACTTATCTAGTGTGACGCGTAAAAGATTGTATAATGACCTCGTTGATTCCATACTTCCCGTTCCTTTGTATAGATTGGTCTACCGTGTAGGGCCAGGACAGGATGTGCTTAAGCGTGTGAAACGTATGCGATTGGCCCATGGGTTAAGAGGTTTTTCTTACTTCACTCGGGCGTCTTTGATGTCAAAACGTTGCAGAAGAAAAAGGGACTGTTTTTGCCGGGTGGGGTTGACTGCTACCCGTGCAGAAAACTTGAGACAGTAGAACACGTGTTTTTGGACTGCTGGGACGGGGTCTTCTTTTGAGACGTGCTTCAGCGGACCCTCAAAAAAGATTTCCCCTTGGACGCTTACAGTATTAGGTTTTTACCGGTTGAGAGTGACGAAGTACCTTACGACCTCGTGATGGTCCTCGCCCTACATGCAATTTGGAAATCCCGCATGGCCATACGCCATAGGGACGTTGACGCTAAATGGACAAGAGAATATTTCGGTGATTCAAAGCGTATGAATATTGAAATGTGGAGGGCTCAGCCTAAGCCTCCAGAGTGGTTGCCTGTGATGGAAACACTGACCAACCTCAAACAATTTTAATCGTTTTTCTGCTGGCAAGGTGATGACAAGCAGTTTTATCATTGTAGTGTTTTGTTTGAGGGTGCTTGTTTTGTACTGAAATACTGCAATAAAGAAAAAAAAAGTTAATTCAGTGGCTAAGGCGTTGAGCTGCTGAGTACGAGGACGCGGGTGCGATTCCCGGCCACGGCTGGCGCTTTTCGATACAGGCGAAAAGCTAAAACGCTTTTGTGTGTGAGATTTCCGCGCACATAAAGAACCCCAGGTTGTCAAAATTAATCCGGAGCCCTCCACAACGGCGTGCCTCATCGCCTGCGTTGCGTCCGCGCGTTAAACCCTACAATTCATCAAGTCAATGACCGGAGTTAATGTTTTATGTTTTCTTCTTGCCGTTTGGCTACTGATTCTATGCTACGCAGCCTCATTATAGACAACTTTTTGTGCAATAAAGCCAAAATTATGCGCCACACAAAAAGCAGCTAAGAACAATAAATATTATCACAATGGTCGTACGATTCTGCGTTACTCCTACGTATTTCAAGTGGATTTCTTTCTAGTGGGTAACCATCGACTTGCCACAAATTATTCATTAAGAGGCTGTCTACCATAATGCATGGCAAACAGACACTACGCAAGTGTCACCCCGCGTTAATACATAGGGCAGCATACACGAATAGAAATAACGCAAGCTACTCTCGCAGATTTTTTCGTACATTCTGCACTTAGTAAGCCACTTACCTCGCTCTACGCCAAACTAGAATTGGACAAGTTTTCGCCCTTGTGGCATGCAGAAAATCCTCGAATCTTGCTCCCTCACCTGAAGCGTGCTTGATGGTACGCTGCAGGTGTGGCGGGGCTAACGGTGAACGAGTGTCGCTTCTCTAGGCCCACAAACGCCAACATCCATGGCTTTACGGCGCAATTCGAGCAGCTAGTAGCATTAAAATCAGCGCGATTTACCATCTTTTACCTTCAAGCCTAATAACGCCATTCCGAAGCACAACATTGCGGTTTCCAACATGCGGTTTCCACAACATTGCGGTTTCCACCTTTATTGAAAACATACATCCATATAGGTCGAGTTTAGGGAAGTCAGAAACGACCCATTGTTGGGGAAGCCTCCGGGGCATTGGCGCAGGAATTATAGCATGAAATTCCTGACATTTAGGAAAATTTTCTATAAACTTTTTCTATGAACGGTAATTATTTATCACTTTTTATTATAAAAAGACCACAAGATGCCGAAAATGTCTCCCCTATATATTTTGGTTTACGTGGCTGTTATGTATTATTGCATGCGTTTTCTGAAATTTTCAAAGTATCATGCTGTTACGCTCTTTCTCAATTAACAGTTTTAGAGTGCTTTAGTTTTCCATGTGTGCTGAAAAACAATGCAGCCTACTCCAACATGTTCTAGGGTATACCACCCTACCGTCTGCACGTTTAAACTTTAGTGTTTTCTTATTTATTACAGGAATTCCCAGGGCAACCAATTCTACTTACCTGATTTGAAGTCGACATCCGAGCGGTACTTAGTGTTTTATTACTGCTACGTTGTAATTGTGTCTGTTTGTGCGGTTGCGATTCTTCGTGTTCAGTGCAAGTTCACCCGACCAACTGGCCACGCAACAGCTTCTCTAGAGGCAGATTATTCCGCGGCTGGTGTGCCCTTCTTTTACTACCGTGCCGTAACATTCACCTGTACTCGACCAGCAGATCCTTGACCCATTTTTCCGTTCTTGGTGACGCCCCGGGATAGCGCCATGGTTGCGGAGTGGGCTGCTACAAGGGTACAAGGGTTGAATTTATTCACGATTCGAAGTATGGTTTTTATTTATTAGTGGGGCGCAAGAAGATGTGAGGCAGAGACACGAAAAATATTTAGAAGGGTAGCCTAATGCACCTCCTCGGTAAAAGTGCTCATCCTTAAACTCGTAAACGTAACATCGGAGAACATACATCGCCTTGTGAGTTGATTACAGACCCGATCTTGGATCCTGTGTCTATCCAAGCAAGGCCAAAGTGACGCTCCAAATACACCAACAGCCTTCAGTGCTTGGCCCCTAGCTTACCATGACACTTGCTGAACAACGGTGGTGCAAACCACGGTAAGGAAGCACAAACGTGCCTGCAGAGTATTTCCGGCTGCAGGCGCGACAGCACGGTGTGGCCCTAGTAATATTCAGAATTTTGTGTACTGGGAAAATGTTCACTTTATATTCCAAAAAAAAAACAGTTTTCAAGTTTGTATTGGTTACACTTTATTTGGAGCTTATCAGGATTGCAAGATAGGCTGTCGGGTGGGCGGCATCAAGGCGTCAATTGGATCATAGAAATAATACTAAGCTCTGCTCAAATCCGTACCGAACAAGTGAGGTTGCTTAAGCTACGACATGACAGTCTGCTCACGGCCATAAAACGTCAGGTTCTTTTGGGCTGAACGCCACTCTGAATCATACGTCGTGAAATGCTTCCTCAGCTGACTGATAGTTATGAGAGCTCAGCTATAACCGGTGTCTTCTAAGTTTGGTGAGGTAGTCACACCTCGAGGGACCACCCCTGCAAGGAGCAGACATGCTTAGTTCGATCAAGGAAGTCGGAAAGCGATGGAGCTCAACACGTTAAAGATTCAAGAGAAACTCATAATACTATTCACACGAGCACTGACGAATTATATCTGAAATAAATCTATAAACGCTGCTGCAAGAACTTTTTAACAACTAACCAGTGTCTCTTTTGGAAGCACAACCCCCGCCAGAGGAAACGGCTGTTTTCTTGGCGATTGAACAGACATTAGCGGAAAACATCAGCAGAAACTTAATGGGTCGGTCGCGGAATTCTACACGACAGAATATCAAAAATGGCCTTGAAAAGCCTCCTTCAATGGTGAACGAAAAGAATTATTAGCTTAGTTTATGCACCAGACCATCGTAGGTTAACGCCACAGCTGACGTGAGGGCCTTAGATTTACCTTGCCTATCGTTGCGGGTAGACTGGCAGGGGATAACCCTTCCACTGGTCATTTATCACCAAACTACTTAGCAATCATCACCATCATCATCATCATCATCATCACCATCGCCTATCTACGCCCACTGCAGGGCAAAGGCCTCTCCCATTATTCTCCAATTACCTCGGTCCTGTGCAAACTGTGACCAATTTATCCACGCAAACTTCTTGATCTCATCTGCCTATCTAACTTTCTGCCGCCCCCTGAAAACGCTTGCCTTCTCTAGGGACCCACCTCTGTTACCCTTAATACCAGGGTTATCTTCCCTTCGCATTACATGCCCTGCCCACGTCCTTTTCTTTCTTAATATTACTAATATGTCTTTAACACCAGTTTTCCCCTGACCCACTCCGCTGTCTTCTTGTCCCTTAATGTTACACCTATCATTTTCCGCTCCATTGCCCGCTGAGTCGTTCTCAATTTATTTTGAACCCCCTTAGTGAGCCTCCAAGTTTCTGCCCCGTAGGTGAGTACTGGTAAGATGCAGCTGTAATACACTTTGTTCTTCAGCGACAATCGTAGCCTGCTATTCATTATCTGAGAATGTCTGCCATATCCACCCCACCCCATTCTGATCCTTCTAATTATCTCTGCCTCATGGTTGGGATCTGGGGTCACAACTTGGCCTAAGTAGATATATTCGCTTACCACTTCCACTGCCTCGCCACCTATCTCAAACCGCTGTGCTGTCCCGAGGTTATTGATTATTACTTTAGTTTTCTGCATTAAAATTTTCAGGCCCACGGGTCTACTTTGTTCGTCCAGGGCGGAAAGCATGCTTTGCAATTCGTCCCCCGAGTTACTTAGCAAGGCAACGTCATCAGCAAATCTGAGGTTACTGAGGTATTCTCCATTAATCCTTACTCCCACCTATTCCCAATCCAACGTTCTGAATACTTCTTCTAAACATGGTGTAAACTTAGCAATAAATGTAAAATCTCAGGTGGGCTCTTACCACCCTTTTGTAATTAGGAAGCAAGGGCACGAGTTTAGATTGCTGGAGACAAATAAATTGGCCACGTATCTGCTAGTTTCGCTGCAAAGGTCGTGAAAAGACGATGGTCTTTGCAGAAATTTGCCAAGGAAATGCCCCCCTTTGCTTTCCCGCTCACCTCTCATGCTGTTCCTCTACCGTCGCGCTCATCCCAAGGTAAACACACTAAAGGTTTGCTGAAGGCGATTTGAATTTATCGCGTTCCACTGCTATACACCGGGTTCCTCGATGCCAGCGCTGCCGTACAGCCAAGACGCGTGAATTGAGGCGGCCGACTTCACGGTTTATAGAATCGCGTGGCCGTGCTGCACGTGCGTTCCAAGCAGAACGTGGAACCTAGCTAGTGGAACGTTTCGTGGCTGGTGCCGCGTGTTTTTTTATATGCCGCCAGGATGTGGCGGGCGCAACTGCAGGCCGCGGTTTTCTGCAGTAGATTTAAATATCAATTGCTATCGAAAAACCAAGCATCCATAATTTTTTTAATAAAGAAACACGGTAAATATCCCTGTACTAATTTCCTGTCCTATATGTGCGTAATACCTTGATATTGTTCAACAAAGTTGAAAAGTATGAACCTATAAACCGGGCTTAGACGTTTACATTTGACTGTGAGTATAAAAGACTACTGCGCAATATATATTTTACTTTGTCCGGCTGGCTGAATAGAGTTCCAGACAGACAGACAGACAGACATACAGCCAGACCAAATTCTCTTGGTTTAAGTAGCCAAGAAAGACTATCGTCTTTATTAGGTACTCGCAATAAAGTTAGCTCAATGCCATCTCGCCCGTGCAGTGCGACCTTCTCTTCCCGCACCATACAGCATTCTGCACCGTCATTTACATGCTAATGACCTAAATCTAATTCCCAACCCGTCTGTTGATCAGTAGAATTAGAACCTGTCGAGCTCCAATAGTGAAAACAAGCTAGGGATGATTCTACGTTGCACGATTAAAGTAGAGTTAAGTGGTGTCGTCCAATACGGGCTTTGCTAATAAATGCCATTATTCTAAATTAATCGTTGCTATTTCACGCCATCTCAGGGTCACCAAAGCCAAGCTCGTTCTGCGTGAAACTCAAACAGTACGCTGGCCTTACAGTCACTAAGTGTGCCTACCCTGTTTGAGCCCAAGAGAGGCCGCATGACTGATCTCAGTTTTTATGTGGCATATTAGGTGTTTGTAAATGGTAAATGTTTTTATGTGGTATATTGTTTGTTAAAAATATACTTAAATGCCACAACATTGGGTACTTTATTTGTTAACCTGATCTGCCAAACAATTGCTCTAATATGTGATATTTAGGCGCATTTGTTACACCTACCATCCTCAACAACCGACTTCAACGCCACCTAGAAAAACAGCCTGATTCTGTCCATCACAAACTGGATTTGAACATATCTGAGCACGCATAACTATATTTGGCTTCTACGAAGGGTCATCAATGAGACGGCGCAAAATAATTTACCTTAATCCCTTCTTGCTGTGGATACGCACAGGGCTTTGATCACACAGATCAAAACACAATCCTCAAAAAGGTCGCCGAAGCATTCTCCAGCCAGAATGTCCAAAACTGGGGGCGCCGCTTCTTTCCTAGAACGCTGGTTTATTAATTTTCAAAGGTCTGCAACGCCGCCAAAATATTTGTTTAGACAGAGGAGTTACTCAAGTGGTCATTCTCGACCTTTCATGTTTAACCAATTCTTTTCGCGTATTTTCTCAACACTGGGACCCCTACTACAGAATTTAATAATTATCTGTGTCTCCTCCACTTACATAAAAGTACTGAAAACCCACCACCAGACCTTCCAATTCACGCATTTTCACCGTCTCGTCTGCATGTCCTCCTTCGGTTGACCGAGCTTCTTATGCTATGGACCATCTACGTCGAGATATCGCATCGGCTGAGGATGGTATGAAATGCAAGCTTATCCGATAGTTCCCAGACAAAGGTATTCGAAATCTGCTCTTCCTGTGCAATAACAACTTGGAAAACCGGCCGCATTCCTGCAGCTTGGAAACATTCAAAAATCGTTCTTCCTAAACCTTGTAAGACCCATACGCTACAAAACCTACGCCCCATTTCACTTACCTCGTGTGTCGGCAAGCTAATCGAGTGTATGGCTCCCACTCGTCTCCAGTGGCATTCAAACTGGCTTCTGAGCCCATCTCTCCTTAAGACACACTCCTAATGAGTACGTATTCCGCACTTCTAGATCAGCCCAATGCACGCAATTCTAGACCTCGACTTAGAAAATGCCTTAGATTGGGTTGCTCACATCAACATCCTCGACACATTGGCATAAACGGGAAACGGCTGCTCTATATAAGATTACAATCGCGAATTCATCTCCAGTACACTGCCACTCCTTCGATTCTCCGTTCCCAATATACTCTTTCTATCGCACATTTGCCACCCCTCAGGGCGCTCTACCCTTCCCATCTTTTGTTCACCTTTCTGTGCAATCACTGCCCACAGGACTAGCCAGGATACTTGGCATCAAGCACTCTACCCCCAGCAGGTGACCTTATCCTTTGTGTTAACTCTGGTAGTCGGGATATTATCGAGAAAACGTTGCAATTGGCCTACGACCCCATTCTCAACCAGCCGTCTTCAATCGCGCGCTACATATCGACATCTAAATCTGGCCCTTTAGTGGTGTGTAACCGACAAAGCCTCACCCGGATTGCGTTTTAAGGCGCTTTCAATTACGCGCCCTCCATAACAAAAGGTGATTTATAAAACGTTTTGGCCTCACCCTAAACCGCAATTCAGCTGCTCTTCACTTTCAAATCCTCCAATTCCAGGTTCATTAGGTCTCCCAACTACGCACGCACGTTTGTAACCTCCAACAAGGCCTCATCTTGTCTCACCTTCTCCACATTGTGAGCTCTTTCGCGACATCTCGCATCCTGAATACTCTGCCACACCTTCGCCTCTCACCTGTCGAGACAAACCGCCTTGAACGAGTCCTCAGTGACCCACATAGTTCGGCATTTGGGGTACCTCATTACACCACCAGACACGGCGAATTAGCACTGGACATCCACAATACTCTACATCAAGGGACCGCATCTCATCTTCAGGCCAAGCTCAAACGCGGAAAGCTGCCTGCTCCAGGTCCGACACTCCGCACCCTCTTCAGCAACCCAAAAGGCAGTTTCCACCATCCCATCCAAACTTTATCCCTGGTCCTCCTTCCGCAACCTAGTGATTATACGTATTCCTCGCCAAATGAGGCCATGCTCGCACGTCGTCCGAAGACAACGCACGAAAGCATTGAACAAGCGCATCAATTGGCTTAAGCCGAATGCTGTGGCAACCTACTTCCCGGACGCCAGTTTTGACTCTGCTGCTAGGTATGGTGCTACCACCCCCTTTAGCCCTAACTGGTGTGTAGACGCCACCGACCCCTTCAAAAAAATCCCATATTGTACAATCCCAAATTAATTTATCGCCTCTCATCTTCAGGGATCCGCCAAATCCGCCTCTATGCATACGACTGTGTTATGTATAACGTCATTAACACCAATGATAAACGTGCTTCAATTAATGATTCTTTTACACAGTTTTGCAAGTGCTGGGATAACAAGAAAATGAATATAAACTTTGCGAAAACAGCAACTTTATCCCTCAGTACGCCCAGTTCTGTTCCATTGTTAATTTATTGGATCAACGGCCCTTCTCTACAGCGGGGGTCTCGATACAAGTGCATACGTGTCATCTTCCCACCCACCTTGTCGTGGTCTAAGCACATTGAATATACATCCAGCAAAGCAGTAAAAAACTTAGGCTACCTAAATCGTACATTGCGGGAAGCTTTAATTGAAACAAAACAGCTAACATATGAAACACTCATCCGGCCCATCCTCAAATACGCCTGCACTGTCTGGAACCCTTATGAAATATGTGAAATTACCATGCTTGAATCCGTTGAAAAGAACTAAATTCCTTCGATTTGCCACCGTTTCGATTACAACTTTTCCTAGTCCTCCAACCCTGCCACACTAGAAATACAACCCCTGTCCGAACGCTTATATCGCGAATGTCTTAAAAATTCGCGTATTCTCGTGAGCAATCCGCGATATTTATTGAGAACAGCTATTTGTGTCCTGATTAACTGCAATATACTAGTAGCCAAAAACTTATCCTTGCACCTTTTAAATCGCATACTATTCTATTTATTACAGCTTCTTTTCCCTAACAATTGAAAAATGGAATTTACTACCACGTGAAATTAGGGCAGCGCCTTTAAAATTTTTGGTGCAATTTAATTTGATCGCATTGCGTGAATTTTTGTATAATTCAGTCCTTCATGTATTGGTTGTTACCTGCCGTTTCTCAACTTCGACAAACGTGCGCGAGTTCTATTGAGGGCAGAATTATGCCTCAATTGACCCGTGCAGAACGTTGTCATTGCACTCTACGTACATATCCACCCCTTTGATAGCCCAACTAGGCTGTAGTATGTATAAGTAAAAAAAAAATAAAAAAAGTCCCCATACGCCGCCATCGAACACTCTGTCAAAGGCGCACACCCTGGCACCCCAGCTTTCCTGTTTACTGACTCGAAGGCGGCTCTATGCAGTGTTTCTCGAAACGCCCCATACCTTCTTACCTTTTACACCGTGAACTTCGGCATTCAAGCCAATCCTCCCCACAAAACAACGCTGGTATGCATTCCCTACCACGCCAATTTGGACGGCTACGCCTGAGCACAGGTGCTTACTCGAGAACTCTCCCAGAACACGTGCTTACCCGAGAACTATCTTTGTTGTGACCACACGGGTACCACCCTGGCAAACAGAAGATTTTACAACATCAGGCACGCTGACAGCATCTCTGCGTGCTACGTGCCAGTACACCGTGTTTCCCAGTCTCCCACCCCACACTCTCTCGTGAACCCGGATTTGTTGTTCGAAAGACTGAAACCTAATCTCTTCTCCGTCAGCCCCGCATCACTTACATACATAGTATCTTCTGGCGCCCCACTTTCCCTACTGCACTTCCAACTCATCAGTACACCTTTACTTGGAGTCGCATCCACCAAACCTACCGCCACACCCGAGTTCCCTCATCACTTCCTGGGAGGACTGACTCAACCTTGCTTTTGGCAGTGCACGGGAAGTCGACCTCCTGGTGGCCAACTGCCGTCAGGTTAGTCAGGGAATCTGTGAATTCTGTGGAGCGACCGTCTCCTAATGAAAAGGCAGTGAGACGAGGGCCCTGACTAGGGCTGTTTAGATAACAAAGTCTTCCCTTTCTTAGCAAGGTCAAAGTAACCCGCCGAAGGCAAATGCAAATGCAAATTGAAGTCCACGCGGCCACATCCAATTTTGTGATCTCCTTCCCGAGGCTGGGGTTGAAACTGTCGCTGGGGAAGACAGAATCTCTTAGCATTGATGGACGGCCCCTAAGAAACTTCGTTAAGTGACTGTTAACGTTAAGTAAATAATGCTTGGCGTGGGAAAATGATACTTTAATGCGTTTAGGCGTCCACGTCAGGAGATGTAATAACCCTAAATGTTAGCTAGGCATTCTCCACCAAACCTGGCGGCAGACTGTCCACCTTATTATTCGCATGTCAAATGCGATTGGGGGTTTACGTTCGTGCGCGTTCCTCACCATTTTACCACGGGTGGCAGTTGGACCAATCAGGTATGCGAATTCACCAAAACGGGTCGAGGGCCTTTAATCCTAGCGGGCCACCATTACAACTATAACAGGGCTCCCGAAGCATACCCGCATTTACATCTTCGACCGAGCAACTCCACATTCACCTCAGGTTGCACTAGTCGAAGAGACGAGATGTTTGCATCAACACACGCTTGACCTGACACCCCGGAACAAGCATTTCAGCGATGGGATCATCACAGTCACGCTGACCTTCGCATGATGCTTCCATCGCTCCGCCCTCGAACCTACCAGCACTAGCTCTCATGCGACGGGGACACATTGTTTGCCTCGACCGAGGAGTACGAGAACGGTAATCCAAAACCTCGTTCAAGAGGAGGCTCAGGGAGAATTGGCAATCTTTACCGATGGCCTGTGGTGATGCACTGGAAGCAGCTATTCTGTGGGGATTTCTCCTAGCTACCCTTGGCATGAGGGTAACTACGAAAAAGTAAAGCCATTCAAGGGAATCCAAACTCAAAGATTGCTTGGCCCACTGTAAAAGTTACTACACTCATAGCTAAATGGCTACACGAAATTTCCGATCATCAAGGAATCGCGCAGTGTATTACATTAGCTAACAAGGACATCCACAACCAATGAGACTGCCAACAAGACAATAGGCATACTCTATGTTGCGAAACGGGAAGACTTTCAGTGAGACATGCCTGGACACCAGGGCACACTGCCGGGGCAGACGGAAACCACCAACCACATGATGTTGCCAGGCAGTGCGTACTCCCAACACCTCCCTTTGCTCCAGATCAACACTATTCCCCGCTCGGTCAAAATCGCACATCTTTTCAGACAAATTACGTCAACAAAGTCGCAAAGGCCTGGAAGAGGCTACCCCTTCGGGGAGGCGATCAGATGATAATATCCCAAAAGGCAACAACAGATGTTTATTTGTATGTCTTTACAAGCCAGTCACAACACACCATACGTAAATTGTTCAATGGGGCCACGTCTTCTGGCTCGGCAGCTACTTCTATGTTCTGCTGAGCAGACGTAGTGCCGGACCCTACCATATAATATGGTAACTCAAAAGCTTCAGCAGCGATAGGAATGTGTCACTCGATAAATGGTAAAAACATGCTAACCAAACGATATTATTCAATTGCTCCACAGCGAACCATCTCTTCTTGTGGAAATTGGCCTTTACGAGCTCAAAAACGGTTCCTTAAGAGCAGTCATTAAGGCGATACTTATGAGCCACAAATATGGCATCTATGAGTGAAGGCAGGAGGACGTGCATTTCTTAATCCCCCTAAATCCGTATTGCTCCTCCTCCGCTACCCCCTAATATGCAATGAATAAATTTTCTTGTGGTACGATCCTCCGCAATGACTCTACAAAATCATTGTACGGATACATTCTTATCTTGCTCTAGTTTGGATATTTCTCGTTGTGCACAGTTTTTTCTCCAGACACGGTGCCCGAAACAAACACAAACCTATTATTTACACCGAACCTCCTGTGGCTGCTCTAAAGAATAAACATAAAAATTGTGCAAAAGATTACCGCATCTAATTGTACACCCAACGAACCTTCACGTGAACCAAAGTCCTTGACACGTAGTAAAGCGATCTTGCCATGATTCTAAAAACCTGTGCAACGTAAAGAAGCCTCAAGCGTGTGCTCTATTTCCGGGCAAAAACTGGTTGAAAGTAATGCTTTGTACTTCGTAAATGTCCTCTTTACAAGAACTACTAGTGTTTCCCTCAGCTCCGTTCACTAGCTCTACAGCCTCGGTTGGTAAGAGAAAGTAGAAACCTTTTAAACACGAGCAGGGGCCTTTTGCCCGAGCTACCCACAGCAAAAAAACTATCTGCTTGCTAAATTGGCACCTGTATAAAATATCCGCAAACACTGCAATGCGAAATTTCGGCCTTCTAAATACTTAATTTATATACAATATTTTCGCTTGTTCCAAGCAACCGTCGGTCGTTCCACTTATAGGATTTTAGATTGCTTCTAGCTTGTAGTAATTTTATCGGTTATGTGTCGTTCGCAGTTACCTGCGAGTTTCGCTTTTCATACAGTATTAGGAGCCGAGTTGGAAGCATCTAGCTCCTTCTCGGTACAGGAGTGTTAGCGTTTTTTACCCGTGATTCAGAAACGCCATTTGGCCACCTAGAGGGCCCTGCACTCACGTAAAATCCAGCTGCCATATCGCATAGGCGTTATTTGGACGCACCAAGAGGATTGAAGAATGGTGCACCAGCCAAAAGGAGCTTTGCTAGCGCAGGGTCACCAAAGCTAAGGCCAGCGCTGGCGGGTATATGTTTTACATTTTCATCACCAAACACGCTCTTCGGGGCGTTGTCAGTTTTTTCTTTTTGTTGTCACAGAACAATTGCAGAATTTTAAACAACGTGCCTTGTACGACCACCCAATTTTTGTTAATATCCCGGGAGCGTCGACAATTCGGTTAATAAGCGCAATGACAGAGTAACACGGCAAGCAGGACGACCATTGCCGCATGCGCACTAAGCACTTGCTGCTGCAGCCATCATCTGCTAGGCCCTTCCAAGAGCTGAGCGCAGCCCCCCATCGTTTCCTTCGCTTATCACACTGTTTTACATACCAGCCGCCTCGATTCCTTACAAAGCCTGTTGCACGAAAACTTTAGAAAGTGCTTAAAAACGGACATTTCGGGATTTGTTCCTGTACTTCTGAGGCTTCTGCAATTAGTCACTTCCACTTGCCCTCTTCGCGCCATTTTCTGTGATAAGGCAGTGTGATAAGCGAAGGAAAATACTGGGGCAGCGTTCTTTCCTTCGAATAGCCTAGCAGACGGCGGCCTCCGCGGCCAGTGCTTAGTGGGGATGCGGCAATACTTGCTGAGCTTACCGTGTCGCTTCGTCATACGGCGCGGATCAACAGAACGGTCGACACTCCCATGATATTGCTACGCAGAGGAAGAGTTTGTGCATAGCCTATGTATGTATGACATTGGGACATGTGCGAGGTACTAATGAAAAGACGATGACGGTAGCGTGTTCGGACTCGGGTAACGAGCTAGACGACGAAGTAGAAGAGGATATTTCACCTTGCCTGCGCGGTGCTCTGAAAACATTGGGCGGGTGTACAGGGCGCATTAAATAAAGTCGAACCTCGCTGATTGGAACTCGCTAAATTCGAACTTACCGTTCATTTGCACTGAAGCTGCGGCCCGGCAAAGTTACGTGCGTTTAAATAGGTTTCGTTAATTCGAACTTCTTTTAAATCGGACAAATTTCGGGTCCTTCAAATTCGATTAACGAGGTTTGACTATCATCAAGCAAAAAATATTGTTAATAGCACGAAAAGATATGGATGCCCTATGCCTTGAATGCTTGTCATTCCATTCCGCCGCTACAAGTGATGATTTCGGCTTGTTCTCACGTATTACCCCAAACACTATGGCGAAGAGTATGTGAAAAAACACAGTGCTCCTAAAAAGATGCAAATACGTACGTCAGTGTTACGCAATCAAAAGAGGTCCAAGCATGTTTTTCAGAACTTTTGTGAGGTTGTACTTATGGTCGGAGGCAAATTGACAAACTGTGTTCTCGAAATACGAAAAAAAGTTGTTGCCAACGCAAAATAAGGGGAGCCTATGTACTTTTGTTGCAGTTAATGAGTTTCACAATGCGGAAATGTATTGAGATCAGGTAGTTCCAGTAACTCAGGTGTCTGGAACTCATAGAGGAAAACGCCGAAACTTTATAAAACAAGGCTTTAACAAATACAACGAGGTACGTCGGTAAGACGACACCCAAAGCGATCTTTGCGATTTGCGCCATTTTAGAAACCATTACAAAAAAACTTTATTGATATTTCTGTTATTGTACATGAGTGCAAAATAAATATGGGGAACGTTCGACGAAACATTGCGTTTTCGAAACAGTTATAAAAAGGTGAGAGAGCAGACAGCAGAAAATGTACACAAAAGCAAGGTGCCTGTTTATCACGGAACGGACACAAAAAGACCATCCTTATAACTCCATGTTCGTAAATTTTGGCGATAGTAACGTTGTTATGACTAACACAATGCGATCAAGTTGCATACTCTAAAAATTTAACCACGCTTTTTGCAGTGTACCGAGGTTCAACTCGATTCAGTCGTAATCGACCAAAGTGAAACACCAGGTAACTCGGATTTTAAACTGCACTTGAAACGCACTTACAAATGGAGCTTAAACACCGGATTTACGGCGACCATTGGAGCAATATTAGAAACCATACAAAGTAGTTCAGTGTGTGGGTTATCCGCGACAACGTATAAACCGCAGAGCAAACAAGGGCTAGATAAGTACGCACAATGGCGCCGCTATTCCTATTTGTACTTCCGGCTTTGTGGTATCCATCAATAGTGATAACAGCGAGATAGGAACGAAGAGTCGCACCCCTACAAATTTATCGTAATTCTACTGCCTGTGTGTGCATCTCGATACAATGAATTGTATGATAAGAATTCACTATACGAGCCGGTGTGATTTCACACTTCTGAAGCCGCTGTCTACTACGTCAGTAGACAAATAAAATATGGGGCATACAATAGGATTCCTGCTTTTTGTACACCTATTGTCCTTGTCGAGAACCATGAGGAGACACGAATTCGTTATGAACAAACAAGAAAAACAACCATGTCTTTCACAATGGCATTACCCTGTCATTGCTGAACGTTACACTAAAAAAACTCGCGTAGTTTCAGGTTGCTGATTTACAATAAAATATGAGGTTACTAGCCAATCTTTGAATGAATACAAGAGTGAGGCTATGTAAAAAATTTTTTTCCCTTTCTTTTTAGCCGTCTGTCTATTTATTCTAGGCTAAACAGCCATAATTCAAGTGTGTTTTATTTCAAGAACTATAGACAAAGTTATATTTCAGATAATAAAGCATCTATAAAAAGTGAGCACCAATTTATATTCCGTTTGTAAACCCCTTTTACACATTTATTTACGTCTACGTCCTTCGATTGGGTTTCAAGGAGATTGCTATAAATAGTTCAGAAAGAGGGGGACTGCTATATTTCCCATTAAACCACCATCAGGAAATATCGACTCGCAGTTTTAGATAGGGTAACATACATGAATGAAGACAAATATATATGTTCCGCATTTAACAGCCATAAAAGCTCCGCCGAAGGCGCCAGTTCCGGTGAGGGCGCGTAATACTAGGTTTGGCTCACCAAAATATTCCATCGTTTGGACATGCCACAAGACTTGGTACTTCTCTTTATCTCTCTAATCCTGCTCCCTCAGTTGAAGCGTGTCTCGTTAAACTTCATGTTACAAATGTGTTTGGCTGACGTGAAAGAGTGATGCTTCCCTAGCACCACCACCCCCGTGTTAATACCTTGACTGCAAGAATCAGATCAATAGCAGCACTAATTTCGTTGCGCTGTACCAACCTTGTGTATCCAACCTTACGACGGCCGTATAAAAAAAACAGCAATTATTACGCAAAGGTGTGGGGTTTCAACCCCTATAAAGAAAATTTGCGCAGCTTACACTAGGGGTGCAAAGCAATTGGGGTCGACCTAGCTTCTCCCAACACTGAGAACGGTTCCCAGGAGAGAGAGAGAGAGCAGAAAGAGCTTCCTTATGTACGTTCCTCGTACGGCGATCGGATACCAAAGAGTGTCACCGTCGGCATTAACTGCTGCTGAGACGTCGTCACCGCCTTGCGAGCCATAATCGCTTACGTCAGCTCCCTCAGGCCCAACCAAATCAGTGTTTTCTTGTCCTAACGATCCCCCTCAGGAATGTCCAGGCTTAACCGAGCAATAACGTAACGTGGACAACACGACGGCCTCTGGCTCTACTGCGGAGATGGGGGGCAGGTGTTTGTAGACCGTCACGCCACGGGTCTGCTGCACCAAAGACGACGACGATAAAGGCGGAGCTCCCCACGTGTAGCAAGCCTGGACGACGCAAGGCGCTCCTCACGAGACGAACGCTCACGTGCTCCGGGGAATTTGCTTTTGCTAAAGCCACTGCGTGAAGGTCTCGCAGCGCGCTTTGCTCTGGGGTAGTTTTTTCTTGAATTTTTTGTTTACGCCACTGCATGAAGCTTAAACTCAATGATCTATGCAGTAAAAAATACGCCCATACAAAGCCTATTTTGGGGAGTCAGGAACGACACGTGATTTGGTAAGCGTCTTTCAGAGTGACTTCAAGAGATATCGTTGAGGCGATATCTCTCCAGTACTGTTAAATAAAGAGTAATACCAATGACGACTGCTTACAACATTGTGATAGAAAAATTAGGGGGCGTAGTTGCGTTCCTGTCCTTCTGGTAACCTACCCAAATTTTGTTCCATTGAGTTGGCTATTTTAACTTCAATATTGTGCTTTCAATGGCATCTTTCTGAAAGAGAAAATAAAATTCCCCGCATTTCCCCGAGGGGAAGAATGTGAAAGTGCGAATCAATCCATCCATCCATCATCCATCCATCCATCCATCCATCCATCCATCCATCCATCCATCCATCCATCCATCCATCCATCCATCCATCCATCCATCCATCCATCCATTCCTTCGTCCGTCCGTTCGTATGCCATTCCGTCCTTCAGTCCTTCCGTCTTTTCATCCATGGTGACATTCATTCATCGATCAATCTATTTTGAACATAAATGAGCCTGTGCGAGCGCTGAAACGCTTGTATATGTTTAGCCACACTTAGTTGTCAACTGCATCCGCAACTCTGAACGCGCCGGATGCTCCGGGGTGAGATAATAAGGAGTTTCGGAATATCGTTACCGCGGTAATGTTACCATTTACTGTGTAACGGGAAAGCGGAGTATCTGTTTAGCACTAAAAACGGTAGTACAAGGTTTAGCATACCGTTTCCGGATTAACGTAGCCCGGCTTAGTGACCACGGGGGTGCAGGAAGCGACTTCTAAAAATAGGTCTCAAAACACGTTACAGAAACTTGTTGCTCTGCTTTAGTTCTTTTTCTTTTAAATAGCTTGCATCTCCGAAGTCTTGGATTAGGCATTCGCAATAAATTGTTCACTTTGAGAATGTTTTAGCATATCCTGTCGAACTTTAAAAAGAATACGGAAAACTTGATGTGTGTGGCGCCATGTGCTGAGATGCTGAGGACAGTTGAATTCAATAACGCTTAGCTTCACGCCTCCGCTAAATATTACGGCGTGAAACAAGTAGTATATGTTTTAATATTACCGAAGAACACGCACTGGGCTCCCCAGAAAACCTTTGGAGGTGTAAGAACCCTTTACTAACCCAGTAACTTGTTTGAAGTATTAGAAGCGGTCGAGGCTTGGTACAAGTGGAGGCGGACATTTTGCTCTGACATCTGAGAATATGTGTCGTTTCTCGTACTCCTGAGGAATAAGAACGTAGTAAACAACATCAACTAAGGTACCTTTTATTGTACCAAGCATCAAGCGAGGAACGCAGCACATTTGCTGCTATCAAGACGTGAAGATACACTTTGTCGCCGCAGAGAGCTTGGTGCGGACAGTAGAACCCGTACCGGTAAGTTACTGTTCACGGAAAGAAATCGCACCTGCGCAGTCGACTCCCGCACTCACGCTGCAAGTTGGCGAAGACACAGTAACGTTATTATAAGACTCCCTAATAAGGAGAGTTTTAGGTTAGCGTGTTACTGTACGGACGTACCGTTTCCGTGGAACCGTGCGGCCACTCCACAAACCCGATTCCTCCCGTCGAGCAAGGCGAAAAACATGTTTTAACGCACAGTTTGCGTTGCCTAATTCGGCGTACCGGCCACCGGAATTGAAATGACAATAAGCTTTCTTGCCCAGAATGGTTCTGTTACCCGTAGAACGGCTTAAATCTCGGACTGCTTAAATGAGACGCTCACAATGGCAAAATGTCCCTTAGAAATAACTGTAGGCATTTGCAGTGAAGCTCTAAAAAAGAAAACATGATCTCTCTGGCGCCATCTGATGGGAAAAAATATCGTATACCAGAAGTTACACTTCCCTTATAATTACGAAACTACCTACAGGATTTCGGAAGCGAAGAGCTTCGCAAGCGGAGAAACTTATCTATACTATTTAAGGTGGGGGAAAATTAGCCATAGTAGGGGCGGCTATTTTGGCCGCCTATGTGAGAAATATAGTCCTTTGCCACACTACTGAGCCTCTTTTAAGAAACAACATCAAGTAAGGTAACTTTTATCGACTGTACAAAGCATCAAGCGCCGAGCCTACCATATGTTCTCTAATCACAACCGAGGGTACACTTCGCCGGCACGGGGAAATAGGTGGCGATAGTAAAGCCTGTGCTTCTAAGTTACCATTCACGGTAACTACTCCCGGATATGGGGTGTCCTAATGGTGCAACGGAAAGGGTAAGGTAATACAGTAACAAACACGTTAAGCTAAAATTCGCTGTTGACGATTTGGGCCGTCGGTGCCGTTTCTCTATTGATACGTTGTCTGAATACCGGCCTTCCATCCGCTGTGGACGTCTGTTTTCGGGAAGCTTACCGATGGATATCACGCTGCAACCTCGACCATGGGGTGTTGCGACAATAGCGCAGGACAAGTATTTGCATACATTTGTACATTTGATAAAGCAGTCGCAGTCTCAAAAAGGAGGGGCCGTAGATCTAGACAGACACGCGGTGGACTGTGCAGCCCCAACTCGCTTTCCTCGTCTCCTACGGCGGCTCGTATTCCTACCCTCCTCTTGTTCACCATTTCCGGCTATCGCTGGGAGCATGGTTGGCGTGCCCGTTGCGCATAGCTCTGTATATGTTTAGTTGGCTCGTCTGTCATGCGTTCATCTCGTAGACTGGCTTCGCCTTCCTCCTTCGACACCCCGGAACATTTTTTCCCCGAAAAGCCTTTCCAGCAGCTTTTGGAACGCCATTACAATCAAGAAGTATAGGAGGCTATACTTATCAGCTTCTCAAGAAGCCTTCAGAAGCAGCTTGTCAGCGCGATAGGATGAAAACATGCCAGAGAGTACGCATCCCTAGTCTCATCAAAGACTTACTACTACGGCGTCTGGGGAAGATCTGGGAAAAAGTCTGGCATGCGTTTTTATTATACAATTGTAGGGGATTTTCAAGAGTGCGTCCGTGTAAGCATTTTATAATCGCGCATCTAATGTCTACGCCCGACGCTTAATGCTTAAATGCGGTCATGGTAGCTATCAGCTAACGACATCCAAAGTTCGAGTTATAAGGAGTGCTTGACAAATGGCTGCGCCCAGAAGGCTTCCTTTCGGCATATAAGTTGTTTTGCTTGAAAATCATTGTGTACTGTGCAGAACTGGATAGAATTAGAAATTGTGGTATAACTGATCAGTCGGGTCTTTAAGCGCCTTCCCTCTTGTTTCTATCCCGTGTGTGATATGTATGTTGTCGCTTCAGTTTTCCTATTCGCGTCCAATTTTAGGGCGCCTGTTTACGCCTTTACTGATGTTAAGCGCTTGTTCTGACTATACCGTTTTGTCGAGCGGTGAATCCACTTTTAAAACGGCCTCGGCTTGTTT
Organism: Haemaphysalis longicornis; assembly: GCA_013339765.2. Lineage (NCBI taxonomy): Eukaryota > Metazoa > Arthropoda > Arachnida > Ixodida > Ixodidae > Haemaphysalis > Haemaphysalis longicornis. Next base: position 159,346,008 of record CM023454.1, read on the forward strand.
AAAAGCTATAACGCTACCTCACAAACGGCGTCGACAAAATATGGCCAAAGGAGGTGTTGCTCTGCCTCTCGTCCACAATAAAAGTTCGCGTTGTAGCACGGCCTTCTTCATTAAATTTTACAAAGATGACCTGTAGAATCTGTATTCGGCAGAATAAAGGTAGTTCGCCTTGACAAGTTCGGTCCTTCCCACTATGGGTAGTCGGAAAGTTTAAAGGTGTTGTGAATGTTCTGAGTGTTGTGAATGTTCTCAGTTCATCTAATATATTGTACTTGTGTTGAGAAATATAACGGTCAAAAGCTTCTAGTGGAGTTCTCTTTCGATAGCATGGCATGCCCACAAATGTTTGTGCCATGATAGTCACCGAAACCAAGAGTATGAGCAGTAGTATACGTGTTCTGTGGATAACAATGAACTATTCTGAAAGCTCGTTTGCTATTTAGATACCGTTTCGAAAGTCGAATGGTGATTGCTTGATTAAATGCAATAAATCTAACACATCGTGCAGACATGTAGTATGGCTCCTACAGTTGCGTTAGATACAACTTGCAAAGGCACATTTAGTGCATCGAGGGGCTGCAATTGGTTCTTCTATATCGTAAACTTTGGTGCAGTGGATTCAAGAATGCAGTGGATTCAAGAATTGATTCAAGTGGATTCAAGAACAAACGAGCAGTACGTGTCGCGCATGTCGTTCTCAGATGTCCGAGGAGCTCCCAATAGGCCAGCTTGTTTTGTACGTGCAAACGTTAGGCTTCCGTTGGGCCAAGCTTGTAAAGCCGACAGCGGCGGCAGCTTCGTGGCACTATGGTAAACGCTGCGGCGTTTTTTTCCGTGTTTATGCTCTAGGCATGCCCAGAGATAGCGAAGGGCGAGACAACAGTGGCAAAGCTTCTCAAGACTTTGATAGTTTGCCGTAGCCGCCACGTCATCTACAATACCGGTTGACATCGGGGCGAGTGTAAGGGCAGCCACCTGTGGCTGCCTGTCGGGTCGCGGCCTTATAGACAGATTTTCGGAGCTTGGCCACTGCAATTTCGACGGCTATATTACCTTATAACACCTGGTCATAATCATAAAAAAATATCGTAGACAGTCCGAACGGGCTGAACCAAAGTTGCTTTATCATCAGACGCAGTGACAAGTCACTTCCCGCTGTCCCCGCCAGTCTATGCGTCCACACAACTGACGAAAACCGAGGTAGGTCAGCGCCAAACGACCGAACAGCGAACACAACTCGCACGAAAACAGGAATGAGCACTCAGCAACCTTCCAATTAACATGAAAGCCTCGTGCTTACAACTTAACATGGTTATTAACATGGTTAATGAAACTTCATTAATAATAATTCATTAACATGGTTAATGAAACCATTCCTTACTCCTGCTAAACACTTTTTCTTGTGCAGCCCTGCTACGCGGTTTTAATAATTCTGGTTATTGTGACAAGGTATGTCCGAGATCTAGCTTAGAAAGTTGATTTTCAAGTTATCTGCGTGCCTTCGATGGCGTGCCTGTTTTAAACAGCAATCATATTCTACCGCAACATGCTCCAAGCACGCGTGGTTTTGAAGATAATCTAATTGTGCGGTACCAGAACGAAGGAAAGCTTGTATAAAAGTGAAGGCAATGACTGAAAAACCAGGTGGAGCCGTGGAAGCTTTCCGTAAAAATATATACACTGTTCAACATTTGTGGTTGTCTCCTGCCACATTCCTCCCGTCCAAAACAGCTTAAGATTACGGTAAGTACGTTGATCCACTGTTTTAAAAAAACATACAAATCAAGTAACAAAATGATTGAGAGCTACAAAAGCTGTATACTTCGAAAATCTTTTTTTTTCAGAAGTGAGCCGTCGCAGTCATATATTATGGCGTGAAATAAACAAGTAATGAAACATACCGCCTAAACAAACTTCAGTGAACGCTAGGTTATAAACTGTACACAGAAATAAAGAAGCTAAAACTTATAATCAGGTATTGCACTGGTCCCTGTATTCGGTATAAAAGGAGAGAAAACCGGTTTGGTTCATCGAAAAGAATATGTTATTATAATAAATCTCATCGTCTGTAGAGAACACCTAGTATAGGCTCTGTATTGAGAAAAACAGTGCAGGAAAGACGATAACCAGGTACGTTTCCGCACTAAAATTATGATGCGTTATGGCAAGCTCAAGCGATTCAAGGAGGCTGACAAAAGCTAAATAGTTTTTAGCATTGCAGAGCGTGAAATTCATGCGGACATTTCGTGGGAATAATCATAGCAGTGAGCATAAGATATTCAACAGAAGAAGTTCCGAATGAACTCGTAAACGAATACGCTCCTTTATGTTAGTCTTTTCAAGGTTGACGCTGCGAATCCACGGCACTTGTGGAAGGCGCACTCAGCGTGTCAGACACGAACAGTTGGCAACTGACATTATCAAAACTTCCATAACGTGAACCGCAATGTAATCCGCAATGTTTCACAAAACGATAGCTATAAATGGCGCACAAACACACTTCACGCATACGTCGTTTAGAAGTAAGTGTAGTACGAGGACTTCTGAGAAGCCGGCATCGCCGCGCTAAAGGACATGCGCTTACACAATACTGCCAGCTTCAACTTTGTTTCTTGTTGGATAGCAGCCCTTGGATGTTACAGGGATAAAAACGCTATTTCTGTCGTCACAAATGTCGCGTTGCAAAGGGACAATATAAATTGCCTGCATTGTTGGCCAATAACAATTGAGTGACGAATCATTTGCTGTAGCGCAAGCGCTAAGGGGTGTATAAGAACCAATTTTTCAATGCAAGTTATGTTATGTCATAATCCAATCAATAAGGGGGCTTCTTTGGCCTGCCATCTCAGCGCTAAAAGTTAAAAATTTGCCCCGAAATATCGCCATCCATTTTCGCTTTGTGACAAATGAGGACTAAGCCATTCCACAGTTGTGCGTAAAAACAGAATATAGCACTTCTTTTCTTTTTCACAACGTGTGCCTTTTTGCTGTAAAAGTGCAATATCAGATTCAATAGCCCCGGAACACGTGCGAAAAACAGCGGGGCGGTAATGACATGATACTCCACTGGAGCTCTTGATAACCCCCTACTTGTTTACGCCTCACTTCTTTTGTTAATACGTCCTGGGAGCAGTATATCATCGACCTTAATATATCAAGCTTCTTTGACCGTACACGGTCTGTTATTCGAATTTTGTGGGGCCGTCACCTATGTTTCAATAAATTATCTAGCCAGGACATAGGACAGAGGTCAAGTCCACATATTCTTTCACCAGTAGTCTGAAACTGTAATGAATAGGGGGCAATACCTATCACGACATTCTTACAGACAATCAGGGGCACTGTCGGCATCACGCGGAGCCAGATGATATCACTGTATGCCCCTTAAATAAGCATGTCGGCTCAACACACACAGTAGTTCCTGGCGAAATTTACACCGGCTCTGGACTGCCTGCTCACGCTGTTCGTGGACATGACGTTACCGCGGTTTATATGGGCCCTTCTGTTTTTAGCAGGTAGGCTTTTTAAATTCCAAGTTCTCTTTAGTAACCGCTGCTCAATATATATGGCGTCAAAGCCTGCTGGTTTCCGGTGACATGCAAAAAGAGCACACGATGCGCATGTCTACAGCCGCAGCAAATTATTAGCGTTTTTGTGGTTCTCCATGATCCTGCGGTAAACGCGCAACTCTAAGGACACCTTCTATCCTGCGATTTATGGCTTAAGAGTATATCTACCAAGCTTAAAATTTACACAATATATACTGCCCCCTGAAAAATCCTTACGTTAATTTCAAAGTTTTGGGTTAATTTTAAACGATAAACATAAAGAGCAGTATTAAAAGTTGATCCTACCCACATTTGGTAATAACACAATTCTATATATAAGCGTTCAAAATGTTAGCTATTCATCGCCTTGTTATGCATGCTTAATCGCTGCGCAACCATTCACGGATATAGTTTTTTTTCGCATTCCCCTGTCTGATTTTATACTGCAGGTGAAGATAATAGGTTCAATCGCCAACGTAGTTTATGCACAGGTCTTCGTCATATGTTGCTCTCACGCACATCGGCTAACTTCTCCACTGCAATCGCACGCTTGTTACAGGGGAGGTTGATGTCGCTATTCTTTTATAATTTTCAACTAGACAAAATTCATAGACGCACTGAGTCATTTTTGCGTGAGCATAGGGTGATTGACTTTTGACTGTACCCTTTTTTTCCAAAAAAGTTCTCAAATCATTTATTTTTGTTCTGTGTACTAGTACGAATTATTCACGGGCAGCTAATCCTGCTGTGCAGAATGACTCAATTTTGAAAAAAAATGTCGATGTAGACTCTTGACTACTGAAGCAATATTATGTATCAGCAGGCCAGCGTTGCTCTGAAAGTACAATAAATGGTGCGGTGTTTTTGGCTACAAGGAAAATATTGTCCAACACATCATTGCAATAAATGATTGATTTTCATTGCAGGGTTTAACGCGCCGACTCAACGCAGGCGATGCGGCGCGCCGTAGTGGAGGGCTCCGGTTAAATTTTGACCACCTGGGGATCTTTACGTGCGCCGAAATCTCGTACACACGGGCATTTCTGCTTTTCGCCTCCATCAGAAAAGCTGCCGCCGCGGCCGGGACTAGCACCTGCGACCTTGTGATTGCACTAAATCAGTGATCGCTACCACTGCTATTAATGACGGCCTATAGGCTTCTTTATGCGTAGGCTACGTGCGAATACCAATGCCTGTTATGTGTTTGTCTAGCAGAGACAGGTTTACAAACCTACAAAAAAGCTATGCCGATTTATAAAAACTGTGACTGCAATACTCCAGCCCCGTTTTACTATATATATATATATATATATATATATATATATATATATATATATATATATATATATATATCGGGGTGTCGAAACCGAACTGACGCGACGTGAAACCCTGAAAAGAACCGATAGTTTTTGCCGCAACTGAGCGTGCACCAGAACCGTTATTTTTGAGCACAATGAATTCGAACAGGAAATGAAGAGAGAAACGAAATTACAGTTACAGGTTCACGAACAAACGGTTCCACCATCCTCTGTTCATAATGCGCAGTCAACGCCATTTGGTGCTTCTTTTTTTTCCCAAATATTTCATATATTCTCACGCACTTCCCCTTTCAGATCAGTCAATACCATCAACGCTCCCTTCGGTGCTACTTGACGTGAAGCATGCCAACAATCTTGCAATCGTATGCTACTGCTGCTAGAGAAGAGAATGAAAGATTGAAGAAACAAAATATCGCACCCAGCTGCCGTTTTTTGAAGAACAAAAACTCAATACAACGCGCCCCTTCTTTCCAATTTTGATTCGCTACATGCTTAGCGAGGGCCTTTGTTCTGGCAGTTTTGGTGCCATAGGGAGCTTAAGAGGGTTCAACGCTGGTCGACCACTCTCGACATGTCGTAGACACTCGAGTCATGGCACGGGGGTTAAAAAGAAGGTCCCCTTCACCGAGTAGTCCTAGTGGCGCTGGCTACCACCCCAAAGCGGAGGAAACAAAGATACCGAAACATAAATACCCGATGCAGTTTAAGGGAACCAGTCCCGGCGGAAGCATAGGTAATCGCACCAGACGAGTAATCTGGAGGTCGTGTTTTCGGATACCACCTGGCAGGCATTTTGTCTCCACTTCCTTTCTGTCTTTCCAAAATCTTCAACTTTTTTTTTCAATGACCTACCGTATTCTCCCCTTTGCTTGCCAACCCTGATTTCTGTCTTAATTCAACGAGTTCCTCATTTCCCATTCTGATTCGTTATATATATATATATATAACGTTGCTGTGACGATGCTGAGAATCGCATGCGAAGGTCTAACTTGCTGTTTTTTGGAATTGAGGATGACGAAAAAGAAGATTGGGCGGGCTCTGAGAAAAAAATAATCACTTTTTGTTCTCAAAGCTTCAAATTCCTACAACGTGTGCTCAATTCGAACGTGTACATAGATTAGGCAAGTTCACGACAGAACAAAAACCGGCCAATAATTGCGAAATTCACCTCATTAAAAAGACAGAATAACATACTGGGTGCAGCTCACAAACTAAAAAACAGATTTCGTTATCGGTGAAGACTTTTCCTTTTCTACTCGGTTAGCTAGAAGGAAATTAGTATCGTTTGCTCGAGATCTAGACAAACCTTTCAAGCTGACTGTTGACAAACTGCACATTAAAAAAAAAAGTACTTCTACGACAATGAAACAGACACCGTCGTCCTATGTAAAAGATAGCTGAAGGGGCCACGCGCCCTCAAGTTGCTAATCGGCCTCTGTCCCCCCCTCGCTCAGGTTCGTCACTGTCAATTGCTTTTACCAATATTCGGAGCCTACTGCATAAACGTAACCAAGTCTGTTCCTTCTTAGACGATACTAATGCCGACATCCTTGCCCTAACAGAGACTGGCTGAATCCTGACATAAACGATAGCGAAATTCTCCCTGATAACAAAGCATATAACATATGTCGTAATGATAGGACTAAAAAAAGAGGTGGGGGGGTTTTGCTAGCGGTTAAAAAAACCATTTCTTCATACCTTGTGTCGTTTGACTCTGTCGTCGAAATCATATGGGTTGCTTGTTTAATGGGTGCCACTAAAATACTAAGGGGTGTTTGCTACCGCCCTCCTAATTCTCCGTTTTCCTTTCTCAATGACGTGCGCACGAGTGTGGCTACGGCTACCCAGTTATGTGCTGCCGATGAAACGTATCTCTTGGGCGATTTTAATTTCCCGGACATTGACTGGGTTCATCTATCATCGTCCTGTCGCGATTCTTTAGAACTAATCAATATTACTTTAGATTTCAATCTCTTCCAAGTATTTAATGAACCCACCCGAGGATCAGACTTTTTAGATTTAGTATTTACAAGTGCTCCTGAAAGCGTTGACTCTGTCTTGAATAGAGAGGGTTTTCATGATCATAACATGCTCATTACAACACTTAACTTACCATTACCCCCTTTCCCGGATTCAATGTAAAAAAATTTACGACTATAAAGGCGAATACAATGAAATGAACAAAGAGCTGGAGATATTCTATACTACAGAACTAATGCCCTCCTTTGAAAGTCGCTCGATTGATACTAACTGGTCGCTTTTTCGAAATAAAATATCTACTTTGGTTAGGAAATACGTGCCACTCATATCCATCTCAAATGATAGAGCTAACCCCTGGTTCAGTAGATCTCTTCATGCACAAAGAAACAAGAAAAACGCTTATACAAAAGCGCCCGAGGCTCGGGTACCAAGGAGGCCTGGCAGAAGTACAAAGAGTGTCTGCAAAATTACTCGTTGGCCATATCTACTGCTAAAAATAAATACTTCTCAAAAGACCTACCTTCTACCTAAAAACTAACCCCAGAAATTTTGGCAAGAAATACCCCCCCCTGCGATACTAACAAGATTGTATTACACGATGATGAGCACATTCCCATTCCTGAAAGTGACTGCCCCCTAGTATTTAACACATTTTTTTCATCAGTATTCACTAGAGAAGATTATTCCAGCGTTCCTTGTTTTGATGAAATAGACCGTCCATACATGCAACCAATTGCCATAACTGCCGAAGGGAAATTTAATGTCTTATAAATAACCTTAAACTATCTACCTCCGCAGGAGTTGATAATATTAATTCGAAAAAACTAAAAAATACCAAGTCTATTTCAAGTAAGATTTTGTACCACATCTTCTTGCAGTCCTTGTCATCCGGACAGTTGCCGAGGGGCTGGAAAACGGCTAAAATTGTGCCAATACATAAATCTGGGAATCAAAATTCACCCGACAACTACCGTCCTATTTCACTAACGTGCATATGTTGCAAATTGCTTGAACATATTATCGCTTCTAACATTTACCCCCCTCGAAACCAATAACTTTTTCTTTGATACCCAGCACGGCTTCAGAAAAGGTTTTTTTCCCGTACCGCAGTTATTTGAATTTACCACACCACTGACTTGCACAATAACATGGACAATAACTTGCAAAATGACTGTATTTTTCTTGATTTTTCTAAAGCTTTTGATCGTGTCGCCCATTGCCGTTTAATCTCTAAATTGTCCGCCCTTCGACTAGATTCTTTAACATTATCTTGGCTTCGTAACTTTCTTTTTATGCGGGAACAGTTCACGGTAGTGAATGATTATACCTCGCCGCTGTCCCCAGTCACTTCGGGTGTGCCTCAAGGCAGAGTTCTCGGTCCCCTACTCTTCTTAATATTTATTAATGATTTGCCTTCACGCGTCACATCTTGCATGCGCCTTTTGCTGACGACTGCATAATTTACCGGAAAAAAAATGACCCCTGACCACGTAACGCTTCAAAAAAACTAAACCTTATCTGCGATTGGTGTAACACATGGCAAATGTCTTTAAACTTAACTAAATGCCAGAAAATATCCTTTAGCCGAAAACACAATTACTCTAACTTTTCGTATTTCCTTAACAACCATTTAGTTTCTGAGGCACTAACATATAAATACCTAGGCGTGCTCCTAACGGCAAATCTTTCATGGTCCACCCACATTAACGCCATATGTGCTAAAGCCTCACGATCATTAGGATACTTACGCCGAAATTTGCATGCTTCTCCGTTAACATTCGTCAACTAGCCTATAAAAATTTTTTATTACCACAACTAGAATTCACGTCCTCAGTTTGGTCCCCCTATCAAAATTATTTAGTTGACAAACTAGAAGCCGTACAAAATCGCGCAGCCCGGTTTATATCCAAATCATATGACTTCAGTTCAAGCATAACAAAAATAAAACATAATCTTCCACTAGAACCATTGCATATCCGACGGCAAATCGCGCTTCTATGCATGTTCCACAAATACATTAATCGTGCCAGACCCTCCCCATTATCCACAGTAACCCCTCTTTCCACATCACGCAGATTATTTAATCAACGCAGCTTCACCAGAATCTACGGCACCACAAACTCTTTCAATTCATCTGCTCTCCCACGTGCTATCCGGTTGTGGAACGATCTGCCTGATAATATCGTATCGCTGACTAACCCAGAAACATTCCCTCATCAGCTGCACAAGCATTTTTACATGTGAAAACCCCAAAAAGGAACGCTGGCATTCCTTTCTGTTAGCACCATGATGTTTTCCTTTTTTTTTTTTTTTTTTTGCGGTTGCGGCTATCCCCTAGATGTTATTATTGCTTGTTCTTATTGTCGTGCCACTCTTGCTGGCTGTGATCATGTTTTTTTTCTTTTTTACTGACGTGTTGCTGTATTATATATCTAGTTTTTGTTAAATTTTTCTTGTTATTTTTTTTTTATCTTTTTTTGCCCCCCTTACCCAATGCCCCCGGGCCTGTAAGGTATTTTGAATATATATATATAATATATATATATAAAAAATGGGTATAGCTTCTAACAAAACTGTTTATTGGTCGACGTTTCGATCGGATGCCGATCTTTCTCAAGACAACATTTCGTATTTCTGTGCACGTATTTATAAGCTCGTCGTCCAACGACGCCGAAAAAAGAGAGAGGGGGGATTTGGGAGAGAGGTAGCAACAAACACGCTCTCGGCGAGGTGAGGTGAAGGTTTGCAAAAAAGAGAGAAAAAAAAAAGACAAGAAAGAAAGCAAAACACAAACAAACCTAAACATGCAGAAAAGAGAGAGGAGTACACAACTCTTTCAAAAAACATGTCCTCCATCGTTCGTCAGCTTGTAGAAGAGTGACAGGTAGCGCCCGCTTCAGAGGGGGGGCCGCTCTGCTTAAGAAACGAAAGCGCAAAGCAGTAACCGGGACGCTCTCACACCATCACTGGGAGGCACAGAATTCTAATGGTCACTGACCTTACGGGAAGAGTTTACAGGAAGCGGTCGCAGCCGCACACATATCTCAGTGACGCCAACCCTACAAAACAAACAGGCAGGCTCGTTAAGAGTGTAGGTACGATCTCCGCACTGTGGCTCAAAGCATGCACGATTCTGCCTACCGGCAGGACGGGCGAGCGCCATTCATCATTCTTAGCTCTATTCTTCTGCCCTGCCCGGGCAGCCGACAGGGTCGTCCCTGACCATAAAACCAGGGAGAAGGGGCTTAACTAATCCCCTAACCGCACGCGGGAGTCGCGCGGGTCCTTTGTTGGAGTAAACGGCGGCGGGCGCCTCGATGTTGTTTGTGGCATATGCCGCCTGTGCGGACACCCCAGGAAGGGAATAAATAAAATAAGAATAGCTTGATTACTTGTTTAAACAACACAGAGACTTACAATTTAGATAGGGGATTATTCTGCAGCCAGATTATCAACAGCATGTATAGACGACATAATGCCCGGGCTAACATTCATTCCTGCCTTTACGGTGTTGAATTTGTAAATAATGTAAGATTCACGTTGTTCGCGTTCTCTTGTAGTAGAAAATCCACTTTGTAAAAGTGTGACCCTGATGGAGTCGAACGGGTGGTTTTCGGAGTTAATATGTCGTGATAAGGGTAGATCCGGGAGTGAACGAACATGTGCGCGATGGTTGTTGAAGCGCATGCGGAATGCCGTGTCCGTCTGGCCAATGTTTTGGGATGCCACAAACACCGCACTCCAGAAGGTACACCACATTAGAAGAGTCGCAGTCGAGTGTCGCGTGAATTAGATGCTTGAAATTTGAGTTGGTGCTTTCTGCCACCGTGGTTGTCTGCATGTGTTTACATACGCGGCACCGTGCCTTTCCGCATGGTCGACACCCACCCTTGGGTGCCCTCTCAGTTTTGGCGTGTACAAGGTAATCTTTAATATTTTTGGGGCGCCTGTATACGACCCGAGGAGGGGTGGGGAAGATTTTCGAAAGCCGTTCACTCTGTTGTAGCATGTTGAAGTGCTTTTTCAAGATTTTGTTTATGTTTGGGGAGTTGCCCCCGAACGTCAAAACTAGGTTGCCTCTCCCCTTCTGGTTTAGTTCCTTTTCATGGTGCAGCAACTCTTGGCGATCAAGGTTGACCGCTTTGCAAATAGCGTCGTTGACTATGGGTGGGGGTATTGTTGCTTCGCGAGTACATTGCGCAAGTTTTCTGCGTTTGCCTCGAAGTCCTCGGTGCGGGAACAAATTCTCCTAAATCGGTGGGCCTGCGAGTATGGGATACTCGTTTTGCAGTGGCGCGGATGACAACTGTCGAAGTGCAGATACTGCTGCCTATCGGTAGGTTTTTTGTACACGGTAGTGATCAGTTCTCCTTTGTCTGTATTTATATGCACGTCAAGGAAATTGATTTCCGTGGTTGAATAGGTATAAGTGAATGCGATGCTTGGATGGGCCTTGTTGAAACACTCGATGAAGTCGATTAAGTCATCCTCCGTACCGGTCCAAATAAGGAATACATCGTCCAGAAAGCGTTTGTAAAAGAATGGCTTAATTTCACGGGTTGATAGAAATTTTGTTTCGAGATCGTTCATGAATATATTAGCGTAGTTGGGTGCCATTCGAGTACCCATCGCAGTGCCGTTTATTTGTAGGTAATACTGATTGTGGAATTCAAAGCTATTTAATTCCAGCACTAGCTTGGTCAAAGTTTCAATGACTTGTGGGCTTGGCGACTCATGGTCCCGATGTATGCTATAGGATTCAACCAGGGCTTCAATCCCATCTCGGTGAGGTATATTTGTGTACAGAGAAGTTACATCTAGAGTTACAAGGAAGGCGCCATCAGGAATTTTTATGTTGTCGATTTCCCGTAGGAAGTGGTTAGTATCACGAAGATACGACGAATGGGTAGCGGGTATTTGCTTAATCAGGGAGTCTATGTAGCTTGATATTGGTTCGGTGAGAGTGCCTCTTCCCGAAATTATTGGCCTACCAGGGTTCCCTTCTTTATGAACTTTAGGCAGCATGTAAAACCTTCCTGGCGTTGCGTGTGCTGCTGTAAGTGCTTTACAGAGGCGTGGCTCTATTTCCCCAATTTTGACAAGATTATTTAGTGTTGTTGTTATTATTTCCTGATGTTCAACAGTTGGATCCGCGTCAAGTTTTTGATAGAAAAATTCGTTATTTAACTGAATAACGAATTGAATTGAAAACTTGAAAATTGAAACGAATTGAAAACTGAATAACAGTTAAATAACGAATTTTTCTATCAAAAACTTGACGCGGATCCAACTGTTGAACATCAGGAAATAATAACAACAACACTAAATAATCTTGTCAAAATTGGGGAAATAGAGCCACGCCTCTGTAAAGCACTTACAGCAGCACACGCAACGCCAGGAAGGTTTTACATGCTGCCTAAAGTTCATAAAGAAGGGAACCCTGGTAGGCCAATAATTTCGGGAAGAGGCACTCTCACCGAACCAATATCAAGCTACATAGACTCCCTGATTAAGCAAATACCCGCTACCCATTCGTCGTATCTTCGTGATACTAACCACTTCCTACGGGAAATCGACAACATAAAAATTCCTGATGGCGCCTTCCTTGTAACTCTAGATGTAACTTCTCTGTACACCAATATACCTCACCGAGATGGGATTGAAGCCCTGGTTGAATCCTATAGCATACATCGGGACCATGAGTCGCCAAGCCCACAAGTCATTGAAACTTTGACCAAGCTAGTGCTGGAATTAAATAGCTTTGAATTCCACAATCAGTATTACCTACAAATAAACGGCACTGCGATGGGTACTCGAATGGCACCCAACTACGCTAATATATTCATGAACGATCTCGAAACAAAATTCCTATCAACCCGTGAAATTAAGCCATTTTTTACAAACGCTTTCTGGACGATGTATTCCTTATTTGGACCGGTACGGAGGATGATTTATTCGACTTCATCGAATGTTTCAACAAGGCCCATCCAAGCATCGCATTCACTTATACCTATTCAACCACGGAAATCAATTTCCTTGACGTGCATATAAATACAGACAAAGGAGAACTGATCACTACCGTGTACAAAAACCTACCGATAGGCAGCAGTATCTGCACTTCGACAGTTGTCATCCGCGCCACTGCAAAACGAGTATCCCATACTCGCAGGCCCACCGATTTAGGAGAATTTGTTCCCGCACCGAGGACTTCGAGGCAAACGCAGAAAACTGCGCAATGTACTCGCGAAGCAACAATACCCACCACCCATAGTCAACGACGCTATTTGCAAGCGGTCAACCTTGATCGCACAAGAGTTGCTGCACCATGAAAAGGAACTAAACCAGAAGGGAGAGAGGCAACCTAGTTTTGACGTTCGGGGGCAACTCCCCAACATAAACAAAATCTTGAAAAAGCACTTCAACATGCTACAACAGAGGTGAACGGCTTTCGAAATCTTCCCCACCCCTCCTCGGGTGTATACAGCGCCCCAAAATATTAAAGATTACCTTGTACACGCCAAAACTGAGAGGGCACCCAAGGGTGGGTGGTCGACCATGCGGAAAGGCACGGTGCCGCGTATGTTAAACACATGCAGACAACCACGGTGGCAGAAAGCACCAACTCAAATTTCAAGCATCTAATTCACGCGACACTCGACTGCGACTCTTCTAATGTGGTGTACCTTCTGGAGTGCGGTGTTTGTGGCATCCAATACATTGGCCAGACGGACACGGCATTCCGCATGCGCTTCAACAACCATCGCGCACATGTTCGTTCACTCCCGGATCTACCCTTATCACGACATATTAACTCCGAAACCACCCGTTCGACTCCATCAGGGTCACACTTTTACAAAGTGGATTTTCTACTACAAGAGAACGCGAACAACGTGAATCTTACATTATTTACAAATTCAACACCGTAAAGGCAGGAATGAATGTTAGCCCGGGCATTATGTCGTCTATACATGCTGTTCGATAATCTGGCTGCAGAATAATCCCCTATCTAAATTGTAAGTTTCTGTGTTTGTTTAAACAAGTAATCAAGCTATTCTTATTTTATTATTCCCTTCCTGGGTGTCCTCACAGGCGGCATATGCCACAAACAACATCGAGGCGCCCGCCGCCGTTGTTTACTCCAACAAAGGACCCGCGCGACTCCCGCGTGCGGTTAGGGATTAGTTAAGCCCCTTCTTCCCTGGTTCATGGTCAGGGACGACCCTGTCGGCTGCCCGGGCAGGGCAGAAGAATAGAGCTAAGAATGATGAATGGCACTCGCCCGTCCTGCCGGTAGGCAGAATCGTGCATGCTTGTTGAGCCACAGTGCGGAGATCGTACCTACACTCTTAACGAGCCTGCCTGTTTGTTTTGTAGGGTTGGCGTCACTGAGATATGTGTGCGGCTGCGACCGCTTCCTGTAAACTCTTCCCGTAGGTCAGTGACCATTAGAATTCTGTGCCTCCCAGTGATGGTGTGAGAGCGTCCCTGTTACTGCTTTGCGCTTTCGTTTCTTAAGCAGAGCGGCCCCCCCCTGAAGCGGGCGCTACCTGTCACTCGTTCTACAAGCTGACGAACGATGGAGGACATGTTTTTGAAAGAGTTGTGTACTCCTCTCTCTTTTCTGCATGTTTAGGTTTGTTTGTGTTTGCGTTTCTTTCTTGTCTTTTTTTTTTCTCTCTTTTTTTGCAAACCTTCACCTCACCTCGCCGAGAGCGTGTTTTTTGCTACCTCTCTCCCCCAAAACCCCCCTCTCTCTTTTTTCGGCGTCGTTGGACGACGAGCTTATAAATACGTGCACAGAAATACGAAATGTTGTCTTGAGAAAGATCGGCATCCGATCGAAACGTCGACCAATAAACAGTTTTGGTGAAGCTATACCCATTTTTACTATTTGCTACGGCAACCAAAGACAGCCCTTCTCGCAATCAAAGTATATATATATATATATATATATATAATATATATATATATATATATATATATATATAATATCTAAATAAGGATTTGGGAGTCAAAATGCCAAGGAAAGCAAAGGGGAGGATGCGGTAGGTCGTTGAAACCAATGAAGAATTTTTCGAAAAAGGAAAGTGGAGAAAAAATTCCCGCCGGGTAGGATCCGAATCCACGACCTATAGAATACCAGTCTGGTGCGATAACCACCACGCAACAGGCGGGGCTGTTTTTCCCTCCACTTTCTCGGGTAATTAAGTTAAGGGATTTGTTGTCTGCGTTTAAGGGTGGTAGCCAGCGCCACTCGGACAACTCGGGGTGAAGGGACCTTCTTTGTTTACCCCCGGGTCGTGACAGGAGCGTCTGCGAAATGTCGAGAGTGGTCGACCAGCGTTGAACCCTCTTAAGCTACCTATAGAACCAAGACTGCCAGAGCAGAGACCCTCGCTTTGCATGTTGCGAATCAGAATGGGAAATGAGGGGCTAGTTGAAAATAATACAGAAATAAGGATTGGCAGTTAAGAATGCCTTGGAAATCCAAGGAGCGGTCGTGTTCTGGAGGTCATGGGTTCGGGACCCACCCGGCGGGCTTTTGTTCTCCAATTCTTTCTACAAAAAATTATTTATCTGTCTCAATTACCTACCGCATCCTCCCCTTTGCTTCCCTTGGCATTCTTGACGGCCAATCCTTATTTCTGTATTATTTTCAAGCCCGTCATTTCCTATTCTGATTCGCTATATATATAAATGTATATATATATATATATATATTTAAAAAGCACGAAGAAATGCAATGCTTCAATAGTTGCAAAAAAACGAATAGTTAGTATGTTTATTTGGGTATTGCAAAGGGACTTGTCTTCGTCAGACTGTAATGTCGATGCCATCACCGCCATATAGACCTAACTTACATCCCTGATGTAGCTTCATGGCAAACGATGGAAATATGTGATAACGGCTTGAAAAGGGCGTATGTATATGCAATAGTGATGTGCTCGTGCGGAAACGAGAGCAATCATCATAATCATTAACAGCCTACTCAGGTCCCCTGCAAGACGAAGGCCTCTCCCACAGACCTCCAACTGCTCCCATCCAGCGCTCCTCGAGTCCATAGCTTACCCACGGATTTCCTTATTTCATCCTTCCAGCAGTATACTGGTCTTCCCGTTCTTCTGGACCCATGTCTTAGTATCCACTGTTATCTTAATTTTCCACCGGTGGTTCATTTCGTTGTCCCAAGTCTTTTTATTTGTCTTTATTTCAGGTGTGATATCTTCTACTATAGTTTATTATCTGATCCAGATAACTCGTCTCGTGTCCTTGAGTGTTACTCCTAACATTTTGTGTTCCATTGCCAGTTGAGCCGACGAGTAATGAGAGGCTAAAGGGAGGCACCAAAATGCTGCCTCAAAAATGCGTTTCTCCTAGGGAACGCAAAGATGGACACTAAATCCGAGGTGGGTGACCGACGCGTATGGGCTGCACATGCAGCCGCAAAATTTTACGTCCAGCAACCAAGAATGTGGAGGGAGAATTACCAAAAATATATGCACACAAACGGGTAATTAGGGGAGACATGTTTTGGCGGGTTCATCCAGGCAACAGAAAAGGTTTGCAGTAGTTGTGTGCTCAAAGTAAAGGAAACAAAATAGGTAAGTGCGCTGAAAGCCCGGGTTGGAAAGGCGGGGCTGCAATAGAGTTACTCTGAAGGAAGTCAACAAAAGAACAGCTCTCTACGTTTATTTCTTTTCGAAGAGATGGCGAAATTATATTAGAGAGGAACGCGCTCAAACAGGAACGCATGGTCCAACAGATCTCCAATTAGAGTTTAACATCATCATTACCATCACCACCAGTCTATTAACGCCCACTGCTGGGCAAACGCCTTCCCATTAATATCCAATTACACCGGTCCAATTTTCACTGCGACACATTTATCACCGCAAACGTCTTGATCTCCTGTGCCCATCTAAGTTTTATCGCCCCCTGACCCACGCCGCTCTATTGTTGTCCCGTAATGTTACACCTAAATCTTACGTTCCATTGCGTTCCATTTTTAAGTTAAAGCTTCTTAGTGAGCCTCCAAGCTTCTGCCCCGTAGCTGAATACCAGTAAGATGCAGGTTTGACACACTTCCTTCTTCAGGGACAATGGTAAGCTGGCATTCATTATCTGAGAATGCCTGCGGAATGCACTGAACCCCATTCTAATCTTTCGAATTATCTGTCTCATGTTTGGGATATGGTGTCGCAACATGGCCTAAGTAGATATATTCGCTTATCACTTCCTCTTCCACGCCACCTATCTCAAACCGCTCTGCTGTCCCGAGGTTATTGATGATTATTGATGATTATTCAGGCTATTGATGATTACTTTAGTTTTCTGCATATTATTTTCAGGCCCACGTTTCTACTCTGTCCAGTACGGTAGGCATGCTTTGCAAATTGTGCCCCGAGTTTTTTAGCAAGGCAATGTCATCAGCAAACCCTAGGTTACTGAGTTATTCTTTATTAACCCTTACTCCCACCTGTTCCCAATCTAATGTTCTGAATAATTCTTGCAAACATGCTGTGAATAACATGGAGATATTGTGTCTTCTTGTCTGACGCCCTTCGTTATAGGTATTTTACTGCTCTCCTTATGGAGGATGAATGAAGCTGGGGACCCATTGTAAATATCCTCTAGTATTCTTACATTATGCTCGTGTACACCCTCGTTTCGAAATGCCTGAGTGACAGCACAGGTGTCGACCGAGTCAAATGCTTTCTCGTAATCTATGAAGGCTATATATAGAGGTTCAGTATACACCGCGTGCTTCTCTATTTCCTGATTGATCGTGTGAATGTGGTTCCTTGTTGAATAGCCTTTACATAATCCTGCTTGTTAGTTAGGTTGACTGAAATCTAAGGCGGCAGGAATTCATTTAGCGATTACCTTGGTAAATATCTTGTAAGCGACTGACAGTAATATCATCGGCCTGTAATTTTCCAAGTCTTTCATGCCACTTTTCTTAAGAATAAGGATGATGTTCGCGTTCTTCCAAGATTCCGGTACACTCGCCGTCATTAGGCATTGCGTGCACAGGTTTGCTAGATTTAATAGTACAATTTGCCCGCCATCCTTCAAGAGATCTGCTGTTTTCTGATCTTCGCCAGGTGCGTTGCCCCCTTTCATTTCTTTCCAAGCCTTCCTTACTTCTTCTGTCATTACTGGTGGGATGTCTTTTTCCTCCGAACTACTTTCTCGTTCGGCATTATCCTGGATGTCCTGGCTACTCTACAGATCCCTATAGAACTCCTCGGTCCCTGTGACTATGTTATTCCTATTTGTGATGGCGTTGCCTTGCTTGTCTTTAAGTGCATACATCTGATGTATGCAAGACTTCTTCGGGACATTGCTGAAGCAAAATTTCAGGATACGAGTTTTAGCGAGTTTTGAATGCCCAAAGCGATAGTGAAGCAAATGTTCATTGGCCGTAGGTCCGCAGCTCGAGCATACAGGTTCGGCTTAAAAAGAAAAACAAATATCATGTAACCGGATTATGTTATGGACAAGTATCTGCTTCGTAATTTGGAGGGCTACTAGTTTGCCTTTCTCCATAGCCCATCTTTCGCCAACGTCTGTTTGGTGCTCATACCCCGTAGTCAATAGGAGGTATAGGAAATCGTCCACGTACGTGAATACCTTTCTGATTTTTTGCAGGCGCTTACGTCTGCTATGCTGGCATCCAGTTTTGGTAGGTACAAATCACTTAGTACGGGTGTTATGCACGAGCCAATGCAGATCCCGTTTCTTGGTAAACACGGCCTCCCTTTGCATTCAATGAAGGTAGACCTAACTTAAAAACTCAGTAGTTGCAAGAAACCTACCCACAAGATACTCCCGTCATTCTACACGTGGCACAACAACAAAATTGTCACTAGCGTCCTCTCACAGTCAAGCTGTCCCGGTTGAAGTAGCGACTAAAACAAGTCAGTTAGGTGTAGTGAGAAGGCCTTTGTGCGCTGCTCAAAATGGGATCTGATTAAGTCCAGAACCTTCACCGAACTTCACACTAGAAACGGGTTCTTTATGGCCGGTTGAGCTTTGAATGCCAGTATAGAGCAAGTTCCTTTTGCCAAGAGCCATTTTCGCAGACAAGAACCCTCAGCCGCATGTCTACCTCGTGGGTGTTTGCACTAAAGTATACAACCAAGCATTTGCTCTTGGCAGTTCTCACACTTTTTAAAACCTCGTGCCACTGAACTTTCGTACAAAACTTTTTCGCGGCATATTTCAGACGGGAAAGTGGCTTACGGTGCTTGCATTCGAACACCTTGGTGATAGTATCTACAGCTTTTGCTTTGAAGAGGCCACAAAAAAGTACTGCAAACTCTCCCTCTTTGTCCGCTGGCAAGAAGCACAGCGAAATATTCGTAAGGAAAGACAGAACACGTTTAAAGGGTATTTTATGAGCGTACGGCTTACATGCTTCAAAACATTTAACTCTTCGGAGACACTTCCGTCCGCCTCCTTATTTGGAGCTTTACGTGACACCTGGCGTACCGCAGAGTACCCTGATTTTCCGGTGTTCAAGAGTGGAGCACGTTCAGTAGCAGCTGGTACAATAATTGGGTCGTCCCACCTGTTACCGTCAGGAAGTCCCGCAGTTGGCCTCCTCTAGATTAACCGTTCAGTTGGCAAGTTCGGACACCAGTATTGACCATTACAGCCGCGCGTGGCTCAGTACCTCGGTTCTGAGGGTTACGCCCATCCTAGTCTCATGTCCCCTAACGGGAGTGCAGCCACCTAAAAGTACGAAAGCATACAGTATGATAGTTACCGGGTGGTACTATATGCGAAAGAGTCCGTTGCCGGGAGACGTTCATGCACTTTTTCACGCCCCTGTGGTGGTAGCGCCTCTGGGCAGCTGCGCCGCTGCGCTGGTAGCGGCGGCGACTGAGGGAAGTCAAAATCGGTGTTGTGACTTTGCCTCGCTTCTATCGTTGTTTCGGCGCCGCGACACGTGCACTGTCTTTTGGATAAGACCACCGCCTTTACTGAGGTGTAATCCGATTTGTTTTGGCTCTTGTAGTAATACACGCTGCTCTCTTGTGGAAACGTTTAACAAAAGTTGAAGACAGCCTCACGAGTCCTGCATAGATTGGCCAGCGTTTCTAAGTTGAAATACAGGCCTTCAGCTGCTGTTCGTCTCTGCAGCGGGGCAGTGCAACTTACGCTTGCCCGTTCCAGCTATATGGCCGAAACGCCGACATGATGTACACTGTTCCGCCTTTTCTTCTTAGTCATACACCTGGTGTCGAGTGTATCCCTGGATAACATATTCCGTCTCGGGACAGTGGTGAAAATAATCTGTATAAACTCGGACGTCTCCATCCGTCACTCCTATCCTGCTGGCGTTCTCTGCCGCACGCCGTCATGTTTGCAACTGTCGGAGATGCCTTTGGCACTAAAAACTCCACCGCACAGCTTTCTGGGCGAGGTTCTTTAACACGCACGTCAATGTCCCCGATCACTTTTATTTGCAGGAGACGTTCAGTATAATCGCCAATATGTGTGTTTATAGCCATAAAGTTGAGCCTGTAAATTGGTCGCAGCTGCACCACCTAGTCAGGTGTTTTACCTTCCCGGATTTCTTTCAGCGACAGCGAATTTAAGCTAGTACCAATTTTTTGAAGCCACTGGCATTAGGATCGCAGTAAGGGGATGCTATGGCTCGCTTGGAGACGCACTTCTCGCCGCTACACATAGAGATCTTTCAGATCCTCGACGTCGTTGAGGAGGAAGAACAAAGTTGATACTTCTTGTTGGAGGGGAGTGTGCCGTCGTAAGCGTACTCATAGATTATTGTGGTCGAAGGCTAGGAAGAGATTCAGCTGTTGTCTTTATCTATACCTTCAGTGGCGATTGCAGTGCGTGTGACCGCAGCCGCATCCTGCGGCGCAGTCCCCGTTGAGAGCAAAGTTGCAGGAACATGGGAAGGAGCACACTGGGGAGCATCAAAAGTGGCCGGTAGGCCAAGCAGTTGCAGCAGTTGCAGCCATCGAGCCAAGATTTGTAGGGGGCAGATGCGGAATCCTTGGAGGCTCTGCAGAGCTCCCCAGCAGCATAACGAACGCTGGAGAACACTTTTATAACCACGTTGTAAGTGTATTGTCTTGAGATAGGACAAAATAATCCAGAAAGCGCAGAGTGAGCCGAGCACCACTTGATTTCGTCGTCGGGTTCGCCCGTTAAAGGCGTTCTGTCTTTCCATGGGAATACTTCGCTGTGGTTCCTGCGAGCAGACAAAGAGGGTGAGCTTGCCATACTTCCAAGGCCTCTTCAACAAAACAGCTACAGATACGGTCTCCAAGAGGTTCGTGAGTAAACAGGGTCTGTAGATTTGCCGTCTGAAACAGGAACCGAAAAACCTTTGAACGAGACTGGAGTGGCGCCATTTTTGAAAAGTTGTAAAAACTGCCTAGAGCGAGTGCTTGTATGTATACTACAGTGCAAAGACCTCAAGGGTAGACATGCTTTTAATGAATATATTTTCTGAAAATGGCATGTGGCCAAAGGCGGCTGCTTTGTACTTGCAAAAAAAACTCAACAGGTCCTGAAGGACCCATTTCTTGTAGGGAATTTGGATGGAGTTTTGGACTTTGTTAGATTCCTGTCTGACCAGCGCGCAAAGGCCTTCTCAGTAGACATAACTGATTTCTTTTACTTGCTCCCTAGAGTGCGACAACTGACCGGTGCTGAGGACACTATTGACAATGTTGGTGTTGCGCCGTTCCAGAATGACGCGGGTATCTAATGTGAAGGCTTCTTTCAACTTCTCAGTGTTTACGTTAGGTCCACCTTGGTCGAATGGAAAGGCAGGCCATACTTATAGAGTGTATCTGCATTCGCTCGTGCATAGCATCCGTACTAAGTGATTTGCACCCAGCAAAACCGAATGGCAGCATAGTAGACTTTCTCATAAGATCAAGAATCAGAAAGTTGTTTAGGTATGGGGATAATCACCTAATTCTTCTGTAGTCTACGGGCTATGAGCTCCAACCAGAAGTTGATAAAATTCCGGCCATGGTGAACACAAAACTGGCACCCCGCAAAATCACGCACGAGCTACCTACCCAGAATAAAATCCAGAATAGAAACATGTCCAGAATCATCTTTCTTGACATTTGCTTTTCTTGTCACGCCGATCACGCTTGCTGGAGCTACAAACATAGGGCCAATAAGCCGTTAATTGATTGATTCTGCGGTTTAACGCGCCGAGGCACCACACGCAATGAGGCGCACTGTAGTGTAGGGCTCCGGATTAATTTTTACCACCTGGGGATCTTAAACCTGCTCAAAAATCTCCTACACACGGGCGCTTTTGCTTTTTGCCTCCATCAGAGAAGCGGCCGCCGCAGCCGGGGAATCAATCTCGCGTCCTCGTGCTCAGCAGCACAGTGCCTTAGCCATTGAGCCACCGCGGCGGGTGCCAATACACCGTTGCTTCCCCATCTATCTGCCCAATTAAAAACTCGTGAAAAGAGCTATCGTTAAATTCTGCTCAGCAATGCCCTCCGGAAGGCTTATGATCACAAGATGAGCCCAACATTCCCAAAGTAGATGGTCCGCTTGGCAGAAGCATGGTACCCAACTCATGTCATGGTATCGGTTGCTGAGTCTATACCTAGAAATTCGTGAATGAAAGAGCCTGCTGATTCGCAATTTCCGACGAAAAAAAAGCAAAGTGGTGGTGATCCCGTACCTGTCTATTACTTGAAAGAGAGCTCCTCGCTCCAGCTAAAATACAGTTTTGTCTACTCCCTAGAATCTAGGAAAGCTCAGCCCATTGACAAAGCCCAGAAGCTCTGTGAAGTTCTCTTGCAAGACAAAGCACAGAAACAAATTTGGCGAGAGCACATACCCTGTCCTTTATGAAGTTCCGCTACGTTGCGGCACGTTTTACGTAGGGCAAACAGGCCGATGCCTGAATGAAAGCTTAAAAGTGCATAGCTGCTATGACCGCAATCGGAATGGGGGCTTTCTTGCTTTAGGGTGCAAAACGTGAGGCTGTTCTCCTCCACATTTTAAGGAGTGTGCTGCTTTGGCGCGGCACCGATACCCTCTTAGTGGCGCACTATTGGAAGGAAAGGCCATTGCAGATTTGAGTGATCTTTGCGTTTCCAAACCGTCTGTGGTTGTCGGGGCAAAAGGGGTAGATTTTTTAAGGAGAAACCCATTTATGTTTTCTCCCGGAGCGTCCGTGTTCCGCACATGCTGTCCTGATTGTCCTTGCGTGCATCTAGCAATTTTTTTGGTAAAGGTTTGTATCGGTGTCCTTGTATTTCGACACATTGATCGATTTCTGGCAATGTTGAATATCTACGCGGTTTTACTTGTGTTGATGCGATATATTGACTACATCGCGATTCGTCTCTATTAGGCTTGTTGGCTGATACGTACGGTATATATGTGTTGGTTCGGTTTTTTTCTGACATTTAAGCTGGATGTTAGCGCACTGCGTGTCTTCCTTTTATTCCCCGTCTTGTGCTGCGCTTCGACACGTCGCTTTTAAGGCACTTGCATAACTTCAACTAACCTTGCATCACTCGTTAGAGACCGCTATGGCCGAGGATCACCAATAAATGTGCCAGGGAACAAGTCTGCAAAATTTTTAAGCCGCCAAATTTTCTGTCATCAGCTGAAGATATGGCCGTTTTCTACGCAACTGATATGCTTCTGATGTAATTATTTCAGTGTTGCGTATTTGTCATTCAATTTATTCAAACACGCCCTCAGTTTACCTTACAGAAAAATACTGTTTTAATTGCGTAACCTTTTAGATGCGAAGCAGCTTATGGTCGAGCCTGTTCTCTCCTCCGTTGTGTAGGCGCCGTTGTGCGGTGGCCACACCTCCACTGAACATGCCTGGCCAGGCACTGATGATGATGATTGTGGCAGGTTGCCCCTAGGGATTGGCCAATTAAATAATCCATCACGAGATAGCTTCGCGTTCAACCACCGTCGTCATCTTCCCGTAGGGGAACCTTGAGTAGCATCAGAGGCATTCCTCCTCTCCTCTTCGATTATCCTCTCCTCTCTGGCATTCCTCCTGTCCTCTCTGCGATTGCGCAAGAAATGGCAGCACCTGCGGCTCCGCGCACGATAGGGCGAAGCAGCGTAGGGTTAGAGACCCGACAGTAGCCGCTGCACACTGCTCTGGGGGCGCCACTGTAGCTCCGTGGTATAAATGACGCACCCGCCCGCTCCGCTGCCCTCATTCTCCTCCCGCTAAGCCGCGATCGAACTGAAAACTATTGGGAACATGAGTCTACCCCTAGGCTGCTTTGCATACTACTGAGGCATACTACTGAATGTTTTTGCAACTACATCTGGTGTATGCCTTAATCCAAGCTTGATGACTCCTGGTTTGTGTGCTCCGTTTTAGCTGTCCCGCTCTGTTTGCGAAGTACATAATGTCCCTAAAGCTCGCTGCCAGGAAGGGCCCGACAAGCCTGTTTTGCTTGGCTTTATTCCTCTTGTAACATGCGCATTTGCGAAAAAGGCATTTGGCAATATCAATAAGAATAATCGCATTATTCTGAAAGCTCAGCTGGAGCGACTTATCATTCATAAGAAGACCTTGAACGATTGTCCCCGCTATTTATATAAAACAAAGCTGCTTTCACCGAGTACAGATGATTGACTATTGATTGTTGGTTTAATATTTGCGCACCTAAGGTACACCTGGACAGTGAGGAGCGCTTTATTTGAATGCTCCGGCTTAGTTTTGATCTCTTGGGAATATTTACTTGCCCCGAGATCTTGAGACATCGCAGTTTTTGTTTCCCTTCTATCATTGAATGCACCACTGCAGCCGGGATCGATCACTCTTCTTAAACGAAAACGATGATATGGTTGTCGAAAGCGAGCATTTATAACTGCAGAAGAGAACGTTCTAGTGAGCGTTGGCGGAGTATATGCGGTTAGGGTACAGTTATACGTAGAAGTAACAGAGTAGCTATAGTCGATGCTCCGAACAGCTCGAAGAATCCACAACTAGTAACTGCAATAGGGCGCAATAACTGTCCTAGCAAAGGTTACAATGGTGACCCGTATTTTTGCCTTTTTGCAAGTGAAGCGAGAAAGAATTCCCTTTTTATTTTTTGTGTCCTTGTTCGGCAGTCTGTGACAGGTACTGTTTCATTATGTGAAAAATTTAGAAACCTGTGCAGATGAAAAATTCGTATAACTGTGTGACTGAATTGGTCGTTTAAAATCATGAGCCCATTCTTCTTTATTGCAAGATTTGGTGAATAAATATTCGTATTATCCAAAAAATAACTGTATGGTTTTTTTTAATCTATCTCAAGGACGTATTTCGAGTGAACATTCTTATAACTCTCTCTTTGCGTAGTATTGAAAAGATGTGGCTCTAATATTATCGCTAGCAAAGGCATTTTTGGGTTGATCGCTTTGCACTTTGAGCCACTCACACAGGTGAAAGTATACAAAAATACTTAACATTTGACTTGAAGTTAAAATAGGCCTGTTTAAGGTACGTAAAATTGCTCCCTTTTGTGAAAGCAAAAAAAAGTGTGACGAAGCTTACACTGTTTAAGGGGTTTATTGCGTTCAAAAAACCCGCGGCAAGAACGAGCATGCTACTAAATCATTCAAATTTCGTGAGGCCCAAATACTTAGTGGTTCGAGGAATGAGTTCTCGAAACATTCCCATTTATATCCTACCAGTATCAAAAGGTCACCCACATGGGCAAGACGTTACAAGTGTCATAAGATCGTGTAAGCTAAACAATCTGCCAAGGTATGTAGTGATATGTGTACACTATCTCAGAGAAGACCACCTGCCATATCCTATGGATTTAAAACACCCTGGCAGAAGTAGAACCTACAATGTCCGCCAAGATTCATGACGCCATAAGATGAACTACGAAGACAACTCCAGGCTTCCAGTGGCAATGTGGCATCGACGCCACGGCCTGCAAGCGCCGCCTCACTGAGTTGTGAATGACTCCTGGAGGGGCTTCGCTATTCTACGTAACTACCCGTCTTCACAGAGGCCTAATGGTTTTTTACTTCTCTACTTCAACCCAACGAGCTTCCTAATATAAACCGGGCGCTGCGTTAATTACGTATTTTTGCTTCAAATGTACCTACAGTTTCTTTCGCTAAACAACGGAGATGTATGACAAGCATGAGCGGTTCACGATTTTAACTTATGACATATAAACCGCTGGCTTTCGAAGCCTCTGGGTCAAGCCACGACGACAGCGGCTACGACGAACGCGGGCTCTACTAGGCTCCAGAGGGGGCTACGACAAAAGGCGCTCGGTAAAGTGTCTGCACTTAAAACCGCATGAACTATTGCAAGGAATGTGTAGCGACAGGCTATTTCTCCATAAACAACGAACTCAAATTCACGCGCTCGGAGAAGTAACGGACAAATGCTTCTCTCATTTGAGAAATAGGTGCTTCCTTATCGCGTTTTCAGTTACAAACCAAGAAACCGCTACCCGGAAGTGCGAGCGAAAGTGCGCAGTTCATAGATTGTCAATCCTTGCGATAGTCTGTCTCTGTGTATATGAAATGTGGGGCACATTGAATGAAGATAGAAGTAATGGTAGGTAGTCTAGAACGAAAAGAAAGGCAAAAGACAAAATGTCGTAGGACATTTATTCTTCGTGCAACGGGCACCTTTGTATAAATGCTTGAAACAAAGTGAAAAGAAACCATTCCCACCAGGTGGGACGCGAATCCACGATTTCCAGAATACGTGTCTGGTGCGATAGCCGCTACGCGAAGCGCGGGAATGTGCACCGCTCGACTTTCTTGGCTATTTATGCTAATGTAATTCTTCCCTGCTCTTGGGGGAGGCAGCCAGCGCCAGTCCTACTAGTCTGTGTGAATTGGACGTTCTTTTTAATCCGTGAGCCGTGCCTCGAGATTCTACGACATGTCGGGAGTGTTCGACCAGCGTTGCTACCTATGGCACCAAGACTGCCACAACAGAAGCCCTCGCTATGCATGCAGCGAATCAGAATGTGAATTGAGGGGCTCTTTGAATTAAGGCAGAATTAAGGGTTGGGAGTCAAGATTACCAAGGAAAGCAAAGGGGAGAAAATGTGGTCAGTCATTTATTCTTCTGGAAACACATATAGTTTTTTTTAATGGATTTTCGGCTCCTCCGGAACGATGGCTGTAGTGTGCGGTATGTGCGAGAGCTGGTCCGTGGTACAAATTTGAACAAGCTTGCGGGTTTCTTCCAAACTTTGTCGGTATTTTTTAGGCGTCGGCGTTGAAGTCGTCCTCTTTTGCATGCGGCAGCGTGGCGTGTACCATCATTGTCAGCTGTCTTCCGTAGACGAGCTATTGTGAAATAATCTGATTGTTCTATTCATAGGTATGTTGTGAAGAATTATGACATCCGGGAGAATTACATTCAATCTGTTAAATTCAGCGTCAAATTATGCAGAGAACATATCTGCGATCATCTTGTTTACGTATTTTGTGGGGATTCTTTGGTCATCTTTCTAGTTTTAGGGCAAATCTTCTTGTGGAAGGTTTGGAGTCAGCCCTTCCGTGGTTTGTGATTACGAAGCATATTCTCAGAACAAAGAGAAACTTCCGTTTAGTTAGATATTTGTTCTCCGGTACACGGTAATAATCAATAAATTTACTTGAGATGATTCGCAGCGCCGGCAAACTGGTGAAGGGGGAGGAACAAGCAAATGTTGAAACGACCGTAAATCAGGGCAATACCGCATTTCAAATGGGCCATAATTCGGATTTCACGTCCTCCAGCACTTCTTTGCGCCAAATCACACGTAAATCTTTTCTTTAGGAATTGGATGTAGCGTAATTAACACACATTTTTTTGGTATGGATCCATATAAACGTGGTCGTAAAAGTGAGCAACACCATATCCACCTAAAAAACTCGTCCGACGTCTTTCATTAAGAAATCTGCAAAATCTAGTGCTGTTTTTTGTTGCGATACTTCATCGCAGGACACCCAAGGTTCTCCCGCGTAGGGATAAAGATGGGTCCTAAAAAGTTATCATCTTCGCTACTTAAAACCAACGCTATCATAAACCGTACACTCCCCGTAGTTTGCTCATTTTATATCGCAATTTAGTGCTAAAAGTTTTCTCAATCCGCTTCAGTAACCATAACCATTATTTAAGTCTTACGGAGCATACAGAATAACATATAATCAGGTGCCGTGCTCGTTGATGACGCATGAGAAATAGCATGTTGTTTTATTACAATGCCAATTTTACCCATCAATTTATTTTTTGCGATTTCCGGCTGAGTGTTTATGTTTAGCAATGTTTTTCGTAAGAGATAAAGGCAAAATTCTTGTGGAGTTGTGTCCCGAAGATTGATCTTTGGGCCGCATCTTAAGCAGATGGTTTTCGTTATTTCTGCGTCCTCATCGTTTACCGCTTTCGAAGCCCAATGTTCTATTAAATGCGTACATTGAATAGACGTTTATTCTAGCAGCCGAAAATGGTGTTTTTAGAACTAAACATTTGACGTTCGTACATCTTCAATTGTTTTTGTCGTGCTTAACGAAAGACAGGGCATAGGAAAAATATATGAAATACCTGCGGGAACACTTGCAGATTTCGTGAGCCTTTCTGCAGGTTCTGAAGCTTCATGTCTGTTTTCTCCAAAGGAAGGTGCATTTCTTCCTTGGCAAGTGCGACCTAACTATAAAAAGGCGTTACGTAGTTGTCTGTATAGTTGTTTTATTAAAATTATGAAATGTAAACGCCAAGAATTTGGCTCTATTTTTCTCCACAACTTTCTGCATTTTCTTTGCAGTCAAATACAGCGACAGACAAAATGAAGGTCAGCACCTGGATATGAAAGACAGTGCTGCTCTTACTACGAACGACACTTCACACGCATAGCCTGAGTAGAGTGAGACGAGGCAAGTATTGTGCGTTTCACAAATATGACTTTGGCGGCGTGGTTAGACATTCAAGCGAAGGCCTTTATTTGTTATGTGGGAAACAAACATTTGTAGTCGGAAAGGTGCACGTGATTGAATTCAAATTTTGTTGAAATGCACAGCAATACCTTCAGTGGCTTTAAAATAAGCTGTAAATAATAGGGAAAACTGGAAAAATAGAAAAATAATAGGAAAAACAGGGAAGCTCGTATTTATTTAACCGGATGAGCGTGAATGTATTCGACTACAACTAATACAAATTGTACGCGTAAAGACTTTAATTTTGATTATGTATATCTCGATGGGTTTCCCATATTTTTCAAAGTTTGCAAACATCGGCTACCAAGTGAGCTTGCCATGCAGAGCAAATGAATCGTTTTGTGCAAATTCGCCTCTTAGTTTAATGAGCAGTGGCCGGTGCCAGCGGACAGATACTATAAAATAACTGGCAAACAACATTGCTTATTTTCAAAATATCACCGGGCATTTTCTATAGGGAATAAACAGGCCTTATTACTTTCATATCAAACTGTCTGGACGACGTTGGCGTTTCTGAGCATAATGTTTTGAATTAGGTATCTTAAGAAGTTGTATTGAGTAGTCGGACTTTTTTAGCTGCTGTGTAGCGAAGCACAAACGTGACGAGGACGTCCTGGGAAATGGGGAGGCATTGTTCTCAGATAAATGCAGAATGACGCCGCAGCGAAACGGGGAGAGGAACATGCCTACGAGAGTCGCTAAATTACAACCAGTACACTCCGAGTATTGTTGTCTTCACTAGGCTAGAAACCACGCGCCCTTGTGGGTATGTGATGAAATGTTGGTCAAGGGGTCTTTTTCACAGACGATCCATGTTTCTTCGGTAAACATTAAAACTCTCGGGGTCTGACCCCCGCACACTTTTGCAGGACAAAAGCACAGAACACTTTTTTCGCATGGTGCGACATGCAATAGGAGTTTTATGCCACAGCCTTTGGGAGGCGGGCGAATGTTTCAAAACTTCAGTCATTCTCCAAACTGCTACACAAACTAAAACACAGACCACTGACCAAGTCAATAAACAAATCACGTTTCGGGAGCGCTAAGGCTCCAAGTGGGAACAAGGAAGCCTTCGCTCCCGAACCGTCATTGCTGTGTTGACTTGGTCAGTGACCTGTTGTTCAGTCTCTCCATTGGTATGGTGATGACCAGAAGTTATGCCGTCCAACCATCGACTTCACCCAAACTGGTAAGAAGTGGTTCT
This sequence comes from Haemaphysalis longicornis, assembly GCA_013339765.2. Classification (NCBI taxonomy): domain Eukaryota; kingdom Metazoa; phylum Arthropoda; class Arachnida; order Ixodida; family Ixodidae; genus Haemaphysalis; species Haemaphysalis longicornis. The sequence goes on from CM023454.1 coordinate 159,376,007, forward strand.
GAGTCGTTCAGAACTAAATGATTGTCACGTTTTGAGGCTTGAAAACATTTGGACTATTATTCTCCTTCATAGAACGCAACATTTTGGCACCCTTCTTAATGCGCCAGATCAGAGGACTGGTAAAGCTCGATTTCTGATTGTAGGGTTTTAACGCGCCGACGAGCGCAGGCGATGAGGCGCGGCGTAATGGAGGGCTCCGGATTAAGTTTGACCACCTGGGGACCTTTAACGTGCGCCGAAATTTCGTACACACGGGCGTTTTTGCTTTTCCCCTCCATCAGAAAAGCGGCCGCCGCGGCCGGGAAACAAACCCGCGACCTCGTTCTCAGCAGCGCAACGCCTTAGCCACTGAGCCACTGCGGCGGGTCTGGTACAGCTGGAATCCGTCTACATTTTCTCAAAACGTACACGACTGAACATATTGACAAGAATTTGTAGCGGCTGCTTTTACGCACGACACTCCACTGCGGTTTCTTTTACCTTTAAACTGGGCCTCACTCCTTATTCATAAGAGGCATTGTTGAGTACGGTTTGTACGCCAAAACACGGGATCACAGAAAATTGTAAGTTCCTGGTCTAGGAAGGGCAGTTTACCGCTTTGTGGATATACGGTGACCCCCAGCTCACAACAATTTTGATTTTCACCTTCCCTACTGTCTACCATACGACATTGTAACTGGTAGGTAATCTATATATTTTACTTCAAGAATAGTATGCACTGATGTGTTTCTAATTACATATTACCAAAACATTTTAAGTTCTACAAAATGCTGCCGATTCATTCCTGGCCAATGCATTGCTCTGTGTCCTAGGTTGTCTAGCTGATGCGCTTGTTGAAGGCTTCGCTCACCAGTTATCCAGGTCATAGGCAAATACGTACACAATATTATATGCAGTACCACAATCAGTCGACATCCCATAAGGAAAAGCTAGCCGTACGACAACAAAAACAAAAACATAAATAAACACATTATGCAGTTGAAATTTTTCCCCCGTATTTTTGTTACTATTTTCTTATTATAGATTATCTTAATACAAGGCGGAGGTGGTCCGTCAACGTCGTTATTAGTTTTACATTGTATTCGCAGAAGGCTCACTTTTACATTGAATTTTAAATTTTACCAACAATACCGATCCCATCTCTCCCAGAGCTGAATTCTATGCTCGGTCATTGCTATGTACGGCGCTAGAAAAAAAACGATATTTCCATTGTGTTATTCATTATGTCCATTGTGTTTTCCCCTTTCTACAGACGTTTGTGGCGGAGATGTCACGTCAGCGTCGGGGGTTATAACGAGTCCACGGTATCCAGAAAAATACGAACCCAACACCAACTGTACGTGGAAAATCACTGGCTCCCCAACAGAACGAATAGTGCTGAACTTCACGCACTTCGACTTGGAATATTCCACCGTAAGGGGTGCTATGATGCCTTCATGTTTTAAATATTTTCGTATAATATAGCTTTCCCAGGGATACAATATTTACCTTAAAAAACGCGATTTGGACGCAATGTCTCCTAAATTTGCCCCAGTCTTCGTGGTTGCCATCATTGCACATGAATTGGTGATCAAATCTTCAAAATTTATTCTTTCCTTGTACCTTGATAACACAAACACTTTATGCACCTTGTGAAACGGAGAATACAGTTTCGACGCACACACTTTTTTTTAATGTCGTAATGTACCCTTTCACTCGGCAGAACTTCATTCATAAGCTTGTCAATTTTGCCAAACCGCCTGGTACAAGAACCCTGCTAACCCTTCTGTTAACGTCATAGCCATTTAGGGCTTTGCCTCAGCCCTTTTATTTTTCTTCTACCGGCAGAAATCGGGTAAGAGCTTGGCCACGAAGATCGTATATTGTATTCTGTAATTTGCTTCGATATATGATATTTAAAGGGTGATAGGGCCAGATTTTTCAATGCTGTCAGGGAGCGATGAGCCCGTGTGCAAAATCGAGTTGGAAACCCAAATTGTTAAAACTTGTTGCCCCGTTATTAATCTTAGGAAGAGAATAAATTAAACTTATTTATGAGTATCACCACCAAAGGCGGTGATACAGATGAGTTTTCCTCTGGCACATCCAAGAAGGAAGTCCACTACAGCTGCATCTTACCGATACCCGCCTGCGGGCAGAAACTTTAGGCTCACTAAGAGGGTTCTACTTAAATTCAGGATGACTCAGGGCGCAATAGAACGGAAGTTGATAGGTGTAACATTAATGGACAAGAAGAGAGCAGAGTGGGTCAGTGAACAAACGCGTCGTAAGGACATTTTGGTAGAAATTAAGAAGAAGAAATGGACGTGGGCAGGGCATGTAATGCGAAGGTAAGATAACCGGTCGTCGTTAATGGCAACAGAGAAGGCAAGCGTTGCAGGGGGTGGCAGAAAGTTAGATGGGAGATGAGATCAGGAAGTTTGCAGGGATGAATTGGTCGCAGTTAGCACATGACCGGGATAATTGGAGATTAATGGGAAGGCCTTTGCCCTGCAGTGGCGTAGATAGGCTGGTGATGATGAATGGACATACAACCAGTGTCCCAGCACTGCAGCGGTGACATCAAAACACCCCGCGAAAGCCGTACCTGGGTTCCCGTCTCTCTTTGTTAAACTAAGTAAAGCGAAATGGTCCTCCTGAAGCAAACATTACAATCTGTACGATCTTAGGTTAGCTATTATTGACGGAGATAAACGTCAAGGCTGGTTTCGCAGCACTTCTGCCTGAAGCGTTCCGTCCAAGAGAGGTACGAATAATTCTAAAAAACGTTTATTGCCAGCTCACTAAAAATAGGTCCTGAGACGGCAGCTTCGGGGGTCAGACTACCCACCACGAGGTCTTTTAAAAATTGTCGTGCGTGCAGGGCGGCCCGCTGCAGCCGATATTCCCGGCACGTAATTGCCTCTGAGCTTCTCAGGAAGAGCTCCATAAAAACAAGGCTACAGGACGTATACCTTATGATCCTAATCAACATTTCTCAACATTTTACATCTTCATTGTGAATCCGGCGTAAGGTACAGCTGCTGGTGTCGACACAGCACGCAATGTAAGCTGCAGGAGTGATACTAACCACAACTGTGTTTAAATGCCATGGTTGAGGTACGACAAAAACTATCAAAGATTGTGTCACTTACGATGTAAGAATGAATACCAGCGGCGGATGGTTTTGGCCAGCCCAATCGCGAGACGGGTGTGCGAGAGGCTGAGAGTTTGATCTAAACCGTGGGGATGGTACCGATCGTTTAACTTTTCAACTACGTTTTCCGACGTACTGCATCCATGGTTCTGCAAGATGCAGCGTCTGGTTACAGTATTGCTGCGAGAAATTCAAAAAGTAATGGTCCAATTGTTACACTTAAGCGTAACCCATTATCATGGGTTCAAATTGTTGCACAGATTAGTTTGCTGCTGTTCGTAGATAGACCTTCAATGGGGTTTAAGAGTCTCCCGTTTTATTTTTCATTTGGGCTGTTTAGTTTATGTACATCAAACCAGCAGTGAGGCGCCATCCACCTTTTTCTAAATAACAAATTCTAGAGACTACAGCGCCGCGGGAATGCCGAAAATTATTTCCCGCATTGCAGCGATTACACGCTGTCTTCCTCGGTTCGTTCATTACCTGGAAGGTATTTTAGTTATTTTGCGCTACTATTAGAGGCCTTATTTTGGTGTTTTAGAGCACCGAAATATATTGTGCGATTTGCAGTTGCGTCTTTTTGACCCAGCCATGTGTTTCAATGGCGCGTTTCCGTGGACGCTTGATAAGAACAACCGACAGCGGTGTTGTGGTGTTCACGAAAAATTACTAAATAAGACAATACGGTAGCTCGGAAAATTGGCAATGCAAGGCATTGCCACGCACTGGTTATACGGTGCTACTGTAGGCGGAACTCGAGTAGTCCTCTAAACTAAAACGTCGAGATCCTGGCAAGGCCCTATTTGTGTTCCCCTCATGCGCTCTTAGGGAGGACGCTGTACTTAACCAAACTTGACCATCGGTACTGGTAGTCTAGTGGTGCCGCTTCTGCTTATTCTTCTTGTAAAGCCCCAATCAAAGTCACTTAGCTCTGTTTCTAATTTTTAAATGCCTCGTTATGCTAAAGTATGGTAAATTTTATAACTTTCTAAATCTATGTTACATATCCGTGCTCATTATAAAGGGAACTTCGGTACTTTTTTTCCATAGCTTCAGTTTTAGTTACTTTATTTTTGACACGTTTTGGCGGTTGGTCAGATTTTGGTCGATTTAGGCTACTTTTGTGGAATATTTCACTGTGGTTGTTTCTGTCTTGGGGTGGCTTTGGTTCACACTTTCGGTTAGTTTGAGTGCGTTTTTCTATTTAGGTAGGTTTTGGCTCACGAAACAGGTCAGAAAATGGCTGGATGTGCCATCATCGGTAAACATATGTGAAAAAAATTTATATTTACGATTGGGTGGTTCAGTTCATTTATGTTCATTTTTTTGGTTGTGTAATACAGGTCAGCTGCTTTTATGGTCTTTAGGCCGGTTTTTGCTGTAGCAGCGATGTCAGATGAGCGCTGGCTGTGCTCAATAGAAAACGCATGTACGCGTAAACACGTCTCATTTTATGCACTCAGGCCTGCGTTAAAGACCACGTACAAGTCTTCACGGAACACAGAGGAAAAATAATGCGGAAATATGGAGTTTTCTGCAGTGTCGGCCTTCCCGGTGTGTTAACCTGTGAAGACAACAATGTGTTGGTCAATTTTAAAACGGACGATTCACTTGAGCATACTGGCTTCTCGGTCACCTATCGAAAAGGTGAGAACAACGGTTTATGGGGCGTGTCTGCTCCCAAAGCGAAATGTTGGTGGCGCTTCATTTTGGGAGGCACGTGGTGAAAGTTAAAGTGATTCCCCAGCAAAGTAAGCTAAAATATTAGGATGCCTTTAAGCCTTCAGGTAATAACTTTGACTTGTCCTGAATTAGAGTTGTAGAATTTCGGTTAGCGTCTGGTGTAACAATTATTTATGCCGAGGAGGAGCGCCTTTTAAAGTGGTCATAAAATGGAGCCCGATTAATCAGTTGTTGTTGGTATTTTTTATTTTTAAAGGTTAACCAAACGGTAACCATCATGTGCTCTCCCTCTCTCTCTGTCTCTGTCAATCTCTCTCTCTTGAGAAATCATTTCTTTACTCACTTGGTTTAAAATTTACAATTTTGTCTCATGAATACGTACAGAAAACCGGCAAAAAACATGCTTGTCTTTCCTGCAGTTTGTCGTTACACCTCAAGGGGGTCATAAACACAAAAAAAAGACAGTTTTGTCGAGAACTAAGGTTTAGTACCTCCCTCAACGCCCCTACAACCCTGAAGACGTTTTTAACCAACAAACGCAATACGTTTAATAATAACAATTTGCTCTACTGTGCCTTGTTTTGTACGTTGTACAGACCAGAATTGAAAACAAAATCATAAGCAATAATACCACGTTAGCATTGCCGTGATGCCAGGAAACAAACCAGAATCCTTACTAGAATAGTTCGGTCGTTTGTGTTAGCAATGGGTAAGTTTAGCGTCTGCTGGTCGCCCGAAAAAGGCTCTATTAAGTCATACAAATGTGGCCAGACAGTGCTTATGACGTCGCCATTTTTTTACTTGTTTTTTAAATGTCTGCATTAGTTCTCTGAAGTTTGCTATAAAAATGATAGCATTGTCGTGGACACAACACGGCCTTTTTTATTGAACTAAACATTTGTGTAGGCAGAACCTTTCCAAACCACTAAATATAAACATACTTTATACTTGTCAATAATGGCCTTCTTTATACTTGTCAAAAATGTTAGATTATCGAATACCCCAACATTCCATCTTTTCACACTGCACGTTAACTAAACTGTGAGTTAACCCTAGACGGGAGCTCACACATCGTGTACGGCAGGGGCAAACGAGATGCCAGCAGTGTGCCTCGAGCCAGAATACACAAGCGATTCTACCGTTGGTGTTCTGGCAATCTGAAAGTCGGTAGCTTCCGGTTGTTGCGCGTTGAGGTCCGTTTATTCCAGTAGGAATATAGTATTACCAATTTTTGCCTGCTTTATTTTGTCCTCAGTTCTGCGCATATAATGTTCAAGTGCTTTCGAATAACCTGTGTGACGCTGTTCTGTTATGCTGCCTTAAAAATATGCTCACTTATTTCAAACGCTGGCTTCCCAACACAGGTGCTGTTATTCGTAATGCCTTGCCATATTTCTGGGGCATAACCAACGTTTGCGCGCCCTACATTTTCACCAGTGTAATGTTATTTCTTACGTTTTCGTTTTGGGGAACTTTGCTTATGTTTATTTTAGTGACATTATCGTAATGGCTTGCAATAAGGTAGAAAAATTGGTAGAACTTACTGATTTGATATCACGTTGGGAACGTCGGCACGCATCTTACTTTTAGAGACACTATTATTAAACAGTGCAAACTAAACTGGACGAGAGAGAAGCACACAAAATGAGCGCTTGTTTAGCGCTTGTTTAGCACTCGTGTTGTGTACTCTTCTCTCGTCCCGTTTAGTTTGCGCTGTTTAATCAAAGCGAGTTTATTACAATTAGCCGCGTTTTGGACCCTGTTTCTTCTAGACCTTGAGCTATTCAGCCCTAAACGGATAACTTAAAGAATAGCGTCCACGTTTGTTGTGCAGATGCAGAGAAGTTCGGAAGCAAGGCCTCGCACGATATTTCCAAATCTGGACTACACCATATGTTACTCTCCAGTGCCATGCGTTTCACGTTCTCTGCCGAAGTGCGCCCTTGACCAGAAACAGAGCAAAAACTTTAGGGTGGTTTTGAAAAGCGCGTTTTTGTTATAGTCTGACATCACGATAAAGCACAGGAAATGTGGCAGCAGTATAAGGTTAGTAAAAAAAAACGTGAAGAAGAAACACCCCAGGCAGAATTGATTCTGTAGCAGGAAGCCTTATACAGGTGTCCAGCTATCATGCACCCAAGATTTAAAAAAAGTGTAAAGGCGTAACTCGCAAGAAACCAGGTGCATAAGTTTGCAGTACTGTGAAGAAGCGGACAGTATTTTTTCTTTAATGAGACTTAATTAACGAATTGTAATTAATTATCTAACTCGAGAAATACTCTCCTAATCACTAAAGTGTCAATGAGGCACTTGTAGGTAACCACGAGGGGCATCTAACTGCGGTCTATTTTCAGCGATGAACTAATTGCGTACACATTTATTCTGACTGATAAAGGAAACCCGCGAAATATGAAAAATACCCACGTGACGGCGCCTCCGCGCGCACCGTAAAGCAACGCCCTCAAACAGGCTGCCTCTGAGTTAGCCAGAATGAAATAGGACAAAGAAAGAAGAAATCGCGACGAGTTTTTTTTTCCTTATCTGCACAACGCGTCCGCGAATCTTGCTGCTGCTGCTCCTTCATGCAATGCTATTATCAAGGTGATGCGCGTCTCTTCGGGCGGGTAACACGCGAAGCAGTTGCTTTCAATCAGCTTTGTTGGGGACGCTGCTTTACAATGCGCGCGTAAGGCGTCGTCACGTGGTATTTTTCATATTTCGCGGGTTTCCTTTATCAGTCAAAATAAAGAGTATGCAATTTAGTTCGTCGCTGAAAATAGCGCAGTTGGATGGCCCCTCGTGGTTACCTACAAGTGCCTCATTGACACTTTAGTGATCTAGGACAGTATTTCTCGAGTAGATAATTAATTACAATTAATTAATTAAGTATCATTAACGAAAAAATTACTCTCCGCTTCTTCACAGTACTGCAAACATTATGCACTAGGTTTTCTTCGAGTTACACAATTTCTCTTTTTTTAAATCTTGGTGCATGATAGCTGGGACACCCTGTATATTATCCGAAAGATTAAGCCGTACTACAGTTATATTGAGGGTTCCATTTTCTACAGAACAAGTAGAGCAACGCAAAAGAAAACGAAAGAAGCGTAGTTCTGTTTTTAGAGAAGAGGTGTTCGAACCCTTTCAGCAATGAAATTTTTATTTGAAGCGGAACTTGTTTTTCTGCATATTTTGGTAGAGTTTTGGACCTCAGAAAAAAATAAACAAAAAATTACGCTGATACTGCACGTATTTCATTATTTACAGGCAAGACAAATAATTAGGTGATTAACCAATTTCAAAAAAATGAAGGAACCTCACAATGCCGCATAAGACTTGAAGGTGGGGAAGCTGTACCGAACGTTCACGACCATAACGGATCGTTAAGCCCACTTCTGGAACCGACTTGCTTGTGCTTCACTGCCGCAACGAACTTTACATCCAACATTGTTGCTATAAGTGCGAGCTTCTTCATTTTTGCAAGTGAAAATTATCAGACATCACTTTAAAAAGGAGCTGGTACGCGATCTTCACGACCATCACAATGGTTAAAACTAACTTTTGCAGCCGATTTGCTTCTTCACTTCCGCAACGACCTTTACTCCATCATTATTGCTATAAGTGTGAGGTTCCTTGATTTTTTTGCATGTGAAAATCATATAACATCACCTTGGAGGGGTGTATGCTCTGTCGTGGCTATCTCGTTCAGTGCAAGCGTTGCCACGATTAAGGCTAACGTCGGAGCCTTTCTGTTCCGAGCAAGTGTGGCCACGGTAACGGCGAAAGCTTATCTCTTTTTTTTTTGGGAAAAGTCTTGGCCAATCACTCTTAATGGGTATGCTCGTTTTGCCAATATTTTCTAATCTCTCTTATTGGTTATGCTTGGTATTTTTGCCCGATCTCCCGAACTGTGTATGCTCGGTATTACCACGGTATTATAAACTTCCGGCATGAAAATACGTTTTGTTTAACAGCTTCGCTGTTCAAAATCTGTGACAATGAGAGGGACAATTTCATTTTTTTGTCCTAAAAGCTAGAACACCCTCACCCCAACCAAAAACCTAAATCTGCTAGTGCAAGTATTAGAGACCTATAGATATTTGCCAAACCGAGATTTCAGTTTCTTTTCCCGCCCCGTGGACATACCCTGTGTCTACTGGAGCTTTTTTTTTCATATCACCCAGTCCCGAAAAAGTCGAACAATGGTGATGTCAATCGCAAGAAATATCCTTGTGCCAACCACCATGCCACAGAAAAGAGCAGTTTTCTTTTTGTTGCAAACTTTCCAGATGATATCTTTTGTGGTGTCGCCAAATGACGACACTGGAACCTGAAGGGTTAAACTAAAGCTTTTTATGGTTTAGCAAAAAACGTTCGGCCACCTTGTGTACGCAGATATCACCGCTTCTGCATGCGCAAAAAAAAAACAGGTTGAGAAGGATTAGAAATCAAGGGAAACTGAATGGCTGGGATCAGAGATTACAGCGGGTAAAGGCGGTGGCGGTGGGTTGGGGGAGCGTAGTCAGACTGACGATGGCATTTACGCGCCACGCATTACTTCATAAGGGAAAGGCCACGCCTCATACGTACTCCTGAAGAGCATTCTGTTTACGAATAACTACTCCGCCGTAACAACGGAAACGAACAAAATACCGCAAAGACATGCGTATAGGGTGAAATAGTTTATTGAAGCTTAGGGAGTCACACACGTTATAATCGGCCGGACTTTGATGATTATTCGCTCGTTACCCGTTTTTACAGACAACATTCGATCACTAGGATGAGTTGTGAGACAACACACGCTTTATTTTCGGACGAGGCGATGTGGCGGTAGATGTAATTACACCATGGATGTAATAGCAAGTTGATGTATTACTACGACAGATTTAGTGACAGGGCTATAGTTAGAGGTAGTGACTGGGTTGTAGATGGATGTAGTTATTACATCCGCCAAGCAACTGTGGGAAGTTGCTAGATGGATCTAGTAACGTCCAAGTTATAAGGGCACGTTACATGTTGAACCGAAGCATGGATGCATTTTTGTAACGTTTGTGTAGATATTCCTCACAGCAATAAAAGTGTTGAAATGTAAAATAATATTATGCTAAATTTGAGATATCTTTTGAAGCGGTAAATAACTCGAGATAGGGTGAGACTTCGGCCACTTTTACTTCAAACTCACGCTAAGCGTCGCCAAATATCCAGCTGCGCCAATCTTTCTTTATTTGGATATGCGACTCTATTGAAAAAAAATAGCGCCAATCACCCTGTGAATATTGTTGGAAAGCAAAGCTGTAAACGGCACCCACAACGATTAACCAAGCGAAGTCACTTACGTCACTTACGTCCATCTACGAATAGCGAAAACAGAGAGAAGTGAAACGCACGCAATCCACACCCTTTATTACTTCAAAAAGATACTCTTGGTAAGAATAAATTAGGTCATGTCATGATGCATGACCGGTGGTTGGTTGAGTTGTATTGGTGTAGCACACGAGTGGAAACTCGTTTTTTACAAAATAAAGCTCAAACCTGGTGTTAGACGATCTAACTTCTCCGTCTCTGCCGTTCGCAGACGGAAGCCACGAGATCGGTGGCAGAGACGAACGGGGAGCAGGAGGAAATACTTTATTCAGATTTCTGAACGGCCAAGAGTGCGGCCCAGGGGAACGGTTCCTTCTTCACTATAGCCCATATTCAGTCAGGGCCGCCTGTGCTCTCTCCGCCAGCTGCGGCTGGGTAGGAAGAGAGGGACTGGATAGCAGCATCTCCCATTGCTCTTGTTCGGTAGTTGACGGAAACAAAGGAGGGTGCTCAGTGCTAATTCGCGCACCCCGATTATGTGGCAGGGTGTTCCTACTTCTGAGCAAAATTTACATTCAGCACCGTAGCGATTCGGGTGCATTAGGTGAAGACGCGTCGGGTGTACGAAGGAGCCGGATGGTATGAGCCATAGGGTAGTTTGTTGTTCTATGGAAATATTAGGGTAAGGAGAAGGTAGGGTCTGTCTCAGAAGGCGATAATGTTGGATTAGTCCCTGAACGAGAAAAGTGGGTGACTGCCCTCGTGCAGTTGCATAGGACGGGGTGTAAAAGTGCAGGCTTGGTGGGCATATTCGTTGCCCTCTGTGGAAGCGTGAAGGGTGTCCAGATGAGCTCAATGGAACCGTTTGGGGAAGGGTTTTTTAGCACACGCAGTGCAGTTCGGGACACCCGCCTCCACTGGTAATTCCGGTAGGCTTGTTGGAAATCGGTGACTACCATACTAACCCCTGGTTGAGTAAGAGCCAAGGCGATGGCTGCCTTTTCTGCTGCCGTCATGTCTTCGGTCTTGAGTGACGCACAAGCAAGGAGGTTGGTGCTGGAGGAAGTCATGATAATGACGTACTGCTGCCCTCGATGTTGGGAGGCATCTGTGTAGATAACTGCATGATCCTCACCGAGGATGGTGTTGAGCTCTTGAGCCCGTGCTTATCGGCGTCCCTCGTCGTGTGTGGGGTTCATATTTCTAAGCAAAGGGAGCATCTTTAGTTCTTGTCGCCAAAATTCCAGGAGTGCATCACGCGGAGTGACATTCTGTGCTGCCCAGCCAATCTGGTGAAGGATGCGGCGACCCGCCGCAGTTCTCATTCAGAGCTTCTGGATAGAAGGATGGCCCTGTATTATCTCCTCGGCCTTGTTGTAGAGCCCCGTGCTTAGCAGCCTCTCTTTGGACCCATTTATGGGAAGACCAATTGTTTGCTCAACTGCGTTTCTAATCATTATACAAAACATCTTTATGTCCTCCTTGCCGAGAAGGAGACAGGGGGTTGACGTAAGCAATTCTCGAGAGGACAGAAGCTTGAGCTAATCGAAAGGTATCGGATTGCTTGAGGCCTAGCTTCTGTGTGGGAACTCGGGTGATCAAGTTTATGATTTTATTAATGCTGTGTCTGAGGTGCTACAAGGATACGTCACTCTTGGCGTTGGCCTGAAGGTGTAGGTCCAGGATATTACTGCTGGGGCTTGTAGTGATGGCCTGGCCATCAAGGAGTATTTGAATGTGTTTCTTGAGGTGTCGTTTGGCGTGAGGGCGGACGACAAGGAGCTGAGATTTCTAGCGTGAACACTGGAAACCACGGGCTTTAGCACACTGACGTACTAAAAGTGAGATTCCATGGGTTGGTGTGAGCTTCCTTTCATCCCTATCACGTGGCATTCAGCGAGAACGCAGGGGTTAAACCCGTAGATGCGCTTGGGGAATGCACCACTTGTCTTCCCCGTCTCTGTGTGGGCTCGTTGCTAAATTGGCAAGACAACGGGCTCTCGCTCCGTTACTCTGTTGTCTTCAGGTTCGATTCCTGGCGGTGCCAGTAAATTTCTTTATTTGTTCTCGGGTGTTTTCTGTCGACACCAACGGTCGCGAAAGAACCGTTGGGGTGTAGAGGTGAAAAGCTTGGCTTTAAAACCGACACAAAAAAAGAAGGTGGAAAAAAATGGAGTTTTGACTGGGCAGGCTTTACGCTAACATCTTGTCGTTTTGCTGGTAATTTCGGTGTTTAGTAAATGCGCCTTCCTTCTGCCAAGCTATGTGGGCATTGTCACGTGACAGATTATTCCTACTGGGGTCGCACATCAAGCTATAGCTGACAGTGCTTTCAGGAAAGCCTTTTGGAACCTTTCGACAAACATAACAAACTCTTGCCATTTGTGCGCTCAGTGTGGACCATGCGTCATCCGGTTTTCTTGCAAACTAGCGGTATTAAAATCTAAAATTTATCTCACGGTAAATGCTGTTATAAAAGCACGTGCGCGTCGTTTTTAAAGCAAAGCTTTTTACCTCTGCCCTTCAAGGGTTGTTTCGCGACCGTTAGTGTTGACAGAAAACTCCCGCGAACAAATAAAAGAATTCACTGGCACCGCCAGGAATCGCACCTGGAACTGATAGAGTAACAAAGCCAGAGCCCGTTGTCTTACCGATTTAGCTTCGAGCCCACGCGGAGTCGGGGAAGACAAGTGGTGCACTAACCAAGCACATCTATGGGTTTAACTCCTGCATTCTCGCTGAATGCCATACGATATCGCTTAAAGGAAGCTCACACCAACCCATAGACTCTCACTTCAAGTACGCCAATGTGCTAAACCGTGTGGCTTCCAGTGATCACGTAAAAACTCTAGCTCCTCGTAGTTCGCACTCACACCAAACGACACCTCACCGAACACGTGCAAATACTCCCTGATGGCCAGGCCATTACACCAAGCCCCTGCATAAAGATTCTGGGCCTACATCTTCGGGCCAACACTAACAGTGGCGTATCCTTGCAGCGCCTCATACACAGCATCATTAAAATCATACACATTATCAGGCGAGTTGCCACCAAGAAGCGAGGCCTCAAGGAATCCGATAGCTTTCGATTAGTTCAACCTTTGTCCTCTCGAGAATGATTTACGTCAACCCCCTGTCTTCTTCTCGGCATGGAGTACGTACGGTGCTTTATATAATGGTTAGAAAGGCAGTTGAGCAAGCCATTAGTCGCCCCATGAGTACGTCCACAAATAGGCTGCTTAGCACGGGGCTCTACTACACGGTGGAAGAGCTGATAGAGGCCCATCTTTCTATCCAGAAGCTCTTAATGAGCAGAACTGCGGCGGGTCGCCGCACCCTTCACCGGATTTGCTGGGCAGTACAGAATGTTACTCCGCTTGATATGCTACTGGGCTTTCGGCGACAAGATCGGAAGATGCTGCCTTTGCTTAGAAATACGAACCCCTCAAACAACAAGGGTCGCCGACAAGCTCGTGCTCAAGGGCTCAACATCATCCTCGCTGGGGATCATGCAGTTATCTACACAGACGCCTCTCAACATCGAGGGCAGCAGTACGTCATCATCGTGGCTTCCTCCAGAACCAACCTCCTTGCTTGTGCCTCACTCAAGACCGAAGACATGACGGCAGCAGAAAAGGCAGCCATCGCCTTGGCTCTCACTCAACCAGGGGTTAGTAAGGTAGTCACCGATTTCCAACAAGCCTACCGGAATTACCAGTGGAGGTGGGTGTCCCGAGCTGCACTGCGTGTGCTAAAAAACTCTTCCCGAAATGGTTCCATTCAGCTCATCTGGACATCCTTCACGCTTCCATGGAGGGCAACGAATACGCCCACCAAGCCTGCACTTTTACCCCCCGTCCTATGCAGCTGCACGAGGACACTCACCCGCTTTGTCTCGTTTAGGGACGTAATCCAACAATATCGCCTTCTGAGACAGACCCTACCTTCGCCTGACCCTGATATTTTCATAGAACAACAAACTATCCTATAGCTCATACCATTTGGCTCCTTCCCACACCCGACGCGTCTTCATTTAATGCACCCGAATCACTACGACGTTAAGTATAAATTTTACTCAGAAGTAGGAGCACTCTGCCACATAATGGAGGTGCGCGAATTTAGCACTAAGCACCCTCCTTTCTTTCCGTCAACTACCGAACAAGAGCAATGGGTGATGCTGCTATCAGTCCCTCTCTGCCTACTCAGCTTCAGCTGGCCGAGAGAGCACAGGCGGCCCTGACTGAATATGGGCTACAGTGAAGAAGGAATCATTCCCCTGGGCCGCACTCTTGGCCGTTCAGAAATCTGAATACAAGTAATTCCTCCTGCTCCCCATTCGTCTCTGCCGCCGATCTCATCTCATCTCATCTCTGCCACCAATCTCCGTCTCTGACGTCTGCGACGTCAGAGACGGAGAAGAGATCGTTTAACACCGGGTTTGAGCTTTATTTTATATAAAAATAGTTTCCAGTCATGTGCTACTCCAATACAACTCAACCAACCACCGTTCATGCATAAAGCGTTTGTTTAACCTTACCAAGAATATCTCTTTGATGTAATAGAGGGTGTGGTTAAGTGCTCTTCACTCTCTGGTTTCACGAGTTGTTGAGCGACGTGAGGGAATTTTAGAGACGTCGCATGGTAATCTTTGTGGGTGCCGTTTACAACTTTCCTTTCCAACCACATGCACATGGTTCATTGGCGCTATTTTTTACCTATGACAGTTCTTTCACCCATGTAACTCTGGTTTGAACTTTTTCCACATATATCTCAATAAGAGTTCTACAGCACTGATTTTATGCCAAGTTGTCTGTGTTTTATTCAAAGGTAAGAAATTTGAGTTTTAGTCGTAAAAACGTTGCGCCCAGAAGTGCAAAGTGCTATGGAAACACAGCACAAACATTGTCGAAGAATAAGTATGTTTGACGATCTACTAAAGACATGAGATAAATGTCTGTAGAGAAATTGAAATAGAAAATGGTAAGTCTTAATACATTTTTTTTTCTCGCATAGACCTAGCCCTTCTGCCTCCCAAACCGTTGGGTGCGAAGATAATAAAAATTTATTACCGTTTACAGCAACTACTGCTTCAGTTTGCGAAAACGTTAACCGTCCTGATAAATCTCATTTTTATTCTTTTGACAAACCGTCATGTGTACAATCCTGAAAAACTCCATACTAGGCAACCTAAAAGAAAACTTAGGTCCGCACACAGTGTTTGTGAACTGTCAGCGTTAGTTGTGGTCCTTGGGAAAGGAAACTATAATCTCAAAATAGAAAAATTCGCACGTAAAATATGAATAAGATCTACACAGGCCATAGTATTTAGTGCGCGAAAAACAGGTGGACCGCTTGAGGTAAGGAGTGCTTACCAAATAAAGCACTTGACAGTTGTTGGCACAGGGAAAGCAACAATTTATGGACAGAAAATGGGTTCGTTTGAGTTAAAGTGGGAACTCCTTAAATGAAAGGGTGGAGCTTTTATCCACTGTGACAGTGGACGGTGTGTTTTGCGACAATTTTCTGAACGTTCGTCTTGTGTTGCTACAGAACCTTGCGGAGGTGTATTCAGGAACGGAAAAGGAACAATCACGAGCCCAAGCTTCCCGGAAGTCTATCCAAACAATAAGAAATGCACATATGAAATCTTTGCTCCTGCGTTGCACTGCATACACCTTAACTTCACCCTTTTTGATCTCGAGGGCTCGGTAAGTGGGGCACTCAATATTCCGTGTACTGAGACCTCCAGTCCGCCCTTTCGTAGTACGTTTTTTGCAATGCTCGGAGCATTGAAACACCTTTTGTGTAGTGCCTTAAAACCTTCATCCGATATTTGGTGTCGGCCTTACTCCAGTTCCGTCAGTGTTGCTCTGTCACAAATGTACAAGCCAGGGAATTAAGGGATGGGGCACCGAAGTCCAAATCGCTAAAAAACACCCCAGTTGTGCAACTGACCAACGACTATCTAAAGGAGTTCATCTACGAAGTGATCCAGCCGTCTTAAAAACCTGGACCAGGGTGAATTTTGTTAACTGTCACAACGTCTTGTTCTTTCCCATGCGGGTAGTTTTAACTCAAGGCTATAGAATGCAACCTAGGCATGCTCTGAAATGCATAGTCAGATTGTAAAGTGCATACACAATGTGAAACGCATCATCAAGGGCTGCTGAGTGGGCGATTTATTGGAGTTTTGTTCACGCTGAAACTCCGATTTTCGGAACGGCACCTGCGTGCTGAAGGCGACGTGAAGTGGACTTGGGGGAGGTGGCTAACGCAGAAAAACCAAACAGATATTCAAGTAACGATGTAATAACTTCACAAAATTATGCAGGCAAATTTAGAGGGAATTCTTGAGAAACCATTGGGGAAAATGCCAGAAATTGAGAATTTCTCTGCCTAGAAATGGAACTTTTTCTTTACAGTCCGGAACATCACTGCCTATGTAGCATCAGAGCTCTAAACCTCTTAAGTCAATTCCGATCTGTACTAAACCAATGTCTAGTCAACAACATTGATTATTTACAGTAAGTGAAGTGCAGCCATTTTTGCTCTATTATATTCCACAATATAAAACAGCTGTGGGGCCATTTTTGCGAGTTTTGATAACGGTTTGTCTATCAAGTATCGGGCTTTCACTGTGTCATCTGACACAGTTCAAAAATTGTGCTTTCAGTAAACAGGGTCTGGTAAAACAAGATGGAACTTTACGTTCCCAAAATGTGGAGATGGTACTCAGGCCTCCCCGTACGTTACGCCGTCTTTCTATCTTTCGCAGGGTAAATGTACATTGGACAGCGTTGCAGATCATCAGCACCTTGCACAATAATACGGTCCGCAAGTATGAACGCGCTTGCGGTTCTATCGCCCCGGCCTATAATTATTGCGAAAGCAACAAACTGAAAATAGAGTTTACATCAGACGACACCGTAACGCGTAAAGGGTTTGCCGCCGAGTTCGACACGTGTAAGTAATTTGTTTTTTTACTCTCTTGTGTTTTCTTATAGTTGCTACTAATATTGCATCGCAATCTGATTCATGGAACGCGAACAGATGGTGGCTGTTGGTGGCGATTGATGTTTAATAAAAGGATGTGGTAATTTCATAGTCATTGCTCTACTACGAACATCTTTTAAGGTTATTCATTATGCAGCACTTACCTTCAGCTGTCGGTGCGCAATCTCCCCCTTTGGGGTCGCTTCGCTTACTTGGAGCTTTTCCACTGCGGACAACACGAGTGAGCGAGGGTGCAACAACTGCTTCGTGTGCTGCTAATGGGCCAGCGCCATCTAGGAGGTCTTTGCGTATCGCTGAGAGAAACCGAATTACGTGATTACGCGAGGGCTTGACGTTGATCTATGGTAGCACTGCATCGGCTCAGTTTGCGGGTACTAAAACGCTAGAAACACCCTGCGAACCCCCAAGAAAGCCCCGCTTTGCTGGCGCGGGATCCGCAGTCTTGCCATCGATGGCGCGCTGGCTAGGCTTCGTGTGCGTGCGCCTAAAAGCAAGCAAAACAAGGGATTCGATCGTCTATTACGGATAGCAGGAGCGAAGGCTGTGAATCTCCCGCAAATGAAAAGGTTCACGAAGCACTGTGTGCATCATATGTATTCACCCGTGATTAGTAGCCTCAGAAGTAAGAAACATGAGCCATTGCTGATGTCACAAACAAAAATGCCTACATTTCAGAACAATGGGCTTGGTTTACTCTTTCCTTAAATTGCACATCACTTTTCTAAGTATTTTTAAATAATACGCACGGTCCTCTGCCACTTGTGTATTTCAGGTATGGAGAAATACTACCCTTGCGCCCAGTTCAGATGGCATACATTCTCGTCAAATTAAGTTATACGCGATCGCAGCAGATTCAGAAGTGATACATGACTTGACTATTATAATGCCAGTCTTAGTTGGCGATATATAGGAGCTTTTGTGTTATCTTACGGCTTACTTGCGCACGAATACAAATGCACAAGCACACACTGACATTTACACGTCAATATACATACATATAGGCTGTCTCCGGCCGAAATGTTACAATAAAACCTGGTATGATTTCTACTTCGAGATATGTTCATCTACACTTATATACATAAATTAAGAGACTGAATGCACATTTGAAAATGATAGTATACCTTACATATTGTTTGACTGCACCCCGGTTGAAACGTTAGTTAAAGTATTGCCGTCACACGAGCGTCCGGCATTGCCAGCTATGTTCCAAAATAAATCCCGGAACGTAATCGTCGCGCATGTGTATATACTCAAAAATATGGTTATGAATGCGTGGCTTGTTTTGAAAATACATAAATGAAGGCCAGCAGTCTAGAACGAGAACAGAGACATCGGAGTATAATTAGGCTGTTTTAACGAAGGTTAGTGAAGTTAACATTTTTAATTTCTGTAGGAACGAAAGTGAAGAATAATAGGCGCCCAGAGTGGGGACCGGACCCGCGTCTTCCGATCAAATCCCGCATGGATTGCTATTTTGAATTGGCAAGACATACGAGCCAGCGTTATTATACAAATTCCAAGGCGTCTAGGGGCCTGCGCTAATCATAGTAGAACTTTCTGTAATAACGTCTGCCTTTCACGCGGCTCCCAAGGGCTAAAAAAGGGCCAAAATTCATGGGATGTACCAGGCAGAAGTTGCTGACGACTGCATCGCCAGCACACACAACCTAAATTGCGGTGAAATTCTAAATAAAACAAACAGTAGCAATTAACTAAACTAAACAAACCTTCTCAGCCACTCATCTGCGTTGCCTAAACCTCACAATACTCTTTCGGTACGTTTCAATATATTACAACATCAGCCACCTATCGTCAATTTTCCGAAGTGCCCGTCCTGGTGTGGTTTATCGGTGTGGACGATAAAGTGAAAAATATCCCGTATAACTAATAGTACCATTGAAGACCTCAGCAGGGACGCCATGCTGATGCTAAAATTTGTGACTCTAAAGATCTGTCCACATATGAACATCACTGCCATTGCCACAGCTAGCTTATCGAACTACGTATTCAAACTAAATGCACATCCAAACTGTGACATCCTTAAAGTTCGCCTACATGCTTTTACTGTGAGACAAGTGACAAAAAGAAAACGCCTTCCGGAAGCTTTTTTATAACCATCAGTCTCACGCTAAACACCACTGAACTGATCACTATCAAGGCATGTAAGCCTCTTAGGACATTTGTTAGACGAAATAAATTCACTCAGCAAGAAACCGACTTCTAGACAAAGCGCGACCATGAAGAGACACAATTGTACTTTCGTTAGCAATAGAAAAAGTTAACTCATGGTATATACGAGAGCCAGGAAGCCTGTCGTGCCTCCGGGTGACCACAGACGTTGGTTAACAATAGAACGTGGATGCGCACTCGCTTCACCCTCGCACGCTATGACAGAACACCCACGAAGAGGAATGACCAGGGAGACCGACAAAGTAGTAGATTAAGAAGGAACTGAAGTACCCTAGTGACCATAGCAAAGTGACGTTCACCAGGTGGCGCTACAGGATTTCAAGGCTAAATGTTTTCTGTTTAGAACATTGTTTTCTCCTACAGAACCATGCGTGCGGTGCCGGTTCCTGAAACAACAGAAAATTTACTTGTTTGTCGCTGCTTATCGGCAGCAGGACAACTGCTTAGCCAATTCAGCATTGGGGGTTCATCCTATCGCTTACACTATATTATCTATTGGGCAACAAATGTTGGTATGCAAAAAGGGGTGCACAGAAGCCGACCGTTTTTTCGGACTCAAAAATTGGGCTTGCTGGACGTTTCGGGGGCGTTCCCTCCTCAACGAACCATGCACTCTTATCCGTACGGGCACAAGTAACCTCAATGAACACCACACCAGATTTTATGAATCCTAGCTGGACCCCTCGATGCTACATGGCGGAATTCGGGGGTGAACCTGGGCTCAGACCAGTTGATGTGCTACGTATCACGATCAAAGGACTGGCGTTTAAGGCGAGGAGGGGATAGCTAGGTCCACGAGCTGGGACAAGCTAAAAAAAGACCAGGAAGACCGTTTCCTAGGAAGATGTGAGGACCGACCGTACGAGAACTGGCAAAAGGAGCAGCTGGCGCTGGTGGACAAGCACACACAGAAGATGCAAAAGAAGATTTTCTACTTCTCCGACACTACCACTTATTTACAGTGGAATGATATTTGCGCTAAGACGTCAACGCAGTAATAAACTTTGTAACAAGCTTCCCGGTGAGATATGACACACTACATTTTCTACTCATGGGTAGTACACTTATTCCTAATATGCCCTTAGAATGTTTAAAAAACTCCCCTCGCACCCTTATTAAAAGTAGCAAACTGACCACATGCGTCTCTATACAAACGGCGCAAGAATGGAACTTTTCCATGAGGCACGTGTTAACAATTATCAACCGAAAATTTCAACCGAAACCATATTGTCGTAACAGGCTGCAAAAATAAATGTATGCATTCACGAGTTGTACAACATTTCATCATAACTCACCCTCCCAGCCACATGCAAGAGTAACCGCCGGGCCGCTGACTTGATAAGTTATTGTAGGGTGTATTACTGGATATTCAGAAGAACAAAGTCGCTCGCCTCTCTCCTTACCGAACCCATGGCTATGCTTGAAGCCCGTGGTATGCTCGGGCTCTAAAAAGCGCCACAAATTTATTCTCTGTCGATTCCTGAACTGTTCGTCAACTGTTTTCTTTGCGATACATCTGTCTCAGTTGTCCCCGTCTTTTGTTTGGGAGAGGAAGCCTGTCGCATCATTCCCTACCCACATTTGTCAGCAATTTACTGCTGTTTTTCCTACTCCGTGCTTGAATTCTGCGCTAACTGGCTACACTCTACATTTGAAAAAACGCAGATTCACACAAATCGCAAGACCAGTCGAGGTGTTTTCAAACGGTGCACTGGCTGAGGCAAGTCGCGAACCCATTATCAATTTGCGGGCCAGTTAACAACGTCTCAAGTAATGCAAAAAGAGCTCCTTTCAAAAAAAAAATACCGGCTACCCTTTTTATTTTTGTTGGGTCCTTTGAGAAGAAAAAATCAGTGTCTTTCCACTCTGTGTAGAAGTATACTGCGAATCTGGGCGCCCTCCACAGAGGGCACAAAAGAAAACACGTTTGTCCATAATATGTGACTGAGCGCACTTTCTACAATTACCTCAATGAAGCCTGGAAAGAATCAGGTTCTGTCTCGCCGATAAACATGGAGCTCTCTGTTTTACTCACGCGTAGTTGGCATCTTAACATTTGTGTAATCCACCAACTCCGCTCTACCACCGAGACGACACCCGTAAAGTCGCATTGAATTGTTTGACAGCCATATTTAAACCTCCCACCAGTACAACGGAGCTATGATCAGTAAGGGCATGAAACCTGTAGCTTCGCGTTCCCATCAACCCCCCTCCCAACCTGTGCACGCCGGCAACCGGTTATGTGCCCGGGCTTAGACGTGAAAGAAACCGTGGAAAATGTCACTCTAAAAGCTCTTTAAACTGAACCTAATATTGCCCCACGTCGGCGTTCTAAGTGGGAAAGTTGCCGTTCGTCCGAGAGCGATTCGAAGCCACTTGAGGAGCTGGAACTAGAGTACGCAACGGCGGCGGGAGCGGCTATCTATTGTTATTGTACCTGTTCGCTCTTCTGTTCGGGGCGAGGCTTTCTCACTTCCCGTTCTTCCTCCAAGCGAACGACATGCATCCATCCCACAGTGACTTAAAGCTGGAAAGTCTCGAGCTTTATTCTTTCAGTGTCCATTTCTCTCCCTCGTCGTAGACGCATTACTGTCTTTTGAACACACCAATCCAAACCGAAACCGCTCGATAACGGACAACAGCTGACAGGACGCATACAGCCATGAGACTTCCTTCCACGCTTAAATCTCGGACCAGCACAACGGGCTTTATCGGTGGTGGCAGGGAGCCCAGCTGTGCGTGCACGTCCCTCTTCTTCTCCCCCTAGCCCCAAACCTGTGCACCCATAAACCGGCAAACGGAGATGGGCGCATACTTAGGCGTGAACTACACCGGAGAAATTGTCAATTTGAAGGGCTTTCACGTTGAAGAAGAATTATAAACTCACGCCGGCATTACGACCGGGCAAGTGGCTCTTCAATTCCCATCCACTCGGCGAGAAGGAATTTGAGGAGGTCACAGCAACAGCGGCGGCTTTTGGTGATTTTTACGCCCATTCGCACTTCTATGTGTTCTCCGCAATCATTTTACAAGGGCCTTCCTCCGTTTTCAGCCGATAGCGACATTTTTCCAAGAAGCATTGGTGGTGGCGAGGGGAATCGCAGTTGAAATAGAGCCGTCGGTGGTGGTGAGGAGGAGCCCCGGAGCGGCGCCGAGTAAATCGGCATCCCCGGATTGAAAACTCGGGGTGGGGGGGGAGGGGGCGGGGAGGGGGTAGACATATACCGCTTCGCAGTAATAATCGGTGACGATGTCTAGCGATTACCCTCATGCATTGTTGACAAAAACTAGAAGATGCGGTATCATCAACACGATGTGGTAGATGTGTACGGAGGGGCTATCAGCAACTAGATCTGGCCAAAACCTGCTTCGAAAACCCTGGTTTTGCTAAAAAATTTTTGAAGCCCTGAATCCTCTGATGGTTTTACTACTCTCGAACACAAACGCAGAGTAAGCTATCCTTTCTGTCACTTGCACTGCTTCAGAACACATGTAATCTATTGAACATTTTTGAGTGTAAGTGCAGCGTTCGGAGCCTTGTTGGCTACGCCATATTTAATGGCCCGTTTCGCATCATGGCGATGAAATTAACTGACCATTACTAAGCTTTCATGCCGTCAATCTATGCCGCTGATATGTTGAATCCCTTCGACGTTGCATAAATAACAAAACATAAAGTAAACCTACATGAAAGGTTCCGATCAATGGGGCTGCGGGTACATTTGTCAGCAATTGTTGGGGTGTAACAAGGAAAAGCACTGAATGTCCAGTCGTGTGGGATTTTTGTGCTCGTATTTTAGCTAGCCCGAGGTGCTAAGTGCTCCTCCTTCTTAATAAGAAGCGTGGGCTAGCCATGATACAGAGGGTGTTGTGGTCTCGTTGCGGGCAGTTTCGGATGTTGGGCATAAAGAGCGTCTTGTTTTTCGGAAGTGGAAAAATCACGGCAGCAGTCTGGAGCTTTATTTGTGGTCTCTTTCTGCAGTACACGTAGCGTGTGCAGAGAACAACGGAGGATGCAAGCACATTTGCGAAGGCAATAATGAGGGAAAGCGCACGTGTGCCTGCCGCACCGGATTTGTGCTCCATCCTGACGACCAGGATTGCAAAGAAGGTGAGTTGCGAAAAACTAGCTATTCCTCTGCTAATTTGACATCCAAAGAAAGTGTCCGTGCAGGTTTTTTGGAAAGACTAACTGAAGCTGACAGGTACCCTAAAGTTTAAGTTCTAGCGTGTGACTTCAACTGAAGTGTCACATACAATGCTCCATTTCAACCGACTTGAAAACTTTAAAGCTGGACCATTTTTATGATTAAAAAGCAGTGAAAGTTTATGCCTTCATTCTGTGTAAACACAGTTTTCAAATAGCAAATGAAAAGATGCACTTTCATTGTTCCTTAAAAATATTTACGATAGTATTTGCAGTAATAATTGTGAAAGTGCTGAGGCTCAGTGACTTCTTCAGCTGCACTAGGTTTCAGTGGCATTGCATGTTGAATCCCAGACGCCGCATTAATAGTTTTGGGCCATATAGCTGCTGTGACATAAGTGGGATATCAGTTATCAGGGGTTTTGGTTAAAATGCTTCGAGCAATCGAATGTTTATGTTTAGGCCATTGAGGTGCGAGCAAGCTTGGTGGCATTAAGTTTGCTTGGGCATGCTATTTTTGAGCACGATTTTTGGTACACAGTTTGCAATATATACCTTTCCAATTGTATTGTGCTTTCTTTATACGTTGGGTTTAGCAAAGTTTAACACAGAAATTTTGCCATCACACTTTAAACTTGCATGTATAACTCAAGAACATTGCTATCATTTTGTACAAAAATATTCAAGCACGTTATGCTTCAACTGCGTTGTGCCAAAACACGTTAATTCATTTATGCCCTTTCAGCAACTCCCGGTATTGGCTTCAAATTTAATGCACCTCTATGAACCTGGCTTTAATATTATTTAAGCATCGCGGGCACAGAGCTGACGTTTTGTTCACCCCTCATTAAAAGTATTGTACAAACATCAACCTGCATTACTGCCTGCCTTTACTTAATCTTAACTTCGCCAGCGCGCCCCGAAGAGTCTTTGTGGTTCATTTTTGTTCACTAGCTTGCGCAACTACAAACCAAAAAAATTGCATTGAGAATAAGTCTGCTCGCGTGTCTGAAGTTGAAAACCTGCTGATGCCCACCAACTTCTTTACTGTACACTATCTTTGCGTCTCTTCGCCTTCCTTTTCTGTCTTTAGGCACGAAGTGCTTATGGTGTTTTTTTTTCGATAAACCATGGTGACTTACTTTTATTAGCTGGCGTTGCTTTATCTTACACTCCAAATTAAGTCAGCAAGCAGACTGGCAGCTCCACTGCTTTGTTAAAAACCGTGTACTGCGCGGATATTGTGCTTGTATTGCACTAAACTGATATAAGTTTAATAATGACGGAGCAAGCACTATTCTAGAAATTTAAATTTCCAATTAAGAGTTATGTGAAAGCACTGTCTAGTGTACCATACCTCGGCACTCCAGCTCAGAGCTGCAGCCGTGGCTGGGGTGCCATTGCGATTTTTAAAACTGCTCTGTTGAAGGCCGGAACGTCTGTACTTGTGCTTTAGGGGTTTATTCTAAGCTTGCTTGTTCCAAGGTAGATGGCTCGAGTCCTCCTCTTGTCTTATTTATTTATTTATCTGTTCCTTTTGAATGTATATTAATTGGCTCCGGTGCGTTCTGGGTTAATAAATCATTTATCTCTTTGTTAGGCCATGTTAGGTTTGATTAGGGTATTTTAGTAAAGCTAAAGAAGTGCGAGACGTGGCAGGTTATGCAAAATTCCGGTTGACGTCACTTTAACGGATTGCTAACATTATCGTCGGACAGCACTTTCGAACAGAACATTACCTTACGTTTACCTTTCATAAGCTTTCGTCGAACATTACCTTTCGAGAATATTTTAAACTCGCTGATTAGCTGTTCAATACTCGTGATGCTGGGTTTGCCGACAAATTTGGTTAAGTACCGCAATGAAAGGAGCAACAAAAATTACACATTTCATTCTACCGCTAGCAACAGCGCGGATAGTTCACTAGGTAAAGTAAGGCAAATCTAATCTAGACACCTGGGCTCACATTCAACGATAACAGTGTGATTTTTTACTTACTGTATACAGCGGCGGCTATTTTATTGAACGGCCAATATCGAGAGTTTTTCGCACAACGGGGCGCTTAAAAGTTTCGCCTTAATGCACGAAGCTAAATTACAGCAAGTGTATGGCTTTCTAATGCCTCAATTCTTCAGCAGGAGCTCTGAAGCACGCCGTGGTTGTAACGAACGCCGCCGTCTTCTCAAGCGATTAGGTCTGATAGCTTGGTGGTTGAATGAATTTCTAGATCTGTGAAATTGATGGCAGAAAATATTTCGCGTTAGCCTTCAATTCTCCACCATAACTGAGCCAAACTGTTTGCTGCGGAAGCGGCTACTCGAAGACTCGCCAGTGTTCTGAGATAGCGTTCGGTCCTTCATTGGTTAGCACTTGAAGGGCTAGACGAAAAAATAATTAAAACTTCGTTACTATCAAAGTAACTATAACTTCGAATAAACAGACTAAGGCCTAAGTCCCGAAACAAGTGACCATTAAAGAAGAACCGTAAATAGACGATGCTGAAAAGAACAATACAAGGGATCTACTTCGACGCAGTTATTGCCTGTAGCGTTTAATGGGTCACAAATACAGGCTAACATATTATTAGTGAAAACATTAGGTTAGTAAGCGTGAAGACACGCAAGTAACAAAATGACCATTTTCACGCATCTACATTGCCTATGCTTTTTGCGAATAATGCTCTATAATTAGCGCCGCAAAGATTGCATTCTTCTGTTAACTTACCTTCGGTATTCTTTAGAAAACCGGCTTACAGAAAATAATAATTATGACAAATACACTTCTTTCTTATTTTTGGCGATGATAAAGTAATTTTTTTTCCAACTGTGCGCCCGAGCTTGGATAAGCCATGTAGTCGCAGCATGAGCAGGAACTTTATTTTAAAGCTGTTTCACTCAACGTAAAAGTGTTTCAGTGCAGAGCAGTGATTCGACAAAGGGGCTGTGGCGGTGTTCTCCGTTTTTTCCTACCTACTCACTACCCTACCTACTCATTACCTACTACCCTACCTACACTTAATAAAGTAAACAGTGGTTTATTCAATGTAATTGAATTTTTCCGCCTTTTCAGGGCCCGCGCGGCTTTGCCAGGGACATCTCACATCCTTTTTTTTGTCTTTTGTTTCTTGTTTAGCTACACTAGCACGAGCGTAAATTTTGGTTCTTTTTGTGCTTGCTTTTATCTCGCACGTCCTGCAGCCTTTCTGCACCGTTTTGAACACATCGTTTCTTTTTGCTTTCGCGGTCACATTTTTTCGCCTACTATTAAACGGAAGCTAACGAACATTCCCAACTAAATGAACGCATGGATTGCTGTTTAAGTGGCTATGTGCTGCCTCCAACGCATCTGCAACTTTTTCTTGTGTGAAATAAGGGGGATGTGACCAGTGCCAGCTGCTCCACAAATTTGGAACGGTTCGACCGATATAAACTTTTTCAAGTATCCTCAACTTGTGGTGAGAAGGCTGAATCGCGAGACAAGCTGGTATCTTCCGGAAGCCTCTGTTTGTGTCCGTAGCGCCGCGTGGCTGTTTGACTGCGCGAAGCCGCTGCAACACCGTGAGCACGCACAATCTACGACGGCGCGACGGCCGCCTCAAGTGCCCCGGACTTCAAATCAGGTCAAAACTCTCAGGGATCTGAACTTTGGGTACAAATAACGCACTTTAGGTCATAATAGGAAGATTTTTTGGATAGGTGCATGGTTGAACGTAGGAAAACAGAACAAAAATTGCACGAGCACGTTAAAATTGACACCTAACAGCGTTTTGTTACTACCTCCTAAGTCTACACCGTTCCTTTAGAGCTGTTTTGTCATGTGCTTTTTGTTTTTGAAGCTTAGTTGAAACCTGCAGATCTTCTGAGTGAGTTTATTGTCTTATGTAGCCAATTTTTTATAGGAACGGTTTAAAGACCGCTTTTGAATAAAATATATACGTTTAGTAAAACTACAAAACAAGTTCTCTTCCGTTAATTTTTTGCCCTACAAATATAGCGTAACGTGGCTTATGCGTAGTCGGTTACGCGAACATTCCTGCTCGAATGAAGTAACGCACTGCCACTGACTTTTAATTACCATAACTAAAGAACATGTTCCCAAAAGTGTGCCCTAATTGCGGCAATAAAGCACCGCGAGCTCACCTTTTTGTAGAGAAATATGTCTGGAATGGTGTTTTCCTCTTAGACAACAACAAAACCTCTCGGAGAAGAGTTTTCGTTACAGTCGTTCGAGGGCATATTTGAAAGTTTATATAGTACTGCCACATTTGCACGCTCGCATACAACTAGCATTCTGAGTAATATATGTCTGGAGCAATGTTTTTCGTCCATTACACGCAGAGGCCTCCGAAGGAAAAATTGTGCACTTCAACAGTCTTGCACAACCCAACGGGTCTGTGGCACTTTCGTGGAAGTGGCGTGGCGGCATGGCACCCAGCAAACTCTCGGGCTTCTACTTGAGGGCAAATTCACTAGACAACAGCTCCCTAATCACTCTACCACCCACGTCGACAAGCTTCAATGCTGACCAGCTGCGTGCTTACACCGAGTACGATATTGCATTGTGGCCGTTTTATAAGTCCGAAGATGACATTGATGAGAAGCTTTGGAAGCCAGCCACGCTGACAGTGCACTCGCCTGCTTCAGGTGAGGTTTATCTCATTATTACATCGGGAACAGCACTGATTGTATTGGCTGCAAAATCAAGAGATACATGGCCTCAGCGCATTCACTCTTTCCGGATGAAAGATTAAAGAATATTTTAGGAACTAAAGCACAAAATATTTTCTGGAAACCGGCATAGCTCCAGTTAAGAAGAGCAAACTAGTCAGCCGGAAATAAGGTTTGCATCCTTCACTGATACAAGAATGCTCTTCAACGGCTCACAGCCGATCAAAATATTTTTTTCTTTTGATTTAAATTATTGACAATACAGCTATCACTGTCCGTTTGTGTTTTAGAAAAACGTAGTTTTATCTAACATTCGACAAATAAAAAGCAGATAATGCAACAGGTACGTTATGAGACCTCCCGAAATCAACCTACAGTTACCACTGTGAATGCAGATCATGCAGTTATGCAACTATTGAATCTCTGCCAATTTGAAAATTATATACAAAGATAAAACTTACTACTGCACGGACTCGGAAACAAAAATAACATAATACTTCAGAAAACTGCGAGTAGCCATATCAAAAACTCTCAACGCTTCGTACCTTTCCCGAACTAGTGGTTTACACTATTTCGAGGTTTCTATGAAAAATCCGCCTGGATTGAAAACAGAATTCGTATGTCATGAATTGAGAAAAACTTAGGAATGTCTATCACCGATGCTGGTGAAGTTGGTAAGCACCGTACAGACTGCTGGTTTCAATGACAACTAATTCGGGTAATGAGGTCGAGAATTACCGCGAACCACGCCATTTTATTCGAGTATTTACGTCTTGTTACTAGCTCTGGCGCACCATATATGCTGGGCTTCAGGCGCACCGCACGTGTTTTTTCTGTTTCTAAGGCGACGCTTTTTTTGTGTCACTCTCGTCATCTGTAAGCCGCCCAAAAGGGACTCCTCGAAAGCCAACCTTCGCTGACGATGTGGATGATGTTAGTAAAGCGGCTAAAAACAAACAGCACTTTCCGTGGTCCTAACCACACGTGGGTCCCTCATGTCGTGAAGCTGAGGTCTATCCAACGGCGCCATTCCGGCAATGTCGAAGCAGGTCAAATTATGAGAGGGGTGCAGGGGCGTGCACAATTAGACAGAAAATGCACCCCTCCGCGTTGCTGCGTTGATGATTGAACGCTAGAAAAGGCCATCGAATGCCCGTACCAGCAAGGAGCTAGAGAGCGCAATAACAGAGCATTAAAACGTTCTTATAGGAAACCGGTTCTCGCTCTGGGCTGGTTCGTTTGTTGTATAATTTAATTTTGGAAAACTTTGCGTTCACCCATCGTTCTTGTGTCTACAGAGGGGTTGTTGTATTGTGCACCAGTAATGTTGTTTTAAAGAAAAAGGGGGTTGCTTTGCGGTTACTATCCTCAAATTTCCTGCTTTGTAGGACAAAGTAATCAATGTAGATATCAATGCTCGCAGAGGAAGTGCCCCGCACTCGCTTCAACGACGTCGATGTAAACACTGTAAATCTTAATGCGTACAGAGAAAATGTAAACCTTTTATTCAACGACGTTCTATTGACGTAAAATCCCCGGCATTCTGTTCGCGTCTCTTTCTGAATGATGCTTTGACGTTTCATTTGTTATTAAGGTCAGTGTGGTGCAGAAGTTCTCTCCGATAAAGTGTTATCCTCTCACGCACGCTTCATCCTCTTCAGCTACGTGGAACCCACTGAATGTGTTGAGTACGCACCCTTGATGCTCTACACACCTTCCGAAAACCGCCAAAAAAGGGGAAATCAACCAAGTTCAAAGGAGAAGATTACCTTGTTTCACTTTCTGCAGAAAGACCTAAGATAACGAGTTGCGAAACCACCCCTGTGGTACAAGAAGCCACCTGCCCTACGGCCGTGTATCAGCCCGGCAAATCGCCCCCAATGAGGATATTGTTTTTAGAAGAAGAGAATGATTTGTCGGGTAGTTCGTATTTTCAAGGGCGCGTATGAGAAAAAACCCATTGGCGTGTGTTCGTTTGTCTAGAAGATGTAACTATAAATGGATGAATCCCAGAAGAGTACACAAACACACCGGATTGAGCCTGTTCGTGTTGGCCTGTCAAAAAGTTGCAATATGTTGCGTGAAGGAGTGGTTCTCGCAAGGCCCAAACAATAACTTCTTTTGGTCTTATAGAAGAATTAATAGGCTTTTCTTGGAGATTACCCCTGAGAACACAAACACAGAAGTGCTCCGCTTTCAAAGGAGTGACCGAAACAGGGGCTGTTCTCTGGGCCGGAAACAGTCGCTCAGTACCCGACTGAAGCTGGAGTGATTGAGAAGATTCTTTAAGCGTGCTCAGTACGACGGACAAGTTAACACGTTGAAGGCAAACCCGGTCGATGCCGTTACAGTTCCAAATATATGCGGGACGCCATCCGCGCCGTAGCTCCCAAAGACGTGGTGAAATTCTTCCACACGACGGCGCAACCTCAAGTCAATACATTATCCGATTTTGTCCGAGGATCAAGGCAGCATGAGTCGTCGGAGGCAGCATCCACTGTGTTTCTGGAAAAACGCTGAGAGACTCAAATTAGGGCATAAACAAGTGTCTTTCGCCATGGTGATTCGGCCCCCGGGAATGTACCAGCATCCTTCGTCTGCAGGTTGATAACCTACACTGAAAACACCATCGTTTGGAAGACTGGCGTTGTTCGAACTCCGCATCGCTCTTCCCTCTTGTACCACTGCGGAAAAGCCCGAAAACATTTAGAGCTATCTATAGGAAGCGAGTCCGACAGCAAGCTTCCTGTTGGTGCCGCACCCCTCTGTCTTCTGTACGACACTCTGACGACATGGGAGATTACCTCCGCCGCAACAGCCGACGTTCGTCGAGTTCTAGCTGATAGCTGTGGCCGTTTCCGTGTGGATTGCCGATCTTTAGCGGCAACGCTAAATTCTCGAGGGGATGACCTCCAGTCTACTCAAAGAAACCGAAAGCCGCATTGTCTGCGGGTGAAGTTCCACCACGGAAAAAAAGCAAAGCTTCCAAAGTCAACGATGCGCCTAGAACCAGATCCGTGCTGCGTTATTAATTCGACGCGCCTGTCTAACCCTGACGTGAGGATCAAAACGTACGGCGAGTGAGTGCCGCGACATATACAAGGCGTGTTCAAGCCGTTTATAGACGCCATCACCGACCGCCAGCGCATTCCACCCGAGAAATGATGCTTGAACGAACCCGAAAGTTGAAAAACGACTACTGCGACGTGAAGAGATCAATTGACACACTTGAGGTAGTTGTAATGACAAATAAGGGAGCCAAGAAATCAGTCATACGAATTGAGTCACAAGACCTCAGTCATTATACACGTATATGAAGATAATACTTACGAGTTGGCACGCAGCAGCAAAACTACGTTGTCACGAAAAGAGAAGCCTCTACGCCACATGCCAGCATTTTGGAGAGAGAGTATAAACTTTTATTTGGGGAGCAAGCTTTTATGTTGTGGTGCCGCTCGGTAACGAGCCTCAGGTCGAGGCCGCCCTAATCTTTCCTGGCTGTCACGCTCCTCCCACCAGCCAGCGCTAGGATGCAAGGTTGGAGCTGATCAGTTGGTTCACCCACTGCTGTAAGTTGGAAGGGGATTTAGTGTCATTTTAGGGCACACAAGAGTATCCGAGGTACTTGCACACCAGGCCCGCGTCATAGATCGCTTGACGCAGCAATGAGCCTTGCAGATATGGAAGCGAAAATAAAAACACTAACATTGCTCCCCTAACAAACGCAAAGAGCATTTCGATAAACAACGCCACAATTTATGATCTGGAGATCATGTAAACGCCTTTCTCCCGCCGATTGCGCAATTACGCTTAGAGAAAGCTGTAATCAGCGTAGATCCCTCAAGGATTGTTGATAACTACGTTACCTCGCCTAAACGTTCAAGCCCTCAAGATAGCCGTCTACCGTCAGGAAGGAGTTCCTGACGCCAACGCTATTCTGAAAAAACACCAAAGCTTGCTTCTGGAGAATAGTGTGTCTATATTTGAAGCACTGCCCGCTTGAAAAAAAAATTCGTGTTCGTAAATTTCCAAAGGAATACGAGCATAAAAACGAGGGAATTCGACTGTATTCTTGAAGCCATTGAGAACCAAGTAAAATATTTCCGTCACCACTGTAAACGCAAATTCGATATTGCAAAGAAGCATGCTAATTTATACCACTTGAACTCGAAGCAATCAAAACGCAACACCGAAAAATTAAGACCTTTGCTAAAGCGCTACACCGAGAGTTCCTGTCGACATGGAAGGTATGTCGGGTGTAAGTTGCGAAGGTCGTAATTATTACCAAATACAGCGCACGAGCAAACGCGGCAGTCACTTTAAACACCGTGTCTACGCACGGGTGTCAGGTGATCTTGATACAGGCTGAAGACTTTATTGATGTCACTATACACCGTTAAGAGCCCAGGGATGTTCTAGTGGCACTTGCGGAAAAAAGGGCGGCACAGTGGGGTTTACGCTGACAGCGAAAGACTGAAAAACAACTGAAATATTAAGTATGAGTCGCCGGCAACGCTATCGATTATCTCTACCATGCCAAGTACTTCTCCTTAAACCGGACAATCGGCTCCTGGCTAATCGAAGTAGATAAGAAGGAGCGCGGCATATAGTTCATTTACCGTCGAGCTTATGGTGACAAGGTATGAAGTGTTAGTGCGACGCCTTCTAAAGAGCGCTGAAACCAGCAACGTTCCACAAACTTATCAATGCTGTCATAGCCAGCGTGAAGTGGCACAAATGCCTAATGTATCTCGACTGCGTTGTTTTATATTCTCGGATGCTCGACGATAACTTGCAAAGTCATATTCGGTGCATGACGCTATTCGTACGTTGAAGTTAACGTTTACTCCTTAGGAATGCGCTTCTCGTAAGGGCAACTTGATTTTTCAGGCCAGGTCTTCAGCGCCGAGTGAGTGTTTCTTCCCTCAACAAAAACTTCGGAACTACTTACTTTTCAAGATCGAAACGGCACCAAATGCGTGCATTGACAATTCGACTGTGCGCGTACTGCCCGCTCTTCCTACTAAACTTTATACAAAAAACCGAACAAATCATCATCTGAACAAAAACAGCGTTTCGTGTCGCTCGGAAGACCCACAGCAGGCCGCATTCTGCGTGCTTCAAAATCACATGCAGCGTGCGCCTGTGTCCGCATATTTCGATGAGTATGTCGATTAAAAATGCACATAGACGCAAGTTAAGGTAGGCATGGATGACAGACTCGTTAAAACCAGAGGAAGGGCTGCGAAAAAGTAATCGCCTTCTCCAGCCGCGGTGAGCCTAGGCTTAAAAAAAGAGTGCCAGGCCATATTGACCACCATTTCCTACTTTGATTGAATGAGATAAAAAAACCACCTGCCGCTGTGCGGCTCGCAAACTATGGGGCCCCTCTGGTCATCTTGAGCTGATAGAGCCCTGTGCCTGCAGCATTTTCCCGGTTACCATCTTCCACAAATCCGGTAGAAATCTAGACAACGAAGACGGCCTATTACACAGCTCCCTTGCACCAATACCCAAAAGACGCCTATGAAGAGTACGTATTTCGGCACCGCCACGGAGAGACACCTAACCGCCCAGCAGGGTGCTGGTATTTGCAGAAGGATGCCGCGATCCACCACCATAAAAGACTCAACACTCCAGGCCTAGACCTTTCTAGCCAAACATTCTTGCCTTCTGCCGCAAAAAGTACGTCCTTATCAAAAACGATAGGAACCACATAAAAACGAAGAATTATCTTCTCGTAATCACCGTAGTGCTTCTTAACATACCTTTTGGTAGTAAGCGAACAACACCCACTCCGCAAATACCTCGGAACAGCTTGTATACTTAATAAATCAAAGCGCCACACTATTGCCTCAACCTACAATCCCACGTCACCCACTACATCTGAACAGAGCCACTGCCAGTGACAAAAACCATTGATTGCGAGCCCCGGCAAAATTCTACATCACATCACCCAGTGTTGAGGCCTTCCCAACAGGTAGACATGGACCTTCTAGTGCAATTTTTTGCGCATAGAACTTAGTGTTTAGGTTTTTGTAGTCAAAGACTTCATGAGTTCACGACACCCAACGACTGCACCGGTTCCTAGGAAGATTGTACAAGGACTTGACAAATTTTTCCAACAAGTTCTGTGACATACGACCGCTGAATTTCTAATCAGGCAGTGCGAAACGGTCTTTGTTGCAGAGCGCATGCCAGAAGTCTAACCTACAGAAAGAGGAATTATTCAAGAACCGCGGAAAAAACCCCAAACGAGCGATACAATCGAACACTTGTACAAGACAAGCGCTGATATGGTGTCTACGCACATTGACATTGAAAGTTGACGTGGGACAACATTCTCCTTTTCGACATCTTTGCGTATACTACAGTTACCTACAAAACTATGGACATAACTCTAGCTTCCCTGGGGTAGACAGGCGACTACAACGAGCTTAGATTTGACGCCCACTGGTACGTACAACTGTATAAAGACAGGAATTTTCGTCGAGTTCATCCAACAACAGTGCAGGTCGTAGATGCCGGACGCTACAACCTTCGAGTAAGGGACAACGAGTATCCGGGGATCTTGTGTGATCTTAGACCACAGTTAGACGAGTCGGCCTCAATGAAGATCTGCGACGGAATTTCAGACAACATTGAATGCGACGAAGCTTGGCCAACTTAGCGGCGAAGTTCTTCTCTGTGGTAATAACTAGCCATTACAATGACGCACGCGGCCTGATGTTGTCCCCGTGCGTCCCCCAAATCATAAAACGAGGTCGATACGGTTTGTAGGGTGTGGGCACTTCTTTTCATTTAGCAACTCGTCGATACGCTTTTAGAAGGATAATGCCACGAGTCATACCTTCAATTTTTTTTACCTATGTTTTGTTGCTAGCGCGTTCATCCGCTCGGCATCAGGTCCCTTGTTTCAAAAAAATCACTCGCTTCCTGCCTGTTTGAACCCACACCGGAAATGTTGTCTAGATGTAAAAGTTTTGCTGCTTTAGAGCCACTATCTTTGAACGCACTTGGTTATTCCCACACGCTCTCTGTTTATGTCGGTGTTTTCTGCAAAAATAGCACTCCCGAAAAAAGCGTGCCAATGAACCAAACAGCAAAGTTTGAAGCGGCAAAATCTTCGCATACCTATTGACATAGATACCGTCACATTAGCTAAGACAAAGTATTGAACAGAATTTGCTCCAATGCTCCATTTTAAAGACATTAGAATTTTTTGCCCAACCATAGCCGTACGGTAGCCTCGCACTTGTGCATTGAATTTAACATGAATACATTTTCGTATTTTAAAATAAAGTTGCACCAACCGCCGTTTGGTAGGTCACAGTTGCTAAAAGATGCAGAATTTGCTGCTGCCAAAGGACGTTTATTTTTGCCCCACCATGGCCCGGGCCCCATTCGATCAAAGCGAAAAGCGATAAACGGCCCGTTTTAAAGATTTCGCCGCGGTAGGATCGGGAAGGGTTTTGGTCTAAAATTGATCCGGAGCCCTCTATACGAAAGCGAAACCCCATTGCCTGTTTAGTGTCGGGTGCTAAACCTCATACCTCATAGGGGCAACAATGCCTGGTTCTTTCCATTTTCAAATGAGCGAAATTAGGTAGCAAAATTATGATCACTTGTTAATATTATCAAGTTGCAAAATTATAATCACTCTTGTTAATATTATCAAATGGGTTAAGCGGCTGGTGTGCATTCGGTTTGGTTGTGTCCTGGAATTATTGTAGGACGACTCTTCGCACCACTTTAGCGTGATGTACCAATATCCACGCAGCCCTAACGCACCATCTGCCGTTACGCCATTGGCCTGAATCGGAATGGCAGCGACCGGATGAGCCGACCTTAACCATTTACAGCCCCGTGGCGTGGAACTCCAAGCCAGTCGGCTACCGCGTGCGGGTGGAACCTACTGACGGCGGCGACCAGAAGGAACGCATCATAAAACTTCAAGGCCAAAGCAATTACGAGATAAATGTCACTCTTTCGGTAAAACCCGGACGAAAGTACACCGTTTTTGCCCAGCGCCTGCGGTATGGGAGACATGGGAGAAACTCTAGTAGGACCGGAAACTACGGCTACTTTCGGAAATTTCTGTAGGTAAGATACAAATATCAAAATTTGCGGTTGCCTATTCAAGCGGACAAGCAGTGGAATTGTGTATTGATTAAGGACCACTGAACGTTGAAAGAAAACTGTTAAGACAACGATAGTATCTTGGGAGACGGAGGTAATATTTCTTGGCTTTTTTTAGAGAGGCGTAACTAGGGCTTGCAGCATGTGTATTCTTTACAAATGATGCTATACTAGAAGACCGCGAGGAATGGTTTCTTAGGTAACCTGGAATTGTTTTGAATTTTTCACTAGGTAAGTGCTATATTTAGCTACATTTCAAGCTCTAAGCTATATGTAGATCAAGCAATATTTAGGCAACATTTCGGTCTTGTGTACCACGTTAGTCTTTCTTTCTGTGCTGTTTATGGCTACGGCTAAATAAGAAGGCCTTAGTGATGTTTTGTAACACCTCACGGGCGTTACCCTGCTAGCAGGTTCTGTATGCGGAACACCTTAGTTATGCCTCATTTTGCGAAGGCCCTCTGAGCATGTGGTTAAGATGGAGGCTTTCAAGGCACTGATGCTTTACGTGTTACCACGTGCTTGCAAAGTTTAAAAGACTCGTCATTTTTCCCGTGTGCGCTACACATTTTTCTTCTAAAGTGTCTAAAATGGACGTGGGTAGCGTAGTGTGACATTTACGTCATAAACAAATTTACTAAGGACTCTTGGATTCTTAGTAAGCCCCCTTGTGGTCCGGTCTCCAATTACACTTTATAGTTAGGTATCGCCACGGGTAGAGAATATAATGTCTATTTATGTAAAAAATCGCGTGGTAATAGGCTTGCTTTGAGCTACATGGTTTTAAGAATCTTCGGCAGTGGCCGGATATTGGCGATTCGTAACAGCACCAAACTTTTTATAGATGGTGTTCGTATCCTCAAACGTAGCAGAAAGCTTCATCAGGGGGCTCAGGAGGGGTTCATGCCGCTAAATAAAGACATTTCTTTGGTCTGGTCTCACCCACCCACGTCTAAGGCCTAATAGAATGCCAGCCTTTATGATTTGACAGGGCGAAAGCCAATACATGGCCACAGAGAACTTTGGATTATATGCATAGGAAGCAACGAGCTCAAAACTATCTTGCTCGAGAGGGGAAGTTTTTGAAAAATACTTTTCTGTTGTCGAAGCTTTAGTACGTGCAAACATCCGTAAGCGATATTGTATATAGCAAATCATTGTGAAAACGTTCATTGAAAGAATGATTTTAACTCATAATTTCCTCTTGAGGCCATAAAACGTTTAGCTTCACTTGATATATCTGTTTCCTCAATTTTCATTTATAAACGAATACGTTGGTCAGAACGCCATGAAATACATTTTCAGACAGCGTACCATTCCAACAACAATACGCAGTGTTCACTTTACTCTTGCAAAATTTTT
Source organism: Haemaphysalis longicornis (assembly GCA_013339765.2). Taxonomy (NCBI): domain Eukaryota; kingdom Metazoa; phylum Arthropoda; class Arachnida; order Ixodida; family Ixodidae; genus Haemaphysalis; species Haemaphysalis longicornis. The sequence continues at coordinate 159,413,649 of CM023454.1, forward strand.
GCATTCTGCAGCGTGTTTTATATTATGTATGCCACCTTTTCTGCAGAAGGAAAACCATTATACTTATGCCCCTTTGTAGCCAAAGCTTGGTTGTACATTTCTTTGTTTGCCAAAAAATTTTTTTGTCGATTTTGCTTTATTTTGTAATATCATCTGAGCTATGTCGTCTTACACTGGCCACATTCACTGCACCGCAAAGACAAGGTGGTAAAAAGTAGCGTGCGCAGAGTTCTGCTCTGTAGTGTTATATCACCGTAGGTGTGCCTTCAAGCAAGTTTTCAATAAAAAACAATGCCGAGGTATCCATATAGTTACTGCAATGCAAGGTATTCCCGACCCATGCATTCACGTCTTGTGTTTTCTGCAACTGTAGGCTTGAGCAATATAGCTCACAATTCATGACAAAAGAGTAGATTTTCACCAAAATGAAAGTTTCTGAATATTCTGTAGACAAGGTTATTAAAACAGGTAATACAAACACGAAATTTGAACGATACTTACGCTAAAAGACGACCTGTTGAAACTGGAAGTTCGGCGTTTTGAAGAAAAGAAAAATATCGAAAAAGCTGCGCCCAAAGATAAAAGCAATTCACTGCTTCAAAAAATTTAAACTAGCAATTGTTCATTTTTTCCTCAGGATGCCCCGTCAACATGAATAGGGCGATTACGATAGCATATCCGCATTCAACTTTCCTGTATTTGTGAAGCAGACTCGTATAGTGTATTCATTGAAGTTAAAAATTTCAGGTGGCTGGGTACGCAATCGTATTCCTTGTTACAAATTAGGGGACAAGTTGTCTAGCTTTAGATATCTTTCGGCGTTTAAGAGTTATACTTTAAATTTTTTCGAGTAATTACAGTAGTCAAAAAAACATTTCCTGGGGTTTCAATGTTAAGCCACTTTTCTAAACACATTTTTATGACTCCTTAGTAATTTTGTAATTGCGTATGTGAGCAAATGGGTGTGAATATATATTATTTGCTGCTTGCATTATGCGCAATATTGCAGACATTTACCGAAATTTTAATCACCTATGTAGTTTTGGTGGTCAGCCGAATAATCATCATATTGTGTGGCATTTGACTCATTTTTAACCCAAAATGACGGGAGTCTGCGCCAGGTACATGTAGAGTTGATCACTCTCATACTCATTTAGGTAAAATTTATGCCAAACCCTTGTCCAATTAGTATGCGAAAATAGGCTGGGGACATCTCGAGGCCGTCACCTGTATAAAAACAACAAAAAATTAGTGTTGCCTGGTGTCAAGGAAAACTCTTGAAGAGCAAATGTTACTCCTTCGACAACGCCGGCCGAACGTATTCGGTGGGGCAGCACTCCCACTACCAAGACCAAATATAGCATCTTCGCATCGCATTGAAAGAAAACAGCTCGGCTTCCTTCGTAGCGCACACATCTTGACAGCAGCTTTTTGTTATGAGAGTGTCGACATTCGCATCCCGTGCACTGCAAATTATTTTTGCAGAACGACAACAGACATTTTTGTGGCTTTATTTCATCGCCGTTAGCAACGCTTGTACCGCTTGAAGTTTACTCTGTTCGGAAATGTAACGTTTAGTGCTTCACCAAGCTTGATAAAAAAGCTGATGAACACCACTGTTAAACTAATCATATGTAAAAAGAAAATTCATCACGCGAACACCCGTATCTTTACGAAAACCAAACAGGGAATGCAGGAGAGGCCAAACTGCTCACCTCATGACCGAATAACTGAGTAGACGGGTATTTATCAACCGTTTATCGACCACAGAGAAGCACTAGTAGACTGAGTCTTTGTGAGGCAGTCTACCATTGTTGCATTTTTATTACGCCAAGCTTTTCTCCGGCTTACAGTTATGTCACCTTGAATATTTTGGTAACGTACATTTATGCATGTCATGTTGCCGAAATAAAACAATGATAAGACGTGATCTTTATGGCTAACGAGTGTTAAGGAAATTGCAGCGGAAAGTTAATTTAGCACATGCCGAAAAATGATATTTCTAATTTCGAACTCTCCAGTGTGCTGACAAAATGCGACAAAACATGTACATTTTAAAAATACTCTTGTATTGGGTCTATGTCTTTGGTTGCGATTTTTTTCTCGACAGCACCGATCAAATTACTTGCAAAAGTTGAGATTGCTGACCCGACCAGTGCTGTGCTTTTTTGGGAATCTCCCAGCCCCGCTGAAAGATTTGAGGTATGTATTTGAATGTGCTATCAGCGCCGTCTTTGTGTGGGCAATTAGAGCAAGCATTACATGAGCCCTTGTAAAACATAAGATATCTGTTTCAGTGTAGTTACCAGCAGAAAGCAAATGTATTTCACTTCTCCTACTGCTCTAAACGACGGGCCGTCACATACGACGCGCAGTGCACATGCACACGTGCAAAATCCGTTTGCTGCGCAACGCGCGAAAGCCTCTACGCGCTCACCAGGACATCATAGAAACGCTGCAACAAGATTGCGCGTATCCACTTTTGCGCCAAACTACTTAAACAAACGTCGTCGTGCAGGCTGAAAGTTCTCTTTCAGATGCTTTTTTTTCTTGTAAACAGGCGTCCTTTTTTGTCTACGGTAGGGGAGATACCACACATAAAATGTTACATAGAAGGGTATCTGCAGTGCGTGCGAAATGCATTTCCTCCTTTGTTTCCTGACTGGGACGCTTCTGTGTCACTTTAGGAATAGTAGCTCCTCAACCATTCGGAAAAAGCTGCTGGCGTGCAATCTTCGTAAAAAGCGGAAGGCTCTGAAAGCAGATGACCATAAAAATGGCGATAGTAACGCGCTTTTCAAAACAACTGGCAAAATATAATCATAAGCTTGGCGTACGATTCCATTTTTCCGTGCGATAGAACAAATATTGTAGCTTCCATTGCAAACGGTATTATTCTCCAGGTAGTCACAGCCACGGCTATTTTGGGAAGGTTTCTCAAGATAAGCGTGTTGCTTGGGCGGCCAAGCTAGTGAACATTTGGTTACAACATTGCGAAAACGTTTGGCTGAAACGCTGCACCTTTATATTTGGAACTGCATAAAAACCACTCCTATATGGATTAGGCAAACATAGCCCAACTTGCTTTGAACAAGGTACAATAATCAATAGCCTATCGATCAACATCATGAGAAAAAAACTTTGGCAACATATTTATTGTTGTTTACTCTACAAGTATGGAATGGCAAAATATAGTATACAAAATTACATAGTCGCAATTATCTGCACCAAATATGGGGAAGTAAGGAGATTTAATGAATTAAATTTGCCGAAATGGAACCAGTCAGCGCAAACGCTTCTTTGAACTGTTAAACGCAGCGATGGCCCCAGGGTAATAGGATCAGTTACCACTATAACAAACCCAACTTTTTTCAAGTGTTCTATCTCATGACAGAGTAAGAGATCCCATGTGCGGGAAAAATTGAGGTGCCATCTCGTCTAACTGAAATGAATTGGCATGAAGGTGGTTAGAATAACACCCTTAGCTTTCATTTTCGAACAGTTTTTCAATGCCCGAACGTTACACTGCTTGCCAACGACTTTTAAACTAATTCTTATGGTTAGATAGCACGCCTCCATGAAAGTTCTATAACCACGCCCGAAAACATTTGGGAGCATACTTTCATGTGCCGATTTGATGGTTGTGCACCATTGATCTCCTGTTATTCGATCTGCTACACCAGCGCCGTCTGTCGAGCCGCCGGAGTCCACGCGAATGGCGGATGGCTGTGCACGGGCTGGTGCGATATGCTTGGAGATGCATTATTTCCATAGTTTATGTAGTATTTAAGGCAATATCCCAATATAAAATCGTACTCTATAATGTTTAGCGGCCCTTTGGAGGTTCTGTTGCCCATGCTGCTCTTTTTGGGTTTTTATCTCCAACTTTTTCTAAGGCAGCAGGGCATGTTTTCATGGCCTACGTTTTTGCTATCTTTTCCACCTACTTTGAAATCCAGGACGACACACAAAACAATAGTGATCAATGTGAAGCTAAGCGCTTCGCGGCTAACGTCAGCGTCCGTTATATACGGGGAGATCTGCTCCTGCTTTTCTATTGCTGTGAGACCACTGTCAGTTATGCGCCTATTTAATATGATCATATTGGCATCATGCCGTCTAACTTTCAACGGTTAAAACGTTTCAGGTCACTGTGAGCCTTCAAAACAGCAGCCAAGGTGAAAATACAGATGAAATGAACATCAGGCCTTACTTTCAATGGGTAAGTATATTTCTAGCTTATTCTGAACCTATAGAACCGATACGTAAGGTATTTTTTTAGCGACCACCACAGTAAAAAAATGACGCATCCAGCCATACATAAACGAGAATTACTGCAGTTTATTTTTTACACTATATTTCTATGTTGCACAAAGGCCCCCTTACGGTATATTGTGCCAAGCTACTTTGATCAACTGAAGGGCGATTGGAAAAGATAAAACCGCTGCGGTTGCTCAGTGAATATGGAGCTGTGCTGCTGGGTCCAAAAACTCGGGATTGTTCCCTGCTTCGGTGGCTGCTATTCTCGTGGGGGAATTAGTGAAACTGCCCGGGAGTCCAGATTTCGGGGCACGCTGTTGATAGACTGGTGGTTAAAGATTCGGGGTATAGCCATGTGATGCCAGGCTGTTGCGCGAAACGTCACCGCGCAATGCTTGCCGCTCTGTAAATAATTTAGAGACAAAGTGGCAAATGTCTAACGTTCCGCCCTCCTTTCCTCCTCTCGCGCTGCTCCTCTCCGTCACTTCCGTCATTTATTCCTTCGCTCTTGCGTTTGAAACCTCCGTCTCTGTAGGTACGGAACGAGAAAGTGACAGCCATGTCGCTATTAGTTTTGGGAAGCGAAGACTGCCTTCTGTATGGCCGCCTAATTTTGGGCAACTCAGTGATTGCACCCCCTGGCGAATCACCCCCGACCTGCGTAATCCCATTTTGCGAGTTGCGGTCTTCAGTGCAGACCCACGTTTTTCTTTACAGGTGATTGGGGGCCAAGAAAACCAAATAAATATGCATACAAATGATTTACAGCTAAGCGGTTAAGCAATTTGTTGATTCCAGTGTTTCACAAAAGTCACTATAGCAGTATACAGAAAACAAATCACCAACACACGCAGGTTTAGTACTTCTGTCTGGTGTATCAATGGAGTCAGAGTCAGCCCTAGTCGCATGCGCAGCGTGTGCGGCAATGCCTCCGTGCTTGCGAGTTTTAAAAATTGGGCTATTTTCAGAGCAAAGGTAACAGGAAAATGAAGGAAACTCACACTAACGAGTAAGACTTCAAGGTAGCTCAGCTGTACGCAACCTTGACGACCATCACGATGGTTCAGGTCCGCTATTCCAGATATGCTCGTTCTTCGCTATGCAATGAGCTTTAACCAATGTTTGTTGCTATAGCGGCAAAACAGAAGTAAATGCCGTGTTCTTTGTCGAGCAGCCAGCGCGATTTCTCTTCCCACAGCCACAGCCGAGTGAGTAAGCGGTCTTACTCACGGGAACTTACGGTGAGGTAAAAATAATGTCTCTAGGGTTAAGAACTGGCTAGTTGGCTTATTGTTGTGCAATAAAGGAAACGCGGCAAAACCTGGTAATAGACAAGGCAACAAAAATCACAAACGTTGTGCTGACGTACAATTTTTTGGTTTTAGACATTTTGGCAGAAGTATACCTTCCAGGTCATAAACTAGAAGAAACACAGAAGGGTGGTGTAGATGTACCTCATACCAAATATCGTAGCAAGGGCCATTGTTACTGCGTGCATCAATAACTGATCTACCATTAAGGTACTCGCTCTGGCAAGTGGGTGTATTATGGAGATACATTGACTTTTATTATTACTGTACCTCGCGCGGACCCTAGTATCGTAGCTAAACTGTTTCTACATCCGTAAAAAGAAACACCCACGAAAGCCTGGAAATGTGTAAATGCAAAAAAGTGACAAACTAACCGTAATTTAGAACATGGATCGGACAGAGAAGTTGTTGAAAAAGATAAGAATAGGCACTCAGTGAAAGTTGCGTTTTGCGAGCCTAATAAATTGTCCACCATGTCTTCCACAGTTAGCCAACCGGGGGGATCACCGTAACCTCGCTCGACATGCGTGCAAACCAGAATGTAAATGCACTACATACGGCGTGTCGTGCTTTCCTGTGAAAAAAAATATATTGGGGCAACAGAAACGTATCAAATGAAAAATAAAAAGCACCGTTCTTATGTACAAAATTTAATTAGTGGCCGCCTGAAGCTCCCTGTTGGGAATTGTCGCTGCGCGGCTATCTTTACTTACATATCTGTTATTGCAAAAACAAGAAAAAGATCCAGAGTTTACATTAATAGTCCGGAGAGAGCAATCTTTAAGAAAATTGTTAGAATGTCTTGTCAGACCCTCATCTAAGAAGACATTCAATATTTTATTTTCTGCTAGTGCGCACTTGTTTGTGGCGCAAAGATAAGGTGCAGTGGGCAGACATTTATTGACATATGATACAAAAATATTACCCTTGTAATTCCTATAATTCGGCTGCGAAAGAAGTGGTGGGACAAAAGTGAAAATTAGAACAGTTTTCTGATGACCGCTGTATTTTTAATACTCAGTCGTCTTAGGTCTCATTCAATCTTGCGCTCTTAGTCTGCTGCATATTCGGGTCCAAGAAATTGAAGAACTCATTGCATCGCAGCGTGACTAACGGTTACTTGATACGTGCTCCCATGACATGGTGGCATGAAGATTTCGACCTAACTGTCATATCGTAGACATAAAATAGCCCACCACCAGCGATTTATTGCGCGTAAAAGAGGGGTGCGTAACATTCTAAAAATGTCGGCGAGTCCTGGTTAGGTAATCAAATGGGAATTACCAGTTTAAGGATAGAAGAAGCACCTACGCTAATGATTTGTCGTGATGCCTTTAGTTGTATACGACAGCATTACAAAACCATGTTTATCAGATCGTCTTACGGACGGTCGCACAATTGCCGTAGGACAAGACTTTAGGCACCTAGTTCGTGCGACCCAGCACCAGTTTGCAGCTGACTGCAGCGCGCAAAGCGCTACTACATTGAAAAACTCGACCTGAGTATCTTCAGTATCTATACCAACTTTTTCTCCTTGGGGGGTCGTGTACACCCAAACATTAATTGACTAGGACTATTTATCCACCTATTCACAAAAAGAATTTGAAATAGCTTCTCAGCGTGTAGTATCCACATTTCCAATCAATTTTTGTTTTAATCCTTCCTACTTTACTAGTCACTCTTCTCACCATAACTGCAAACCTCGCACTCGAAAGTATGTGCTTAGCGACTCGGCATCTTTCTGCCGCAATTCTTCCCCACTCCCGACTAGAATTGAGCACATTTTAAGACAAAAGCTTTAATTGCCCCCTCTGCAAACAACTGCTGTTTTGTTGCCTGGGCAAGAAAGTTGCCCTGGCTCTATGAAGTAATTAAATAAAAACTTAACACGGATCTGCTGGGACTTTAAGATGAGTGTCATCAGCACCAGCCCAGTGCTCTGCCGGCTGTACTCTCGTAGTTTGTTATTTATTTCCTATACTAGACAGGCAAACACCAGCACAAAACACCAACGTTTGTACAAGAACAGACCAAGAGAAAAGCCACTGCCCCTGTAGGCTGGTGTTGTCTGTAATGATCCGTAAGTGAAGTACCCTTTGAAACCAGTCGGGAACACAGGGCTTAGTCTTCTGTACTTCCGCATACTCGGTATGGTTTACCGAAAGCACTGCTGCGGATTCTGCGTGGCATCAAAAAAGCGAATGACAAGACGCACCATCCTTGCAATTGTTTGCTTAAAAGATTCAATTCTTAGACGGGGTCTTGTTCTCAAAAACCTATTGATCATTTTTTGTCGTCCTTATCTTCTGATCTTAAAAACTTGTTTTGTTTTTTGGTCTAACCTTGCTTGTACGCTCGAAACATAATCAGTGGGTAGTCAGCGCTGCTTTGGTTTTACGTGTTTCCTTCGTGAGTCCTGTTTCGCTCTCGCTGTTGCGTTTTTTTATGAACAGGAACGAACTAACTCGCTCCTTGTCGAATGTGTTATTGAAGCCTCACAATGAAGCAGCTGAAGGCAGCTTCTGGCAAAGAAGCTGTTGCGCCAGCGTTTCCATTTTATAGTGGCAACGCAGTTTTCATCGCGCAGAATTCGGCGAAATTAGCCAAGAGCGTTCTCGGGGACGTCGACACGCCGCCGCAAAACTGGACGTCGACACCTCCGGTGAGGATGAGATGGGTTGAGTATAAACCGTTAAGTCCTTGCCGCCACGGGTGACAACAGTGGGGTTGGTGAGAGTTGGTTCCCTAACATCGACGCCCACAAGGCCCCGGCGAACCGATGAGGGCACTGGAACCGCGCCACACGAAAGGGCTGGGAACACGGCGAGGTCGGCTGGTCTCACCTGGAAATCATCGTTAGTGACGTGCTGGGGACATGAGGCGCGAGAACTTCGTATAGAGATGGTGGTGGCGGGCTGGGAGTTGCAGACGCGGCCACCGTAACCTCGATGTGTCCGTCGCAGTCGTGATGGTGGAAAGCCGGGGACAGGACGGGAATGACAATACCCCGCACCCTCCACCAAACATGTAACTTGGCAGCAGGACAAAGATGAGACGTAGAGTGCGATGAGATGAAATTAACTATTTACATTATTTACAAGAGGCCATGGCAGAGTCCGCCCAGTACATACGACAGAAGAACCAGAACCCCGAAAAGGAGCGGAAGCGCGTCGAAGTGGAACGATCCGCCTTTGAGGCCATCACAGATCACCCCTACGTGGTTACGTTTCATGCGTACTTCGAAACTGCCAAGGACTGGTGCTTCGTGATGGAGAATTTGCCATAAGGCTCGGTACGAGACCTTGTCCTCAAGAAGGTTCCCTTCAAGGAGGACACGGCGCGCCTGCTGTCGGCACAGGTGGCGCTGACCATCCAGCACATGCAAAAAAAGTAATTCTGCACCGTGACATCAAGTCTTCGAACGTCCTGATAAATAGCAGGGGAAACGCAAAACTCATCGACTTCAGACTCAGCCAGATTGGCACTGAGCCTTGGTGTTGGTGCGGCTCGCTGGCCTACATGGCACCGGAGGGCATTAGGCAAGAGCTGTATGATATTTTAGCGGATTGGTGGTCCTTCGGCGTTGTGCTGTTCGTGATGCTGGTTGGCAAAACGTCGCTGGCCATGTACGCCACCTAGAAAGTCTTCGATCTACACCTGGCCAGGCGCAACATTCGATACCGCCTGGCCTTGATCACGCCTTCCGAGGACATTGTCGAGGTCTGCTCAAACGCTGCTGAGGGAGATCGTGAAAGAGAACCCAGAAAGAACTTCATAGCTACCTTAGATTTTACGTTAAGATACTTTTAAGACGTTCAGGCGTTCCGGTTCAGCCTTTCAAACTGTTCTACACTTCACCATGTCGATTACACAGGGGCCCGAAATTACACCCCCGACATCCCTTTTAGAATTCAAGGACTTCACAACGGCCACGTCAAGCTAGCCCGTAACACCACTGTCAGTTGCTATCACCTATTAAAAACACTACTTAACCAAGACCCCGAATCTGTCCAGTACTACGCGATTTCATGCACGAACTCAGAATCCCCCAAGCAACGATCCCTCCCAACGGCGACATCCGAATACACTAAACTTAGTCTAAGCAACCCTACACTCTCTCTGCAAACAATCGCAGCCTCATCTTTCTAAAGTCATATCTCAGCGACTTCTGCAAATACCTCATTCATATTCGTCTTTGAGCCTGTTTTGAAAACAGCAATTTGAGAATGTTGTGAACTTCACACTTCCTGGAGTGCGAAAGTATGAGTCCTCATAATTTATTTTTTGAAGCAATCATTCCCACCTTTTTGCAAACAATCACCTGTTGTGAGAAGAACTCCTTGCTGGGCTAGTTGGTGAAAAGTTGTCATGGTTTGAAGCGCAACAAAAACACACTGACGAAGAACAGAGTCGACGAGGTAGGCGCCCGTCTCGTTTACTCTGTTCTTCGTCCGCGTGTTTCTGTTGCGCTTCAAATCATGACATCGAATAACCTGTAGTGTTGAACATATTCTCATGTGCCCCTTAATTCCTGCCTCCCAACGCTCCTTGTTTTGCGTATACCTTTACCGGTGAAAAAAAAACACTTCATGCTCCTTATATTTTTTACTGCGAACGTACAAAAAGGTACGCGAGTAGAGAGTAAT